>VZRS01007691.1:0-84813 GCA_013398055.1 Ifrita kowaldi | reverse complement strand
GCACACACACAGACGGGCGGGCAGGCTGCCTCGCACACCGCGAGGGGAGGAGCCGGGGCGGCCCGAAGCCGCGGCATGGAGCCGCCGCGGCAGTACCGCCGGGATCCGGCGGAGCCGCGAGCTCCCGCCGGGAGCGGGGAGAAGTTTAGCTGGAAGGAGGAACAGCGGGGACGCGCGGAGCGGCGCGGCTTCGCGCCTGCGAGAGACCTGGAGAGGCCTGGCTGGGGTCGGAGAGGGGGAGAGAGAAGGGGGAATAGGGGAGCGAGTTTAAAAAAAAAAATTAAAAAATAATCCCAAGAACCTATAATCCTATAATTTAATTGCCAGAGCCAGCTCCTGCGTGTGGACAAACCTGCCTGCACGGACATAGCACGGCCAGCGCTCTGGGTCAGCTGCGCTGGGAGATCCAGGATGGCAGGGAAGGGTCAGAGCAGAGTCAGGCCCGGACAACCAGAGAGGGCTGGATAGAAAAGGTCCTCCCGAGCCTCGTGAGGTGTGGATCCAGGGTTAGCACCCGGCTCTCCAGCTGGGATGATGACCCTTCCTGCTGCCCACCTGCTTAAAGAGTGATGGGTAGTGGCACAGCTGACTTGCAGGCATCAGTGAGGACAAGAGCATCCCAGAGCCCCCTCACACCCCCATCAATCCCAGGGAAAAGCCAAGCCCGACTCACAGGCTGCCCCATACACAGAAGTAGAAAGGGGCCCACTGCTCCCTCCATTCCCTAAATGAAATTATTATTCTCTACTCAGATTGACACTTTTGTACCCAAACAGCCTTCTGAACAGTAACCAATATCTTATGATTTTTCACATCCATTTTATATTTATAAAATTCCAAATACATATACCCACTGAGCAAACAAGTGCATACATTGCTATTGCAAAGACAAGACCAAAGCCATCTTCATTTTTACTCCAGTTTTCCACAGAACCAGTCACAGCCTGAACTTCCCTGCATGCCAGCAAGTCTTGAGGACTTGGTGAAGTTTGAAATGACCCTTAGTTTGGTGGGGTCCCATCTCCTCAGCCGTGTCCAGCCCCAGGAGACTCATGCAGCTGGTCCCAGCAGCCAGCTCTGTCACCACAGACAAGGCTCCAATGAATCCTCTAGCAGAAACAGCTTTATGGGCTTCCTGAGAATTAAGAAACAAATCTAAGATGATAAATTACATCACTAGCAGAGCAGCTAATGTGCTCCACAATTTTTTGCTTTCCTAAGGAGTACTCAATTCTTTCATAAGTACTATTGGGTTAAAAACATTGCTGAGCAAAAGCTGTGGCACTGTTATCAGTGGAAGTCAAACATGACAGACTTCATCTTGATTTGGGCTTCACTGCAAGATTCCTATTTGCGTCATGTGTAGTGTGGGCCCCCAAAGGGAGGGACCTCAGGCAATGCTGTGCTGCTGACAGTCCATGCTCACACCCAGCAAACCTCAAAGCACCTCTCCTCTCCCTGCCAGGGCATGCAGGTGCACACAGCATTTCCTTTCTTGCATCTCTGTTTTCACCACTGACTCAAACACACTACTCTGGCCCTCAAGCTTTAAAGTATCATGAGTTGGGCCCCTCTCTTCTCTGTTTCTTATTTTAGCATCATTGTTGGTTTTAAAGGCCCCATTCAAAATCTTAATTTGTGGCCAATGCTTTAGACCAACATGGGAGGTAGAAACATTTTCAAAACATTTCTCCAGACACAGGTACAGAGAGGGGTCTTTAACAAACAACTACTATTAACAAAAAGTAAAAGCATAGTTGGTCACCTAATCACTTTAGTTCAGTATCTTGCCTATTTTCAGTACCTTGAACTTCAACCATTAAACTCAAACAACGTACTAAAAGCACTGGGACTTGCGGAAGGTGGCAGTTCTGCTTCCTGTTTTCTCAGAGGGTCTTCTGGCTGCCAGCCAGTCACCCCTGCACCAAAGCAGTCTGCAAAAGCCCAAGGGATCTTACCCAGCAGAAAGAAAAATCACTTCCCAGGTATAAGCACCTTCGCTTTCTTAAAGCAAACCCTTCTCAATTCTTCAGAAACTAGCCAAAGATGCACAAAATAGATCTTTAAAAGGCTTTCAGAACTCATTCCAGCAAAGGGGTGGGAGATCCTTCATCACCAAGCAAACTTGCTGTCCCCATGAAGTGTAATAGCAGAAGTAATCAATCTCCTCAGAAGTTGCATGTTTGGCACCTGGAGCTCCCCGAGCACTCTGTACCCTCAGCTGTGTGACAAAGTTTGTGAATGAAGCAGCTTTTTACAGTCAGTTTCAAATAGCTTTTTGCAGTTGGTTTCAAACCCCCAAGGATGCACCTGAGTGTCACCACTGTGGACACCCAGCCCACGCTCCACTGGAGCCCTGTGCCGGACACACATCTGTCGCCGTAGGGGTGGAGGGACAGTGCTTTTCCCAGCCCTCTCCCCAGGGACACAGCAGCCCTGCTGCCAGCAGCCACGCTTGGCTACACATGGCCTGGACCCACAGCAGTGGAGCTCGAGCTGGCCCTGCTCACCGAGACCTGGCCTACAGGAGCCAAGGGCCGCAGGGACCTGTCGGGGTGTAACCATGCCCCCGGTGCCCGCCTGCCGGCACAGGGATCCAGCACCCTCGACAAGGCCCCAGCTCAGGGGCAAGCAGAGCGTGAGGCTGTCCCAGCTCCAGCTCCACACAGCGAAGGGTTCATTTACCCGAACTGCCAGGAATAGAAAATTCAGCTGCCCTCGGCGTGACCTCTTTTACAGTTATAGTGGAAAATACAACTGCGGTTCCCAGCACCTGCAACAGCTCAGAACGGGGATAATAAGATCAGCAAGGCCTCCTGGCCCTGTGCACTGCGGCCCGGCCCCACAGCCTGCTACAAAGGGGAATGCTGGCTCAGCACGGGCCAGGCTCCGGTTTTGCCGACGAGGCTGCAGGCAGGAGCCCTGCTGCCATTCCACCGGCCCGGCCCTGCCCCTGCCCGGCCTGCTCGACAAGCCCAGAGCCGGCTTCCCGGCGAGATGCTCCTCGTGGGTGGCTTGGGCGGGTGTCCCCATTTAGGGTTAGAGGAGAAGGAGGAGTCCGGCCGGAGTGTCCCTCTGATGAAGGCACAAATGCCTAGACCCCTCTGGTGGCTGCCGCGGCCGAGGCATGGGTGGACTCACAAGCTGAAAACACTGTACAGCTATCGGAGCTGCTGGGGTTGCACCAAAACAGTCAGATCTCCCATTTGCTTCAGCAGCAAACAGTGGGGAAGAGGGTTTGAAGCAGGGAAGGGACATCCCAGCCTCATCCTTTCTCTTTCAAACCTATCTATATCCCTTGATAATCTCATTACCCAAGTACATTTGTACTCTGTATGCAAAGGAACACACAAAGGCAATGAGCAAAATGTGAACTAGTAACAAGGGCCTGTATAGCGCTCCAAAGGCTGGGGTGCAGCTGCCACCCCCTGCCCCAATGTCCCTGTTCCTGAAGGAGGAGAGATAAGACTGTCCATGGTGGGTCAGGTGAGACAGGCTGAGGCCAGCAGTCCACAGCCACAGAGGCAAAAGTGAAGTGAACTGCACCCCTTGTGAGACAGCACGGAAACCTTTTCTGCTGAGAACACTCCACTTGATCCAAAGAAAACCTTATTTTCCCCCAAAACAAGAATAATGAAACCAAAGTTTTCTATCCAGAAAATGTTAATGGAAAATTTGTGCCCAGCTATGAATACAGATTGGAGATATTTGGATTTCTGAGGAAAGGAAGGTCAAGTCATTTTCACAGTGTGAAAAATGAAGCTAACAGAGTTCATATTTCTCTGTGAAGCAATGATTGATTTTTCTTTCTGTGCCTCATTCATACATCACTAAACATGTATAGAGAACAAACGTACACCTTAGATAAAGCGCACAGATTACATTAATACATTGGAAATTAAGTTAACATTAGCATCTGTTTGAAGGTAGGCACAAGAACATTTAGCTCCACTCTGTGAGAACAGGCAGGAGTTGGCATAAATCTTATGTATCCTAAAGCTGCTATATCACAAAAAAATCATCATTGCAATGTGCATATATAAAGTAGGAGCCCATCATGTTCTGCCTCTATGGCTAAATTTCATCTTTGGAAGTACATAAGGATTTTAGTTACTGAAAGCATGTTGTTACTCAATTTCAAGTGTGTATGTATAGGCAATCTTTATTTTCTTGCCATCTTAATTGTAATTATCAACTCCGTGCTGCCTGAGTGATTTAATTGTGCAGAACTATTCTTATTAGAGTTGCTACTCCTGTTTTATGAAACAAGATTAATTTAAGCCAATAATCACTTCTAGAAATATATTGATAATGTATTCTTACTGTAAGAAAGGGGAATGTTTTCATGTCCTGCTGAATAATCCTTCCTTCAGTAAATTTCTCCAGACTCCGTTAGGAAACTTGGCATTTTGGCATTTTTGTTATAGGGGAGCTCACAATGGCAAGATCTTACATGCGTTAGGATGTGTCCACAGCTACCTGCCAGGACACACTGAGTTTCACCACACTCTGACCCTATAAGGCTCACAGTGGATATTTTAAGGTCCCACAATGATTGGATTGGTCAATTGGCTATAGCGGTTTTCAACTCCCTCTGTTGGTACCTCTCCATTTCTTGACCACATGCCACCAAAAGCCCCAGGAATGCCATTCAGGTGGTGAGAAAGTCCTCCCTGATAAAGGCTGGAAACTAATGCTTTCAAGAGATGCACATTGATAACTCAGCAGTCATGCTAGAAGTGTTGTGGTGCTTGGACTGTGACACTATGTGACCCTACCTGACCAAGGCACAGCTCCACTTGATGTTTTGCCACTGTCAGAAAAATGAAGAGGAAAAAAGGCAACAGTAATGAGATTCCTATTTATTACTGTCACGCAGCACATTAAGCCAGGCAGCTCCTAAAATGCTGTCAGGATAATCTAAACTTTCAAAACTAGGCAAGACAGAGACTGTAGTCAAAAGCTACAATGAAGTAATTTCAGAAACAAGTCACAAAAAAGATCTACTGAAAAGCAGACGCAAATCAACTGTGAAAAGCAAAAGGGAGAATCATAGAACAAGGAATTTGGAGGGCACCGCTGGTCAAAAGTACAGAGGCTTTATGAGAAAAAAAACCAAAACCAACTTGACTTTCAAGTAGATATTCCATTAATTAATTAGAATCATCACAGTTTGATCTTTCTCTGCCATCCATCCCCCACCTTTTTCATTTCTTTTTTTCTTGTTTTGAAGTTTATGAGCAATGCTTTGTTTTGAAGAATTTAAAGCCGCTGGCTATCTTCTTCTAAGATTTAAGGGACAAAACTTTATTTCATGCTTACCAACTGATTATGAATGATGGGTCATAGGGAGTAGTTGAAGAGTTGGCCATGTGTTGCAACCCTTCCCTTTAACCAAACCAATTACTTAGAGCTTTAGCATGGCCCTCACCATCTCCTAGCCTGGCACACAGAAGCAATCCCTGTAGTAGCTTTTTAACTGATTGCATGACCACATGTTCCTTATGAGTGGAACTAAAGGTAACACACAGTGTAAAACAAAACTACGAAACCAACTTTGAAACACAAACACAGCTAGAGAATTGAAGTGCAAAAGCATGGTAAAAAGGCTTTTCACATCAAGTTTCCTGCTTTCTGCCATGTTGCTTTCAAAAGGCAGAAGCACTTTAGAGCAATGATGTCTATATATAAGCTGCTGAAGTACTGTCTTGTCTTCAGTGATTTTTATGATGATATTCTCTAATGCACTTCACAGAAACGTAACACTAGGCAAAGCTTGCTTTTTATGAAGGAAACAAAAAGAATAATATATGGAACATAGCATTAGCACAGAGGTGGAATATCACAGCAAAAGCTGATCTCTTGTTTCCTTTCTCTTTCCCCCCTTTATTCTGTTATTCTGATAAGATCACTCTGTTATGTTCATCCCTTTCAACCTCAATTTTCTGGTCACCCTATGTTAGGAAAATAAGACTTTCCTGTCTTCTACTAACATTAGAACATGGTATCTCTAGCAGATCTTGTAGCTGTTCGGGATTAACTATGAGGGATCAACAGAACTCAAGCAACAGCTTGGGTATTTGTCTAGATCTTTAATACCAAACAAAGGAATTTGATAATAAATACAAAGCACTAAAAAGGGCAAATACTATCCACATATATAAAATAGTCCGTGTGTGTACAGTGAAGAGGTCAGACAAAACTGAAACTTGTAAGAAAAGACTTTCCCCCAAGAAAAGGTACATAAGTGTTTACTAAATGTTTCTTTTCTAGTAAAAAGGCATTAATAAATTATGTCAAATTAATTACAGGATCCTTGTGTTTTCACAAATACATACCTGCTGGTTTTGTTCACAAATTTGATCAATTTCACAGTATTTTGGAAGCATTTTAGAGGTGCATTGAGGGGCAGGGGGGAGGCAATAGGCTTGAGTCAGTTGCGAGAAAAACAGAAGTGTCAGCTTTCCATGGGCAGACACAGCCAGTCTTCCAAATACTTTGGCCATTAATGGATAGATCCTGTAGACATATTACATCCTAGTTTGCTGTGATGTGACAAATGTTACGGTATAGAATACGCCTTTAGGCTATCTGCCCACATATCCATTTGACAAACTCAAACACTGCACGATCATCAGGGGGTTTGGGTGTTCATACCCTCCCAGCTTCTTACAAAAAACAAAAGCCAGTTCTGACTTAAGAAGATATTCAGGCCCACTTGGAAGACAAGAGCAGAGATCTCCTCATTTGCGCTCCTTGTGAGCCCTAGAGGACCTGGTGAAACTGGTACTCAATACAGAAATAGCATCGGGATTGGAGCATCTGAGATGGTCTGTCAAAGGCCTTTGACAGATCTTGGAAAGGTTCTGCTGAGAACAGTGTAAGACCATTGCAGCAATTTCTTTTCATTCAAGAGATGAATGTCTGGCATATTTATTTCATAAAGTGAGAACCAGTATCCCAAACAAATAGCTAGAATGAGTATTATTCAGTCTTTTTCCTGGCAACCAGCTTAAACAACCGTGTCTTGCTTTTCTGGGAAACCTGCCAGGTGAGCTTTGAAAGGATTGTAGTGCTGACGGCAGAGTCTGCAGGGTTCGTTCCATGCGCTAACCAGAGGTCTGCTAAAATAATCAGGAGGAGGAGGCAAGGCCTTCATCCTGCACAAGAGAAGAGGACTGGAGCATAATGGCATTGCCGGGGGGAAACCAAGGAGGCTGTTAAGCTCACTGGGGCATGGACTGTCTTTTACCAAGTGTTTGCACAGCTCTAGCACTGAGGCACCCCAGAGTAAAGTCTTTAAAAGTGGTTAAATGACTTATGCTCTTAAAATCTATTTCCAAAAGTGAGCAGTATAACTTCCATTTACTCCCTTCATTGGGCCTGGGGTGCAATTCCACTCCCACTTGCCTTTTTTTTTTTCCTCATTCCTGATGAAAAAATTACTGCCTAGTGACTTACCTTGTTCACTTGTGATTCTACTGCTTACAGTGACTGTGCCTCATGAGATTATCTCCACGGCTAGAAGAGGGGGGTGGCACCAAAAGATGTTTTGCCATTTTGTGATGTCCCCACATTTATTGAAAATTAAGTTTTGAGGAAAAAAGTGAATAACCAAACAGAATTCTTAAATCAGAATTAATCCAAGCTACATAATGAAGAGCTGCCAAGTGAAAAATTTGCCACCGTGACTTACATATTGAACTGATTTAAATGACCTAATTTAGGAAAATGCATTTTAGAATGTCATTCTGTCTGTGTGGAAAACTGGTGCTGTAAGAGTCAGTAATCATCATCCTTCTGATAGTATTAATGTGAATTTTCCTATTATGTAGTATAGATTATTAGCTGTTTCATCCCTAAGGAAAACACTGATATTGACAAAGGAAGAATTTCACTTTGAGTGAAAAAGCCACACTTGGCAAGGAGTTTAAAAGCAGAATAGTATTTATGTAAATATAATGAGAAGATCATAGCTGATCTCCTTGACATTATTCTTCCATAAAATGATGGAAACATTAGAAAGTTATCTGAACTATGCTAAAATAGCTAAATATTGAAAGGAAACCTTACAGCCAGCTACACTGAGGCAACACCTGAAAAGCCTATTGTCCACCCTATTAGGAATAGATAACTCTTTTTACATTGCAGGTGACTAAAACCAAACAGAGCTTGTTACAGGTAACAGTGCAAACCACCACAGAGCAGCTGATGGAAGAATTGACCTAAGTGATCACAGACCCTTATGTTGCTTGTTCACTCTGAGTTTTAAAGACCCAGAATTAAAAACTGAGGCCAATGATGTATCTCTTTAATGCAACTGAAACGTGGTATTCATGAGTATACCGTATTTATGTGTTTTTTAAAAGGTAGAAGAACAATTTTGCACCACTACACCCAGTTACAAGAGCAAGTCACCATGTCAATGGTAATACTTGCAAATTAGTTTCAGGCTCCTGGTAGACATCATTTAAAAAAAAAAGTCAATCAAGAGCAGAACTGCCAACTACAGCATTAGGGTATTAAAAATATAGAACAATATCTATCACCCCAACTGCAGCCTTAAAACTGCATAACAGATCATTGTTGGGAGGAAAAAAAGTCAACCACAGACCAGTGTAATCAAGAGACTGATTATCTGACTGAGGAAAAAATTAGTATCCTGTGCATAGAGAGGTTTCTTTCTGGATTACAGTGACAAATGCTTCCTGATCTTTCTAAGACCTGTACACTTTTGCTGATGGTTCATTCAACAGCCCTTACAAGAGGCAAAGATTTTCTTAAGTAGGTGCTTGAAACCGCATTGGCATTTTTAGAGGAAAATCAAAACAGTTCCTTTGGTCCTGGCTTGTGAATGTAGTTTCAAGAATGTAGTTTCAGCATAAAAGCTTTAAAAATCAGGGCAGGAGCCTTTGGGAACAGTATACACAAAAGAGACATAATACAGTAAGCAGAAGCAAGTAACTAAACAAATTAAAGCATGCTTGGGTTGGGACAGCTGCTGTAGTTTTTTATAAGTTATTTTAAAAATCTTTATTTATTTTAGATATTTTTCCTGATAAAAGTACTTTATACCTTTCACATTTCCTATAGTAGCAAAGCCAAACACTACTGGGTAGTACTGCCACTATGCAAGAAGAGAGAATCATTTTAGAGGTCTCCAAGTTCTGAAATCCAGTTTTATCACATACATTTCCTGACAACTGGGTTCCATTTTCCTCTGTCACAATATAGAATTATTTGAACATATTTTAAAATTAGTTATGCTAACCTGTACTTCAAGAGCAGTCACAGTGTTAAATGATAGATACCCATTAGAAGGAACAAGTTGGAGTCATTGAATCCTTTATACAACATTTTTGTAAAAATTTAAACATCATTTTGAGAAGCAGAAAACGTACCAGTCCAGTGATATCTGTCATTACTCATTTTTCACATACTCGACATGATTATTCATTACTCAAAAATGACATAGTTAAATGCTAACTCTTGCTAAAATATTGATCATAATATGTGGGAGCATATAATTTATCAGAATCAAGTGAAATATGTTTTCCTCAGCAAGATGATGAAAGCTTGTCTCATTACAGCATCATTTCTGCTGAAGTTTCCACCATCAGTTAGTTTAATGACTCTGTGAACATTTTAATTGAGAAGATCCCTGTGTAAGTTGCTCATTCAAGACACATGGATGGGTTTGGATTTGAGAATGAGAGAAACGTGCAGTCAGCTGTGCTCAGCCTGAGGGTGCAGGCAGAAGGCAGAGAACTGGGTGCAACAAAATACCCACATCAGGAGAATTTGGAGAGAAAAAGGCAAGGTGTTGCAAGCCAGGAGATGTTAAAGGATGTACCTTGCAAATAAGAATACTCAGGCTGACAATGTGGTGTACAAGTGTGTGTTTGTTTAAATTGTTCTCACCTCTTGAAAAAAAAAATGCACTGAAGCCAGTGGAAAACTACACTGCCCTTTGAAAGTCAAACCTGATAAGAAAAGGTAAACGTGGCTATGAGCAGCCCTGGTTTCACTCTGAATACGTACTTCATAAAGGAGAACAAATTAACCCACACTCTTGCATCATCCCCTGCCTGCACATGATTCACATACATTCAAAGAAAAACTCAGAGTAAACCACTATTTAATACCAGCTGCATGTAGCTGGTCAGCAGATCTGTGGGGATATGAGCTGGGTCTTTAGATTTCCATGAAGTCTGGGATTGCTGTCAGGAGTGCCACACCAAAGTGCTGACACCAAAACAACTTGTGGCTATCTTGTCCTTGTGACTGATAAATTAAGGAAGGTGTTACTACTGTAGACTATGTTCCCTCTGTGTAACTGAAAGTGGGGTCATTCCCACCAATACACACACTTCTCTGAAAATAGAGTAATCTAGGAGGAAAATGGATACAAGTAATGTCCTTATATAATCAGAAAAGTATCCTGGGGATGGTGACTTTTATTTCTAACTCCTAGCTACTGAAACAAAAGCTAAGAAGAGCTTGAGTGATTTGCCTGAAATCACAAAGTTCTACATATTTCAGTCTGAACATCAGATCAAGCAATAGGGCAAGGAGAAAGAGCCTCAGGTTGTGCCAGGAGAGGTGTTAGATTGGATATTAGGAAAGATTTCTTCACTGAAAAGGCTGTCAAGCATTGAACAGGCTGCCCAGGGAAGTGGTGGAGTCACTGGCAGTATTTACGAGATGTGTAGATGTGGCCCTTGGGGACATGGTTTAGTGATGGGCTTGGCAGTGTTTGGGTAACATTTGGACTCAATGATCCTAAAGGCCTTTTTCAACCTAAACAAATCTATGGTTCAGCTACATGGAAGCATCGCTACCACAGTGCATCTCACATCTATGAATAGAAGGAGCAGAGAAAAGCACAGCAGTTTAAAAATGTCATTTCTATTAGGAAAAAATGGAAGGGGATGAATCTCTGAATATTTCTCAGAATGCCATTTTATTTAATGCATCTAAACCTGGAAATCTTAAGCCTAGAAAAGAAGAAAAAAATTAAAACTAATAGGATTCATTCTAAACAATCTCACATTCCACATAAAGAAAATCAAGTGTTTGACATAAACACTTCATAAGCAAGATGATTTACATTATTTTCACTTTGTTTCTGATTATTTGATATAAAAATATACTACCCTGCATTCATTTCTAACTTGTACCATAGAGCCTTTGCTGAACGTTTCTATGAAATCATGCACATACAGTATCAAAACAGAGAGACGGGAAGTAGAATGTGCTTTATTATGGCAAGTACAGCTCATATCCTCCTCCGCAACACAATTTATTAGTATCTAATAGAATTGTAATGTTTCTCATTCTACATTTTTACAGCTGCATCAAAATATTAAAGTGTGAATTGCAATTAAACTCACACAGTGCTCTTAGCATAATTTCCCTTGTATTAATACTTAGCAAACCAAGTTATTGGCGTAATATTACTCTTGATACTGGTTGTCATAAAGGGATAAAGCCTCCAAATAGTAATAAAGTATATTTTACTGGAGAGAGAGCAGCAGTACAAAAAAACATTATGCTACTGGAGTTGTTAATTTCTGTGGAAGGGGGTGGAGAGAGAAAGGCTTTTGACTCCTTAAATTATAGTTTGCAGGTTAGTACATCAACTCACTTTAATCTCACTAAACAGGTAATTTACTTGCTTTCTGAAAGCACCCATGTGCAAGGAAATGCTAGTGCACTCCAGGGATGATTCTAAGATTGATTGCTTGGCTTTAGTCACCAATAGTGGTATGAATTCTGCTAAGCTCCATTTTAAATGTATCTGAAATATTTAAAGATTTTAGAGGGGTAAAAATAGAGAAGCAATATCTGTTTCCTGTAACCTCAATTTATGTATATGTGGTCTGCTTGACTGAAGAATTTTGAATCAGAAGGGCTGAACTACTACTTGCAAATGGCAATAGGCACATTGACTTGGGATAGAACAATTGCAGGTGTGATATCCCTGCTTATGTTATCCCTTAGGAAATTTAGAAGTTATTTTGTATTTCCCAGCTGCTCCTTAGATTTGCAGTTGGCTGTAGCTTTTTGTGGTTTATAGTTTGGAATTGAGCTCTGCAAAAACATGCATATGGGAGAAATGGAGAGCTTTAGTATTTTCTTATGGAGGGAAGAAAGTGGCTAAATTAAATGCCATTAAGTGGACATGACTTTGATAACATTGTCTGGGCTAGATAGTTCTATAGAAGCATCTGGAAGTAGAACTTAAATGTCAAGAATTACATTTTTCCTGCTTCATTTAGGAACACACCAGGTAAAACAAACTATTTCCTATTCTAAGTGCTGACCCATAGTGTAATCAGAAGTGGAGCTGCAGTGTGGGCTAACATGTCTGATCAGGCTGTGCATGCTTCCCCAGGGCTGGAAGCAATGAGGACTTGGCCATGCAGGCTGCAACCAAAAACCCAGTGAGGTTGTGCAGGTTTCCCTGTAAATCATGTCATGAAAACAAAAGACCATTTTATTAAGTTAACAATAAAATCCCAGTCTCAGGGTGATGCTGAAGGAGGTTTTGAAAGATTATTTTGACTTATTTCAGATAGGCTTGTGGTTTTGCAAACATCCAGTATGTGTTATTGATAAAGGACCCTCTTATAGTTGTTTCCTTCCAACTTGCAAAGCTGTTTCTGTCAGTGGAGATTTCTCTCCCTTACAGAGGGAAGTCCTTTTGCACCATGATTAAATACCACTGGGTAGGAGAGGTGAATCTGAACAGACCCCCAGATTCAGGTTTCACATGCAGTTTCACACATCATGGAACAAAATACAAATAAAACAAACCTTCCAAAACTGCTGCAAGCTCCAGTCCTACCTTCCATTGATGTTAGATTGTTTTTAACAGATTTGGCTTGTCTGTGACAATTACTGATGATAGATCCTCTGATCTGGGTAGGCTGAACACGAGGAGTCTGTATCACAGCCCACAGAATCAACACTGTGGTGTCTGGGATTTGCTGTGTCATTCAAGAACTGCCAAGATAACTGCATCATTGCAATGTGTCACACATTTCATATTTTTCCTCCCCTTTTCTTCTCCCTCCCTTATATTTTATCTCCCAGAAATTTAATCTCTCCTGCCTAAGCCACCAGCTACCAGAATAGACCAAAGTACTTGAATATGATGAAAAGGCCATTAATTGCCACCAGCCTGACCTCCCATCAGATGCTGCCTCCCTCCTCACTCAGAATGGGGAGGTTAATCTCCAAACTCTGTGCTGCTACACCCAGCACAATAATCACTCCTGAGCTGCAGCAGTGGTGACATTATTTTGCTCATGGGGCTATGAGAACATGGTGAGCTGAAGACTACAGAAGTAGCATGGTGACAGTCTATATTTAAAAAAAATTGTTAAGTATTCAAGGGTCTAACCCAAAGTTTATTTAAATTCAGTAGAAGTTTCAAATGTGGTCCCTAATATCTTCAGCACATCTTGGAAGGACCTTGAGCACCCAGGGCTGTGGCTAAGTTTACCCATCTAAGTTTGGCTGAAACTAAAATTCTCCATTCCTTCTCCTCTATTCCTCATGGCATGTTTCCTAATAGTATAATTTACAGAAAAATGATCAAAATATCATTAAGAAATGTCAGTACTCTCAGCCAAGCTCCTTTCAGACATATAAGCAGTGTGTGGCAGGCATAATAAAGTAATGATTAGGAGTGTCCTTTAAATCACAGGAAAGGGAGGCAGAGTAGATGTACCCTGTTCCATCTCTGAACAGGCTCTTTGCGTGACTGTGAACAAATACATCACCAGCAAATGCCTGGGCATAACTCAATTCTTTCATGCCTGTAAAGATTAATATTTCTGCACCACCCAGAAATAGCAGTAGCATAATCATTTTCTCCCTGGACATCAGGAACCATGGACAAACCAGTCCAGAAGCTGCTTCCCTGCTCAGTCCAGTGTTGGGGCCAAGGAGCGGCAAAGCAGCAGCTGAACCACAGAGAATGAGAACAGAGGCTGATGGGCTCCTGGACATTAGCAACGGACATAGTTACCTCAGAGTTAGATGAGGAAGGGGCAGAAGACCTAGAAGAAAGAGTCATAGTACTAAAGAATGTGTTCTGCATGAGCACCACCCGTTCTCAGTCTTCTCTCAGCCCTGTTTCTGCTAACAAGCCCCCACACACAAACCAAGGCAGACATGCATGTGAGAAGTGATCCATTTGTCCCACAATAATGTTACTCTAATTAGCCATTTATCTTTGGCACTTAGAATTAGATCTGAAAAGGAAAATACATTCTTCACTGCCTGCTCTTTTCCTACAAAGAAATAACAGTATGGCCTCTGTGGAAAACACACTCAATAAATGAATTTGGGTAACACCAGGAGCTTTGTGAAACAGTGTCTAATAGCGAGTCCAAGAGAAACTGAGGAGACTGTATGCTAATATAATCAAGCACATCTCTGTGTGTAGCACTAGGTTTGTGTTGACTGCTTCACATTTTGAAGGAAAAACCCATGAGACAACAGAAAGGGTGAGCCCTCAGAGCATTATTCCAGGGAGTTATTCCTGGCTAACTTCCAAAAAGGATACTCCCAGGGTGGATATTTCTATTCCAAGACACAAATACCTCTTTTTGGATTGCTTTAGCCTTTTTAGAAACAATAGCTCACCTGTTACATTTGGCAGATTGTGCCAAATCCTCTTCCCTGGGTAGACACCCTCTTTATTGTAAGGAGCCTATTCTTAGGTCCAGATAAAATATTACATGACCAATCTAGATGTGAATTAAAGGAAAATGTGTGCATGAAGTATTTAATATATATAGTACCTGTCAGGGATGCTGTGGAGTTCTGGATCTTAACTGTAGCTCCAGCCTAGGACCAGTGGATGGGCAATGCAGAGGCTTTGGTTCACTTGTGGCAACATTGCCATGGGTATGCCTGTGTCACTGTCAGTCACAAAACAGGTACCCCAGGAGTGTGTTGGACAAGGAAGCTCTTGATCTTCAGACACTGTAAAGCAGTGGGGTCACTTCTGTCAAAGGGTTCTCTGTGAGCCTGTTCCTTTCTCAAAACAAGTCCTTCAAACCCTAAATGCACCTATGTCTAGGTTGCCAGATTTGAAGCAGATACCAGATTGTTTTACTTCCTAAGTTTGGACACAGCAAACAAACAAAAAAACCCCAAACCAACCCAAACCCACAAAGTAATACAGATGGGAGATGTGAGCTTTTCTTAAAGCTGAAATGATTCTTTCATAAAACAAAATATTTCTGTTTGCCCAGTCTTGCTGTAAATATAATCAGTGCCAAAAGGTACATTGGCTTTCCTAGCCTCATTTGTCCATCTCAGTCATAAAATGGTAAAGAGGCCAAAGCCTAGATGCCAGCTAAAACTGTGGCAAAGCCACAGGTGAAGACTAGATTGTACTGTTCTTCTGGTGCAAAGAGTGAATAAAGGCACCGGAAAAAGATTTGACTTATAGACAAGGTGACAGTATTTCTGAAATAAAAGATTGGAATATTTTCGCGGTGACTTTTTTAGGGTCGTAAAGAAGACAAAATGCCCATTTAGCAAGGATGCGTGCTGGTGGTGTTATTGCCAGCCCGCGAGGCGATAGCGACACTTGCATATCACTTCCAGCGTGGGTTTATTTCCAGACACTCCGTGTTCTGGAGACATTTATCATACGCCGCCAAACTAACGTTAACATCCACTTTGAGCAGAGGAACAGATTTAAATGTCTCTGCTGATCCGACTTTTTCTCTCTTCCGTTCAGCAGACACATCACTTGTTCTGCTGGACTGTTTATTCCTGGCAAACGTGGAACAAATTCTTCTCAGCCTTAGAAAACAAGCACCTTGTAGTTATTAAGACAGAAAGAGAAGCAAAAGAAGAAAACCGGGTCACTGGGATGTCAGGAAAAAAAGAAATTGCTGGGATATCATGACAGAAGAAAAAAAAAAATCAGGATTGTCCCAAGTTTTGTTATAGAAGAGACAAGCAGGAAGGATCTTCAAAAGCAGGTAAGGATTACATTACAATGCTAATACTGTGACTTCTCCCAGCTGCCAAAGGGATGGCAAATCCAATAGCTCATGACCAGAAATAAAGAGCAATTGTAGCTGGGCAGAAGAAAATTGATACCTTTAAATGTATAATCTCTTATGCTGGTGCCTCCCAGCAAAGAGCAGAAGCTGGACTGGTGGGTTTCCAATGTAAACTTATGGCATCCTGCTTAATTCCACTTTTATTTAATGCCTCTGTCCTTTATGTGGCATTAACTTTAATGTAATATTGAAGGCTTTGGGTTTTTTTAATAGCATCATAAGTGTAAATGTAATAGTTATATAACAATAATAATAAATCAAGAATGTACTAGAGTCACTGCAATAACTAATAATAACATTACGACACAGTTTATGATGTATCTAAAGTTCACTACCTTAGAGAGTTAATTAAGTCCTAAGTTAATTGGCAATGATCTTATTTCTAGACAGGAAATGTAGCCGATTAACTTGTTTATGCTTAAACAAGTAACTGAGGTCACGACAAGACTTTTTGGGGTGTTATTGATTGATTTGTAATTTGTTAATTAATTTTGATTGACTTTACAAGTAACCTGCTTAATTCTTTTCTTCTAGGGAGAGGAAGCTACTGACATGACTGGTGGCAATGTAAAGTCACAGTCACCATTTTCACGGTACAAAATGTGTAGTTTTCATGACTCCACTTGTAAGATGCCACACTTACAAAGAAAAAGCTTTTATAACTTCATGCCTACCTTTACCCATCATAGAGTGCACAGTAACATCAGAGATGCCAAATTGTATTTAACCATTCTGACAAGGACTGCTGTGTCACTTTGTATGTTTCTGTTGTTAATTGCACCAACATTACATCTTACTGCTTTAGGAAATTATTACATTGAAAAATAATTAACAGATAAATATATGGAAACCAAACCCAGGTAATATTTCCTGGATTAGAATTTCAGGGAAGAAAACCAATCTTTTGCAAGGTGACTTGTTTTCATCACAGCAACATCTTGAAGCTTTTTTAATTGCAAGTGGCTTCTTCCCACATAGCCTTATCCAGAACCAATCCATCAGTTATTGCACAGATTAAAAAAAACTAAGCATAATGTTAAAATTCAGCTCATGGGAAAGGAGGAGCCCAAAAGGACCTTTAGCTCATGGCATCTCCAGTGAAGAAATTCTTTAGCAGCACAATCACATGACATGGGATGAAATTAACAACTCATTTACCTTGCCTTCTGCCATTTGGGAGCAGAATAGAGGCACAGAGTAGTAAAATGCCAGTGGTGGGTGACAGTGCATGGGTGTGCATCTGCCTGGGACAGGCAGAGTAGGGTGAATTGGGCAGCAGAGCTGCTGCTGCAAATTCCTGTGTCCTGTGGGAGAGCCCAGCACGGCTCAGGCACTTCCTGCCTGCAGTGCCCCAAGGGACCAGTCACACAGACTTTCTGTTCCCTGCAGACTGGTCTAGGTAACAGACATGGCCTCCCTTTATGAGGCATATTAACCCAGAAATAATTAGAGGCCACAAATGATATGCAGGAAATTTGTATCTAACACTATAGAATCAGAGGGGACAAATCAGTTCCAGCAGGACAAAGAGTTTGAACTGAGAAAAAGTAACAAGACTTTTTTTTTTAAGATCAGAAGCATCAATTGAAATGATAACACTTTATAAAAGACCAAAGAAGTGCAGATATGACCATATTTGAACCACTATTGCCCAGGCAACAAACAGCAAATGGTATAAAATTGAAACTAGTTTTCCGCTGTAGATACAGAGCAGTTCCACAGTGATAAAAATACTTTCCTTCTTTATCCTTATTCCCTCTTCAAGTTCAGTCCCTTTTTTTTTTCCTCATTAAAAATCCCATTGTTCAGGAATTAATTGACAAACCAGGATGGTTTTTTCCCCGCTTTGTTAACGGGCCTGTTCTCACTTAAAATATTGTGGCAATTTAGAAATTATTCTTTACATCAACACAGCACTCCTCTACTTAATTATGTTTTATTTCATTGCTAGAGTTTTCTACTTCCTTCAAGTCCCACTTCAGTATCCCCTGAGTACCACTATTTCACATTATTCTGATTTTGGGCAGTACAATTCATAGCAAATCATTACTTTTCAGTTTTATCATATATTCAGTGTTGAGCACAACCAAACACTCCACCACCCTGGCCCACTTTGTAGCTTTGTATGAGTACTTCCCCAATATGACCAGCTCTCTGGTAGTAAAAGGTGGAAGTTATCCTTTGGATAAACACTTCCCTCATAAGATTGGTACGGGCTGATTTACCGCATTTGTCTCCTCCCACAGGGCCACTTGCCTCCTCCCACAGACCTAGCACCAACTTCCCAGACCAAACTGCTTCCAAAACTTGCAGTATTTTGGAGGCAGCCACCCCAACACTGAGGGAGGACATTTATTCACATATGCTGAGACTTAGTCCAAGGCTTCCTTTGTGTTACAGGTAGATTTATTTCCTAAGAATCATTGGACCAGTTCTAGTTTGAAACATGCCTTTTTTGCCACCCTCTTATCCAGAAAGCAAGCCCATCCATTTAGGAAACTAGACCAAGGTATGACGTCCCCAGTATTACTGTGGGAGGGTTCAGGAATAAATGAGCATTTTATAAGGAAAAGCTATGGGGTTTTTGTCCTGCTTATTATAATTTTCCCTACTCTTATAGTATGTCTGTCACAATTGCATTCTTGAACCTTGAGACTCTGCTGTGAGCACTTATCCTTTATTTTCACACTTGCAGCCTAATTTTTAAAGTATTAGGGTGAATTTTTATTTCACTGGAGAGGGAGAGTGTTTCCTTGCTTATCTTTCAGCTTTTGTGGTACAAACACCTTCCACCTAGCAATCTTCTCCCTCCACCTGATACAGGGGAAATCCCCTACACTCAGAAATAAGGTCAACCCTCTCCTCACCTCACCTGGAATTTGGCTTGTCCTATAATCCAAAGCAAACATAACAAGAGCCAATGTTTTGGGGTGGCCCTATCTGTAACTTTATTTTATACTGTGTGAGACAACCAAACCTCTTTTTTGTAGGGTGGAAAATATAATCATATAAAACTCTCACAGTTTAAAAACCAAAATTACTCAGTCAAGTACAGTTATAAAAAATAAAATACACTTTAAAAAGTAATAACAGTAATGTCCTCATGCTATATAAGACCTAGAACACAGATAACAAATGGTTATCAAGATTTTATTTTCAAATATATTGATACAAAAGTTCAATATGCAACACATTTAACTCTCTTTAAGCTGAATGAAATAGCTCCTTGAGTAGAATGACTAGAGAGAAATCCTTCACAAATTTATTCACAAGGGTAAAGCCTGACCTCAGATGTACTTGTACCATGCAATGCATGTCAAAGTAGAGGAGCCCAGACTGGGACAGGGAACCCTGATCCAGAGGGATGAGCCACGTGTGTGAGGTGTCTCATCAGTGCTCATTAAGGTTTATCAGCTGTGACAAAGCACTCTGGCAGCACAGTCCCATGGGGCTGGTGTTTCACTGCTGGAACTGGGGCCGGGTTTGGCCCAGTGACTCCACACGCCTTTGGATCAGGTTTAAGTTGGTCTTGCCCCCCAAACACCATTTTAAGGATATTCATATTTCTATATTCTTGAAGGCAGGGGCCAGCGCGAGGTGCTACTGCTGGGGAACAAACTAAAGCACTAAGACACAGTGCTGGCAAATTCTTCTGGGCAGCTTTGGTCTCCATGCCAGGCCAGCACTTACACCGTTCTCTTTGGGACAGCCCAAGCAAGACAATGCAGTTGCTTTTATGATCCTGCCCTGAGTTTTATGTTCTACTTCAAAATGTATCTACATTACAAAACTGTTATGCCACCAATTTTTCTCTTTTCCTGGTCTATGCTCTTTGGAGACAAGACTGCCTGTAGCATTTCTGCAAACCTCTCTCTTTTTGCCCAGTCAACATACACGCAATTAAAAATATATTAATAGCGACAATCCTCAGATGCACTCATTTACATAAAAAGAGGGCCAAATGGTACCTAGTGTTCTGTGCCACCTTTTTTCGAACAGATACAAAATGCCTGAAGAACACTGTAAAGATTTGGTTGTTTCTTAAACAGTAGTGCCTGCACTGATGCAGTTTCTAGTACATGCCAGTTTGCTCCCATTCTTCTTAATTACAAATGGGACTTCAAATAAAACAAATTAAATTGTGATGAGGTATGCAACTCTTAACAAAACTAATACCCTGCTCACAAATGCCATGCAATTTATGAGCAGTGTCCTCTGGGTAACAACCCAGACAAAATGCATAACTACATTTTGAATGACACATGAGAAGTTAAAGCAGATTGGCCTAAATTTGATTCTGGGGTTTCAGTTGGGTTTTTTTAGTGTGGGGTTTTTTTTTCAGTTTGTTTGTTTAGTTTGGTTTTTTGTTTTTGTTTTTTTTAAATTCTGTGGGGTTTTAATAACTGTGACTAATCATTGGTCTTTGTATATTCATGCGGAGAAAAGGCAGGATTATCAGGGTCCTCTTACTTCATGAACACAAAAATATCTAGGTTAACTTCACCAAATACAATCTGTCTGCAGAAATCATCATTTTATGAACTGTTGCAGCAATCTCATTTTAGCAGTCATTTACTTGTGTTGCTGGTGATGGGGACATGAGCAGCACATGCTCATTCTGCCGGAAATCAGTGTTACTCCTTTCTCCAGCCCTGCCTTAGCCAATTCTCCTCTCCCTTCCTTCTCTTGGTTATGGTTTGATGTTTTAATTTCAGAAGTTTCTGTTTCATTGAAGATTTTTGGTTTTTATTTTGAGGCAGTGAGGGAGAGGGGGAGGAAAGTTCAGTTTATAAGCTAATGATCTTGTTATCCAACCCATTTCCCCTGTCCCGTGTTCAGTTGTTACAGTTATATACAGCTGCCCTCCGCAAATTAATATTACCATTGCTATGCTTCAATGCTTTGTATTTCCAGCCCCTTTAAAACCCCTTACTTTAGAACAGTGTTGTACAATAACATATTGAATAAATGAGTAACCACTTCATACTGCTCTTGTATTTATGAATAGCCAGAGAAATTTCTTTTTTGACAGTGAAAGAGAAATTAGGTGTACTTTAAAAGCTTCTGAAGTGTATTTTCAGTTGCTACCAGATGAAATCAAAGAGACAAAATTACTTTTTCCTACTTAAATATTTCATTGATTTTTCTTAGAACACCATCCTCCCTCCTCTCTCTCCAAGGCGTGCATGATGATTCCCTGGCTATACCATGAGGCAACCTTTATAGATCTAGACTTGATCAGAGTATTTATAAGGAATGACCCACGGCAATGTTAAATGCATTTTAATGCACATATTCTACCTGTATAGACTACTGCCCAGGAACTTTATAACAGAAGAACTGAATTTGAGTCTCTGCCTGACAGGCTTGTCTCTGAAAGCTGTGTCTGCAGTGCTAAATTACACCCATATTCTGGCTGCCCGTGGCTTCACACACCCCATGCACATTAATTGTTGCAACCAGAAACAAAATTGAGAAAGGCATGTGGGACTGTGCCTGAAAGGGGGGCACACTTATTGAAATTCATGTATTGCTCTGCTTGATTCCCCAAGCCACCCGTGGGAACACTCAGCCATAGGCGGCTGCATCACTGTCTCGGGAAGGAGGAGGAACTGGGGCAGAACAGTTCCACTGTGTGGTTTCACTGCTGGTCACAGCTTTTCAGACATGCAAGACACAAACCAAGAACCTGGCCTGTTGGGTTTCAGTGCCTGCAAACACAGAATAAAATTCACCTGGAGCTACTGTGGTAATTGTGTACCAATTGACGGGCAGTTAATCAGACCCCAGCTATTTTCGAGAAGTAAAAAGCAAAACCTTGCAAGTTCTCATCACATAAAAGCAAAATAAGCTTATGCATTCCTCCAAACTGAGATCAGACTGTGTCCCCCAGATGTGCCAACAACCTGCCCAGCATTTTAGGGACAAACTTCTTTAGTCTCTCCAGCACAGAAACAGCAAAACACAGCATTGTCAAATCAAAAAAAGAAACTCCCTACTGCACAGAAAGACCATACACAAGTACAGCAGCACCCATGTAAGTCTGCATGTGTGCTTTGGCTCTCACCAAAGCCTTGCACAGCCCTTTGCTGGTGCTGCTGCCTTAAAAGCACCAGTTATTTCAGCAGGAAACTGCGCAGGGGCCATCCCTACCTCAGAGTGGGCTTGAAAAGAAAGATTCTTTGATTTCAACAGCCCATTTCTTAATTCTTAGCAACTGGTGTAAATCAGGAGCTCCATTCCAGTTGCTCCAGTGTAAAACCACTTTAGAGGGCAGATCCAAGTCTAGTCTTTCAACTTGCAGAAGCACCTGGACTCTGTCCAGACTGGACTGGTTGGCTTTTGCAGTTTGGAGCTGAAACAAGGAGAGAGCTGCATTTCACACAGTTCCACTGCTCATCTCTCTGAACCTGACAGAATACAGCCTTCAGGGAGGGTTACAAGTACACTTTTTTTTCTGGTTAGATTGAGTCTTGCAAGTGCAGATAACTTTTTAATATTTTAAAATACATTTTGAATTACAATTGTAATTAAGCAAGGAGATTTTTTCCCCATAATCACATGAAATGGCCCAAGCAATTTAGTGTTCTAATTTTTATATTCATAGAGCAAATATTAGACTGTCCAGTTACATTATTGAACAATAGATAACAAACCTAGGTCACGCTCTATGTTCTTTTTAAGAAAATATATTTTAAAAAAGTAGTCTTCTAAAATTACAGGGGTTTTCATATAATTTTTCTTCTGGCTTCAAATTGTAATTCTAACAGGAGAATAAGCCAAATTATTTCTAAACATTTTCAAACAACTGCTTGCAGGACACTACAACCCTGAGCTGAGACAACCACATATCTTCAAAGTAGTCACTTAATAATATCTTTTCTATTTATGCCAGACCCCTGTGAACCCATTAGTCCAAAACTAGAGGCATGGTGCAAAATTATGCATGAGTGTCATCACTAATTAAAAAAATGAAGCTAATTAAATATATATTTGTTCACCAGAAGTTAGGAAAAAACACCATTCTGCCACTCCTATTTCAGAACCCATTGCATAAGCAGTCCTTACAAACATCTACTTTGTGATAAATCATGTTTTTGAAGATCCCAAAACCCCACATTTTCCATAAATATGTTTTCTTGAGCATTCTGCATCAGTTCTGTGTTCATACTTGACTGGATCATATCATACCATATTCTTCAGGAAAGCAGCTGCTTTTCTGTCTTTGGTGTTTTTAAAAAAATTAAAATGAGACTTAACACTTTTAATTAGATGTTTAATTCATGCTTTTGTGAGCTATTTCCTTCCAATCTGAATTTTGTCACACAACTATAACAGTCTTTCCACTGCCAAATTTTTTTTTAAATGCTAACTCAGTGTCTCAAAGAATGTGCATTGCACAATTTGGTAAAGAATTTGAAAGTGAAAGTCTCATTTGTGAGTAAAGTAGGAACGCCTCGTAACTGGCACAAGCTGTGGCTGTAAAAATATGCAACGTTAAGAACAAAAACCCCTCCAAAACCAAGGGAACAGTTTAAACACATTTCATAGGGCATACCGTAAATACCAACTTTTAGGGACTACTTGAAAGAGCAAACTGAGCAGAACATGGCTCCTACTGATGAGATACAAGTATTTTACTACTTTTGTGGCTTTACTTTTAAAGAAGCAAATGCAGAAATACTCCTTAAAAACCAAATGAAATGTGAGTCAGCCGCTTGAAGAAGGTGGGAAAGAGGAGCCCAGTTTTCAGAAGGAGCTTCCTCTTTCCACCCTCCCTGGCACTCAGCACATTCACAGCATTGCTTTCCAAATCCTTCAGGAGCAGCTGGGTGTCACTCAGCCAAATGATGTTCCCATTAAGAAAGCAGAACATACCATGCCTTTTTCTCTGCTGTCAGTTATTGTTTCTCATCACAGGATGAGGGTGAGCAGGATTTGGCCTGTCCTCAGGACAGTATAGTGGATTATCATTACTGGTAATAACAACACATGTTCTGTAGGCCAAGAGTCCTCCTTTTGCTGCACCTGGTGTTCATGGCCCAAAAGGAACAGCCCTCTTGAATCCTGTTGTTAATCCCCTTGCTACGCTGGCAACCCTGCTCACACTTTTCTGAGCTTGTACCCATACATCCCCCACTGAGCAGACTTGGGTGAGTCTCTTCAAACTGCAGACTTCAGCTGGGCTCAACAGCAAACCCCATGGCTTGCCAAGACACGGGCCCTGGGCTGAAGGCAGCTTCTAGTCCACGAAAGGGACAGAATTTTGAGGACTTTCCTGAGATACTTAAGGTTGTTTGAAACTGTTGGTTCTGCCTGGACACTACCACTCTCCTTCAGAAAAAGTACTTCTACATATATGCTCATATAAGCAGATTGAATTACCTTTGGATAGGTTGGCTGAGAGTTTTTGCATGCTTTTAAAAAGTGACCTTAACATTTAAAATCCAGACAGGCCAAGAAAAGTACATTTCTGCCCCCAAAATATGCAGTGTCCCTGTGCAGTTTGAGAGTCTGAAAGCTCCGTCAAAACAACAGTGATCCCAAAGTTGTGCTCACAGCCTGGCTCTACCAGAAGTGTGTTGACCAGCAAAAGTTGGTGGCTATGCTTCTTCACCACTCCTCCTTGTGTACAGACCCTGTCACCTGTACTTCAGCTGGCAGATTCTTAGCCTGCATTCAGATGTAAAATTGTAACTATTATTGCTTGTGCTGCAGAACTGACAGAACAGGCAAGAACTGCAGCAAAAACCCCACTCTATCTTGCACCAAAGCATGTGGCAGGACAGGGACATTGCTGCTGAGTATTACCTGGCCTTGGATGCTGGTAAATATTGCCAGAATAACTACCAAGTGCTATTTATCTGTGTGGATGCTAACAGAAGGTGTCATGATTTTATCAGTGTCACTAATGGAAGGTAGGAGAAATGTGATGGTGAAGCCTGGACAGCCTGAGAACACACAGGTCTAATCCCTTCCTCTCCTTGAGGCAAGGTAAGCGGGTCACTAACTGAGTAGCCATGTCTGCCTTGCTTCAAGTAACACCTTAGGTCACAATTTGAAAACACCCACAAAAATCTGTATCTCAATCAAACCCTTAAATAGCCTTCAGGATCTTCATTTCACTCCGGGTAACTGTGCAAAGACCTGATGCATCAATAATATATTTGTTTACATATTTACTTCAGTCAAATTCTTGGCAAAGGCAAGGGCAGCACCTCAGCAGACAGTGGGGGATATGCTTCAGAGCCCTCAGTAGTGACACACACACAGAAGTTGGCAATCAACCCCTCACTGCAGCTGGTGACTGTGGGCTTGTGAGGGCACACTGTGCACACTCACAAACATCTTTAAATTTGGCTTTCTCATCTGGGTGGCTGAGTTCAGAAAAGCACTCCAGACACCTCTCAAAGTGTTTTCTCAACTGGGAGCCTAGTTAAGTCACTTCAGGGGGAATTGAAATCAAAGATGGTTTTCTGCATCCAGCTGAAATGGATTGTGTAGTGATTACAGAAATACAACCCTTCAAGAGGGCTCGGGCTTCTGTGGAGAGGTAGAAAGGCTAGGAGCAGTCTGCATGAAAGAGAGTAAATAGTTTTGCGGGGGGAAAGGCATTTTTCTCTTTTAGCACAGCTACTAATGAAATAGCAAGAGTGGCTTACAAGGAAAACATGCAAACATCAGAGTGCTGTGAATTATGCAGTTTGGTAAGACATAAAACAATAATCAGCTCACCATCAAGACCAAATCCCCAAGCTGCTTGTAGGGTCATGATCGGAACGGCGTTGAGTCATCTCCTTTGCACGCCTCTGGGAGCAGGGCATTCCCAGCATACCAGAGCAGCAGCCGCAGCAGCGGGAGCGCAGCCCGGCGGGGCAGGCAGAGGTGGCCCCCACGCCAGCCCACCGCCACTTGGAAGGCACGCTTAGAATGATCCACAGCTTCTCCCACTGCTGGCTCCCGGCCACCTCTTCTTCCTTTATCTCCTCAGGAAGCACTTCCCTCCCTCCCTCTCACACCTGTGAAAAGCTGAGGCTTTCAGTCGGTGATGGGATGGTTCACGGCCAGCTGGGCTTTAATTTGTGGGGATAGGGAGGTGTCATTAGCTCGAGGAGCCCTCCCTGGCTGAGTGTATTTAAGGAGCTGTTGCAGCAGTTCTAGACTGCTTGATAACCTCGTTGTCACCTCCCCAGGTGGCTGTAGTAAAAGTGGTGCAATTTTCTTTAGAAGGGCAGGAACCTGCAAAATAATTAAATATGTCAAGTCAGTCCAGTGTGTGGAGACCCCAGGGTAATTTGCTTCCTTTTATAAACCTGAACTTGATTTGCTTAATTTCTTTCTAGATGAACCTGAACACTGGCTTTCAATTCTCATGGCCTCTTATTTATTATTTTTCAGACAGTTCATCTCTCTAGACACAAATCATAATTACCAGAGACTGGAGGGAAAGAGCCCAAATTCAAATGAATATGTACATACATATGTGTGTGTGCACGTATATATTAAACTGCTGCCTGTCAAAGCTGGAGGGAAGCTTTTAAATAAAGTCATGGAGAATGTCAAGCAACGTGAAGCAACCTAGTTAAACACTAAAAAATCTGTCCTCCCTTTCGTTTGGCTCCTGATTTATGTCAAGCTGGAATAAATGATAATAACACAAGGTTATTAGATTTTTTTACGATATAAATATGAAGTGTATGCATTTAGTAACCTTCACACTGTAAAACACAGATGGAATTACGTCCGTAAGTTCCAAACCACCTCATTTAAAACTTATGCAAAGCACACCAAAAAGAGAAAGCATGAGGAAAAGACCCAAGTGTCAGTACTCCCCCTGAAGCACAAATTTTCTCTGTGAGCCATAGAAGCACAAAACTGTTTGAAGTCAGAGACTGGCCAGTTACAAAAATATCAAGCTCATGCTTAATTTTCAACAGATCTTAAGCAAAACCTCCTGCACATGGATTAGTTTCACAGCTGTGAGACGGCATAACCCCACCAGGACACGGACAGCCTCTGCAAGGGAGGGTGAACCCTCTCAGCATCCCTGCTCCTGTGCCCGGCCGAGGGGAGCGGTGCCGCACAGGGACAGCCTTGCGAGGAAGCACCGCTGCGGTGACACGGCCCCGGACATCCTGCCAGGGCTTTTTGACTCGCCCACATCCTGTGCACACACGCGGGTGTCGGGGTTGCCCTGGGGACACAATGTCTGTCTGGCCAGGTAGTTTCCTAATCATTCTCCTCACTTTCTCGGGTGGCGTATCTCTGTAAAAAACTTCTCTGAACATACCTACACAACACAAATTTCCGGGAAAGTGGCAATGCTGTCAGTAGTTCTGCCTTTTCTCAGCCTCTTTTGCAGCGGAGAAATCTAATAGTGAATGTATTTGACTATAAATAAATATAAACTTTACAGAAAGGAAATTAATGTTTTTATACATGTCAGTTCAACAGATTCCAGTTTAATTCTAAGCCCTTCATTTGAGAAATCGGTTGTGATGTTGATTATATGTCAAAATATCCAAGCCAATGAATCATCTGCCCAGGGAGGTGGTGGAGTCACCGTCCCTGGACATGTTTAAAAAAGCGTGGACATGGCACTCAGTCCAGGTTTAGTTGATGAGGAGGTGTTAGGTCATGGGTTGGACTTGATGACCTCAAAGGTCTTTTCCAACCTAGGTCATTCTGTGATTCTGTGATTCTGTAATGTTAATGCTATTTCAAGAATAAGTAGAAAGTGTTATTTAAAGAGTTAAGGCCAGTGAAGAACAGAACATTTGAATATTATCTTCTACAGGTGACTAAAGATCTAATTGCTGTTAGTAAAAGCAAACCCTTTGTGTCAGAAAGAGTGCTTACTTCAGTGGCTGCAGATTAAAACACTCTAGTTAGTTCTTTTTATATTCAGGAAAAAAATTAGCCTATAAATTCTTTTATACTTTCAGTGAAGATATTTTTGGAACTGCAATAAATTTCTCATTACATGCAATACACTACTGTTTGATTTTTTTTTTTATTATTTTTACCTCAAAATTATGTCTGAATGGGACAGTCCAATTATGTCTGATTTAATGTTCTAATGTAATCCTGGGTGATTACAAGAAAGGTCTCGGGTTATTTAACAAGCGACATTTTGGATTTATTACAAAAGCAATATTGTAAGTATAGGACCTGTGGGGAGCCAATTAAACTTTCCTGGACATCATCTGCTTGGCAGTGTCCTCCTGCCACCAATATGCCCCCTTGCCTAGAGAAATAACCAACATGCTGTGCAGTGGCTGGGAAATTGGAGTTTAGTTCAGGGCTGTATCCTTTCAGAGAGCATAAGAAGAAGACTAAAGAAAGATTTTGGTTGTTCCCGTTATTGACCCTGTCAAAATGACCACCTCATGGAAATAGTGGTCTCCTTGTCTGTGGTATCTCAGAGTCAATGCCAAGGAGAGACTGGGCCTGAAAAAATAGGTAAGTGAATAAATCTTAAAAGCCGAAGAAGTGAAGCACCTGAACCAGGTTTACTCCCTTTTGTACAAAACCAATGTGAAAGATTAGATTATGCTCCATCCATTCTCACTATTTCAGTGCATCTGTGTGAGAATCCATTTAAGGCAGGGCAGAATGCAACTTGGAAGGTCATTGTGGCTGGAAAGGATGTGTGAAGAAGGCTGACCCTGGCTGGGCTGGGTAGAGAGCTACTACAGCTGGCAACTAGAAAAGCTGAATTTTAATTGCGAATGAAGAATATTTGTTCAGTGATAGACGTTGAACTGTGTGATGACTGTTACAGAATCACTCTCAGGAACAGAACTTGCACTTGAAAATGGATTTATTAGAAATTTTATAGCTCTATTTCTCATCATGAGATATTGATTTTTCAGCTATAAATAAATTAGTTAAAATAAAAGGGAAAAATCCTAAACTTTATCCTAGTGACCAAAGTGATGTCTGCTATAGACGCCTTTTACTCATGCAGGCAAGCTAGAGTTGCTCAGTCCTGGCACAGCAGTCTTCATGTGGCCAGGCCACACGAGGAAAATTTCATTATCACTCCAGTAAAGCCACTTGCAGAAGTAGAAGAGGATAGGCTTCCTAGAAGAAGTGCAATTTTAGCAGAATAATTCTGTTTATATAGCAGCTTTCACTGGTGCAATTATGATGACTAGATATTACACTCCTCTCTCTCTGCACCTGAGAGCATTCGTTCCTGTGCCAACAAAGCCTTCAGACCAGGCCAGAAGCAAAAGTTGAGTTAATTAGAATACAGATGAGCACTTTATGACTTACCTCTGTTTTGCCACTCTTATTACACAAGCAAAATGAAAGCCATCTCATTATGCTAAAACTGTACCAGCACTCAGCTTCCTGCTACTGGTTTCTAGCTGGAAACCAGCTACATTGGTGGATGTAGTGAAGAATAGACAGGTACAGACAAGGAGAGATCCAGGGAGCGGCCAATCGTCACAGGAAATATTATAATCTTTTGATCTCTTGCTGTATCCAAATCATTTCAACATTGCAACTGAGAACAACAGTATCATATGGAAACTCTCCCTCTGCCCTGATGTGCCTTGCAACCATTTTTACGTTCCCCTTCAGCCCTCAGAAGTCTTATGCCCATGTTATTTCTTTATTGCTTGTTTGTTTTTCTCTCCTTCACTGCAGCCCAGCTCTGGCCGTATCAGGCATAAAGCAGAGTGCACGATGCACTTTTTCAAGGCATTCAAGCATGAACTATTTTTCACTCTGGATTCCCTCTGCCTTGTTTTGCTCCATAACTTTTCCCAATGCAGTGATCAACCCGTCCTCCAATCAGCTTTACAACCTCACCAACAATACTGCTCCATAGATCAGCCCAGGTTGCTGCAGGATCATGATGGTTTTATGCCTCCAGCCTGCCACTTCCCACTGCCCCTAACTACCCTGCGAGTGGAAGTCCCAAGGTTGTTTGTAAGCTGGTGTGTGTAATACAGCCAGCAGGCTGGCCTGGGTTGTAAATTTGATGTATTTCATACTTAAGTAGGACTGTCAACTGTTAAATCCATTCCTTGCTAAAAATAAAAGCTACATAATAAGCCTGATACTGTAGATCACTTTAAACCAGATACTGTAATCCCCACTTGAGACAGATACATGACCTATTAAATTAAACATAGATTCCCTGAAATTACATGCAGAACCTCTCTGAGATCAGACCGACTCCATTACTTTACCCTGTAAATAGAAATATTGAACTTGTGTATATATTCAGACATGATGTATATAGTCACTTACCAGCTTTTGTATATGCATGCTGCATTAGCAGAGGTGTGCCTTGAAACAAAAACAACGTTGACAGCATTTTCGAAGCAAAATACCTGATACCATCTTTCTAAATATGTACCTAATTTTGTTAACAAAATAGGTCTTTATTTTCTGAACAGGTGACATCAATGCCAGCTGAGGAAAAATAAAACCATTTATATTAAGGTGCAGATAAATTATTTTGGAGACCAATATTTCAAAACAGGTTTTAACAACTGGGAAAAAAAACAAAAACCAGAGCCGAAAAACTTGGGAATGTCCTTATATTTGAATAATTCCACTGAGGTTTTTTTTTTCCTGGTAAAATGCATATTTCTGTAGAACTTGCAGCTCAATAAACTCTGTTGTTGTAGTTATATTTTACAACTTTCTAGCTGTCTTCACTCTGCTACTGAAGGGTAGCTTTGGTGATCTGTGAGATGGAAATGTTGAGAAGAGCACCAGGAAAGGACACAGCCCTGTGACCTGGTGTGGAGAGAGGTTCTGATCACACCAAGACTTCAGCCTTATCTTGCCATGGCTCCCAAGATGGACAGAAGAATGAACACTGTCTTCATGTGGATTACTGCAGAAGGAAAGAAACAGGTTATGCATATTTTATGCCTGTGTTGCACCTACTTAGTGTGCTTTAGCACTGGACACTGCATTATATCATTATGGACAGGGTTAAACCAGATTACTGCTGAGTACCCACACCCAGCATTTCACAGCTGCTCCCTTGCTTTGGCACACAACCAGGGCTTTCTTCCAACATAGCTCAGCAAAACTGCTACCTCCGTGTCTTGCAGCAACTCTCATTTATTTATTCAGATTTATCACCACACCTATCAAGCTCTTTGCTTTTACATGTTTTCTTTCTCTTTTTTTTTTCCTTCTCAAACTTCACTGCCTCAGCTGTTTTTCTGAGGACGCACTACGAAACTGGGACCTTTTCTACTCTTTTGGAGTGCAGGAGCAACTCTGCTATTTCCATATAAAGCTCCAAATTGGGAATGTCAAATGGAATCAACTGCATCTGAAACACAACCAGCCAGCTGACCAAACAAATGAATAAGCAAAAAACTAAGCAGGTTATGTGAGGCCACCATTCAGGTGGATGCAAAAAATAACACTTGTGCTTCTAGAATGAGGACAAATCAAGATGCTGCAGTCTATAGCAATATTAGAGGGGTAGTATTTTCCCACACAATAAAATGAAGTTCTCTTGAGCAATTCCTGCAGTGGGTGAGTCACTGTCTGTCTTGGCTGGTTTATTCAGAATTATTTCTGTTCAGCAAGAATGCAGGAGAAATCTTATTCTCCCCTGTCTGTGAGCCCTCAGATTTGCCAGACCTGTGCTGATGCAATAGAGCATTTCATTCCACAGCCCCACTCCGGGTTCAGTCCGATGTCTCAATGAGTCTGTAGTTTCCCAAGCAGCCTATCCATGCTGGAAGCAAGGAAGCTGAATGTAACCTGCTTTTTTTTTGCAGGAAGCCCTGCTCCTGAGCACCGAGGCTGTTCAGGCAGGAGCAGCAGTTCTGTGAATGGGGAACGGCAGCTGATGGCTGTGGGACGTGTGATGCCTTTCTCAGAGGTCACAGCTTTGAGGAGTAGCTGTGACTGGGAGGAGCTGAAGCCATTCTTCTATGAGAAAGTGTGAAGCCAGGCTGCATATTGGTGAAGCCACTCCAGGGATATGCTTCAGCAGAAAGACATGACAAGCTGTGAATTACAGTGCATTAATTCAAGCCTAACATATTGTCAAGTATGGGGCCAAAGGGCTAAGAGCCATCCATACAACTAGGTGTGAATTAATTCACACTAGTTCACACACTGAAGGGTCTTATTGTGATAATAGATTTAATACTCCTAAAATGTTATTTTAAAATATCTATATATTATTAATTAAGGTGTAAGACTTATGCCTTCTGAACACTGAATTATATCTCAATGAAACCATTGCTCAAAATTCTTATTAACCCAGAAGGTCACTCAATTTCTCCTGCCCATTTCATAATAATAAATAGTATAAACTGTTCAGACCATTCCATCTCTTTTTTACAGGAACTATCACCATCAAAAGGGAAACCCCTCTTCCTGTATGTAAAATTAATGCTCAAGTATGTGGTTGGGTAAATGTTTCCTGCATGTAGATGCTCAGCCATATGTTTCTGGATTTCTCTTTGATAAGTAAGTGCTGGTTACCACTGAGTGATTATGTGCAAAACCTGTACCAGGAGGAAAGGTGCCTGTACACAAGTGCTAATCAATGAACTTTGCTAACCATCAATTCATATTTCCAAAGTGCTTGCATTGAAATGAAAGTCATTATGGCTATGCCAATTAGTAAGAAAAATACACTGGGCTTTTTTCTTTTGCCAGTGGAGGTCAAGGTACTCTAACTTTAACACGATGTCATCCAGAGAGGAGCTGAAAAACAGATTGGGTGGCGCCCAGCCCTGAGGAAAGTTTATTAAAGCTGATGGGAACTGCCCAGAGTAGGTCAAACTCATTCACTTCTATCAGGAATGAGTTTGGTCCCCAGGGAACAGTTAAATATTAAATCCATTTCTGGTTTTTGTTTTGTTTTGTTTTGTTTTTAACCGAGTCTTGGCTTCTGAGCTGTTTATAAGAGAAAATGATATAGTAAATTATGTAAGATAAATGATACAGTCTGGCAGTGTGAGAAATCTACTATTCGTAACTAATTCTAATTTTTTAAGCTACTGTATGTCATAGCTAAAGCAGCACATGCTATCACTGAGCTGTCTTTGAGATTTACTACTTGTGTTAGTGTTTCATCTGTGGTTTGTTTAAAATGTTTGGGGGGCTTGAGACTGTGGTGCTGTGCTGAGGCTGTGAGCTGCATGTAAAATGCTCAAAGTGCCCTTCTGCATGTGGGTGGGTGAGTGGAGAGGTCTGCCGTGGAGGCAAATTGAAGTAAATGACCAACAGTCAGTTAAATGCTTCTGCATCAAAGAGAGCTCTATCAGGGTGTGACACTGGAAGACCTTGGCATGGGTGAAGACAAGCTTTTGTGGACCTGAAAGGAGCAAAGGCAGCCAGATCTGAGGCTCGGTACAGAGGCAGCCACGAGAACACGCGCCCTCCGCACCCTGGCTAGGCAGACCTGTCTCCTCTTAAGACAGAAGGCTTCCCAGTAAAGGTTTTTACATTTTATTGATCTTTGTCTTTTATCTTCCTCTGCAGCAAACCTTTCCAACAGCACAAACATTTTATTAGACAGTTACACTGTTGTGGCTGCTGTATGTTCCTTCCAGAGCACACCTTTTCTACACCGTGCTGGTTTTCCCTTACAAAGCAAGTTAATAAATTATACAGCGATGAGCTTTGATTGCTTCACGTTCAAACTGCTCTCTCCCAGAGGCTGTGTTACCCAAGATATTAGCAGAGAGAGCTGCTCTGACCTCGTTTAGTGGGCAGGCAGGAGCAGTGCCGAGGTGCAGCCCCTGGAGCATAGTGAAACCATTGTCTCCTTCCAGGACAAGCCATGGAGCCTGAACCACAGGAGCGTAACCTTGGATGTCCCTTGGCATTGCAGGCTGTGTTACACAGTGAAAGGAGACTGTATCTGAGCATCTGAGAGAAAAGTCTATGACAGGTTTATTTGATATTTTTACTGGAGACCATACAATTACTGGAATACCTGGATTTATTTGAATGGAAGTATTATAGAAATATTCTCTCCAGTGGTTTCCTGCATGGAGAGGAAATTTCATTTTGCAGCCAAAATTTTGTCAGAGGGTCGCAACCTCTTTCTCAATACTGAAAAACTGTTGGAACTCGCCCTGTAATAAAATGAAAGTCTTCCAAAGAGATTAACCCCCCTCAGCCTATGATGGAAGGTCCTTCCACACTGATGCTGCCAGAGGCTGGTACAACATGTTGGGCACTTTCTTATTGAAAACGTCCCTGAGAAGGGCAGCATCCTCACCAGGACCTGGTCTGGGGTTTGATGCAGGGCTAGACAGGCACAAAAGGTAAAAACAAACATGAAATGTATGTTAAGCCCATTTCTGGAGGCAGCAAACTCCTGGTGAGAGAATATTTCTCTAACTCCAGTCCTGCCAGACTCTGCGGGCTTCAGAGAAAGAGCATCACAGCTATGGGTGAGGAAAAGAGATACAGGATCTTGACTTGTGCAAAATGCAGTCAGGGTTTGTTTTCTCACGGAATTACTTCTGGTTGCTGTCTTCTGAGCGAAACCTTTTAAACATGCAAAACATGTGGCCAAAAGGGGAATTCAGAAGTACTGGTCTGCACACTTTGAAGTGAAACTGAAACTTTTGGGTTGGAAATCTCAATGACCTGGCATAGCTTTGCTCTGCCCCCTTTCCTTTCCGTGGAAGCAGCTGCCGTGGCAATCTCTGTGCTTGTGTGAATAAAAAACACAAGCTAGGGACAGAACAAGCCTGCCTCCCTCTTTTTTTTTATTTCCCAGCATCTGAATTGCTAGATGAGATCAGAGCTAGAGTCCACCTAGTCTGGTTTCCTGTCTCTGATAGCAGCCAGAACCAGATCCCTTGGATAAAGGCATAAGAAATCTCAGTTCTGGCAAAAAGAGAACAATTAAGCCCCCCCAATGGGTTCATCTTAATCTCTAAGAGTGGGAAAGTGTTTGAAACTTTGAGGTATGAGCTTTTACAACCTTTCTATGACTCTCTTAGCATTAATTATCATAACTCTGGCACCTCTAAAAACTTGTTATAACATTTGGCACTGTGTCGAGAGTAAGGCATGTTGAAAGAAGAGAACAGGACTTCTAAAAACGCTGAGGCACTGCTGGGATTATTGACTCAAGGACCTCAGTGAGGGAACATAACACAGGGTCATGTTTCCCAGTAATAACATGGGTGGTTGACTTCCCAGCATAAGGAAAAACTGGAAAAAATTGAAACTCATGTTGTTTTGGATAGAGCCCAAGAAGTTACTGGAGATTTACAATTAGATCATGCAGAAACCGTGGGCTGATTTGGTTTCATTTTTTCAAACAGATGTTGGAGAGGTCACACAAGAGGTGGTGTGGAGGGTGCTATATTAGTAACTGAAATAAGTGTAGCTAATTCCAATTTAATACTGTATTTTATGCGTTACAATCACTTTCCTAAGTGTAAATACCGAGCATATTAATTATTGCATGGTAATTTTCTAGCCCTGTAATTAAGTCGTTTTCCTTCAAAAGAACCTATAGAGTCGTGGTGCAGATTTTCAGCAGGCATTTCTCCTATTGCTGCTGCTATTGGCAGCAACATAATCTATCCCATTGTCATTGATGAGCTCTTCTGACTAAGAGGGAAAGTGACAGTAACATCTATATCAGATCAGCTGCAATGGGCCAACTGCACATTGCATTAAAATATGAAGTGGAGAGCAGTCCTGTGGGGCCAAGGTTAACAGTTCCTTTCCATCTGTAATTCCTGTCATTCCTGGGTGCAGTCTGTAAGCTCTCACATAGCACAAGCATTTGTGGAGGATACGTGAATTACCAAAACTGACCACAGCAAGAAAAATACAAGCTGTTCTGGGACTATTGGTCAGTGTGGGTTTGTACAACAGAATTTGATTTTCTTCTGTGACACTGGAGACTGTCTTGGGGTGGGGGATGTCACGTGGAATGTTATCTGATAGACCTTCTCATATTGTTCATCTTGTTTGCTGTCTCAGCTGGTCATTTCTGCTTTCCTGTGCTTGGGTACTGATGCTACCAGTCTGGCTTTTCCCAATCATCTTTAAGGGCAATTATTTTGTGTTGTTGTATTCTTAATTATATCCTACAGTACCCAGGAAGCAAGCATGCTATTTTCTCTGCTGTCCACTATTAAAAAAACCTCATATCACCACCAGCACTAAGCACTGCAGTCAGAAATCGTATTACTTAGGAAACAATCTCATTTTCTTTTTCCTAAAAAAACCCGCACAGAACAAAACCAAAGCATGGTTTTGATGTTCTCTAGTGTTTATTCTCTAAATACTGGAGGACACAGAGAGCCCTAACAAGTAAAAAGCTCAGCTGGACAAGCAGCCCCACAGAGAGCTCTCTCTGAATTCCCTGGATGTTCTGCACACAGAGCACAGACCAAGCATATCCTGCTGTGGCTGACCCTCTCTTCTTGTGCAGGCACCTACCAAGAATATATTACCCCCACGCTTTTGGCAAAGCACAAATAAGCTTCCAGAAGTTTTGCAGTGGTATCAATGTCCTCTCTAAAAATAGAGCTTCATCTCTTACTGAGCGGAACACCAGGAAGCCATCAGCACCTGAGGGCTGCCCAGCCTGCTGACGTGGTTTTCCTTCCATACTCTGCACTGAAGATCAGCCAACCCTTTCATTCCTCCATTAATCACCTCTCTTATTTAGAAGATAGTAACCACAAAATAAGCAACCTGGTGATTCTTGCAGCAGTTTGGCATTTCTGTACTTCCTAGGAAGGCTGTTAATATTTGTATTTCCAAAGCAAAGGACTTGGGGGCTCCTGACACATTCTTCCTGTCCCACCCCACCAGGGTGCCACGTAGTGCCCACTGTCTGGAGGTGAGGGAGGGTTGGTGCTTCAGCAGCTCTGGTTCACTTTTATAAAGTTCACTGGGAGCTGAATGTACTCACAGCCTTGAGGCTGGGGCTCAAAACATCTGAGCTAACCTTTAGACACCTCTGAAAGTCTCCTCGGGTATGTATTTAGTGAAGTGAAATGAAGACTATAGAATAATCAATCCTTCTATACTGTGACGGGTCAATTGCTTATTTTAGAACTGTCTTGGCTGGTTGATTATTTAATTTCCTTGAAAGCAAGAAAAATAATCATTGTGAAAGTTACTAATGTACTCCAGGTGAAATGCAACTAAACCATTCATTCCAATATTCACATTAGCCAAAATATGCTTGCAGTTTTATATTTTGACCCTTTGCTGCTTCCATGTCACAAAATAATTATAAAAATGATTAAATGATTTTAAACTATTGAATTCTAATTTTTTTAAATGATTGACTTGACATTTCAATTCATTAGCTTTCAACCTGAATTGAAATTTGTTCCACAGTTCTTTATTTAATTTAAGTTCCAACTTTTCTGTTTACATGATTGTCACTAAATTAAGAAGTGATTAACCAATGCTTTAATTGAATGTCATGCTTTGTGTGCAGTGCACTACAATAAGACTGTCTGTATTCACGATAAAATGATCAAAACACAGAATTTGACTTTTCTTCTCTTTTTCTTCCAAATCTCAATACAATTTGGGATTTTTATAAAGCTTTTTTTGTAAAAGCACAGGTTCATATGCACTTAAATAATGTTGATGGAATCATAAAGGGAAGCTGTAATTATACTGTCAAATTTATTTTATTCCTTCTGTGCATTTCTAGCAATATTTAGAGCTACTCTCTACTACCAGATAAACTTGATTTGATTGCAAACTGTGTAAATTAAATAATCAGTTACTTTCTGCATGCTGTGTCCTTTCACAGCTTCTGAGCTCACTTGTACTGTGGTAAAAGAGCACCAATTGCCCTTTGGTGCTACTCTCGGGGATGATTTGGGGTGACTTATATTCAGGCCCCTAAATATAAACCTTACACGCTTTCACCACACAGCTGTTGAGGGGGAATGTAATGTCCACTTGGGCTCCACTGGGAAAGCTCTCCTCTGCCAGCAATGCCTCAGTCTTCCCAGAGGTGAATAAATTTGTGGTTTTCCATTCCCTAAACCTCCCTGGGATGCACAAACCAGATGCTCGCTCTGGCTCTGTTGCAGGGAACATCCCATGCCATGCCATGCCATGCCATGCCATGCCATACTACATTGTACCAGTGTTCTCAGGACAGGTCTGAAAGAAGTCCAGGCAGCCCATATTTTCTGCCATTTGCATAGAGTAATGGACAAGATGAGCTCTGAGGGTTATCTCTACACCTCTACTGATGATAAATATACACAGGAGTAAAAAACACCCATGAGCAAGGGTGAGCATAAGTCCCTGAGCATGTTGCCGGACCGGTCATCGGTGCAGTGGAGAGATCCAAGCTCTGCTCTTCACTGTTTTGTTTTTCTAAAGCACTGGCCCTGTATTTCTAGCACAGCTGTGCAGCCATCTAATTACACACAAACCAGATTTTATTCAATTCTTCTTACATTCAAGTGTTTCCTTTACCTGTGGGTTGAAACGGGCAGGTATTTTTCAGCCCGTGACAGCAGTAATGTTCCTGCAGCACAGTGTACAAAGGCTGGGTTATTCAAAAACAGGGGTATGGCCGTGGAAAGGATCCAAGCTAATCAAATGGAAGAAATTTCAATTATATAATCAAACAGCTATATTTTAATTATAATTGTTGCCACAAGGCAGCCCAGGATTACTTTGTGTGAACTTCTACTTAAATGTTTGTTTCTGAAGAAAAACATTATAAGGCATCTACGGCAATTTCATTATTATTAAGAAATTAAAAAGAATCCATAGTTAGCTAAGGGACAGTGCAATTACCTACACCATCTTTCAGAACAGTAAAATGTAATAATAAGCCACAATGAGAAACTGGAGCCTTAGAAATGAATCAGATTGCACTAAAAGAGATTCACTGACAGGGAACTCAGGGCTTACTGAGCTGTTATTTATTGCAGGGCTAGATTTTTTAAGCTACACTAGTGAAAATAGAACAACAAAAAATATTGCGGCAGAATTAATTGTACAGATTCACTCTTCAAGCCAAAACAGACGATCAGGAAGTAGTCTTAAAATGAAGTAAGGTGTACAGAGAGTTTAATTCATCTCCCTAAATCCCCAGGAAAAACATTGTTTCTCTGACAGAGGGCTGAGCATGACTCAAATCTCCCTCCTCTTTACAATCCACATCCCACCCTCTTCTCTCCACCCCTCTGGATGGGCAGGGAAGCTCTTCTGGAGTCCTCTGACCTCTGCTCCTACCAGTGGTGTGTAAGTACACTTTGAGGAGTATCCATCTTCAAGTGTTCTGATACATAAGACATGGATTTTGACTTTTAACAAGACGTTTGAGTAAAAGGAATGTTTTCAGTGACAACCAATCCATTGCCATTGCAATTCAAGTGGACAATAATTTGAATATAGAAGGGAAGTGCATTTAATTTTATTTTAGACTTCTGATGGAGTTTTGTGATCAGTAGGGAGCAGGGTTCATTCAGGCCTTCTGCCCTCATCCCATTTCCCCACTTGGTGCAGCCAACATGGGTTATCAACAGGTGCCTTTAAGGTTCGGGGCCACGGGCACTGACTTTGCTGAATACTCTGAAAACCTGCCCATGTTCCCTATTCCATCACATCAGTCTGCAAAAAACCCAGGCCTTCATAAATTGTGCATGATGACAGAGAGAAATCTGCACGAATGCACCCCATGTCTTGCAGAGGACCTTTTTACCTCTTTGAAGTAGGATTGTGCTCCACAGGTGATAAGGAACAAAACAACTGTGGCCAACACCTAAAGAAATTATACATTTTCTGAAGAAGGGGTATATTGACTGGGAAACTAAAACTGCACTGGAGAATGTAGGAAAAAGAGAGGTTTTATTCAGTAGCAACATATCTACTTTGTTTTGGATAGGAACAACAGAATAAACCTCTTGAGAAAGTTTTTAGTTTATATTTAGTGTTGCTCTTTGGGAATAAAATTGGATTAGAGAATAGTTCTCTTCATTTCTTAACCGAAATTGTCATCACTCCCTACACACTTTTGCATCAGCAGCATGATTTGGCTGTACTTTGGCCAGCCCTTGCTCAACCCCAGTGATTCATCTCTAGAACTGACCCATCACTGAGAGGCTTTGGGCCTCGGGGAAAATATTTCATCTCAGTCCTTGGACTGGAACAGAATTTTCCACTGATTCAGACCTTCAGTACTTTATATCAGACCTTCAGAACTTTCAGAACAGTACTTTGTTTCTATACCCAGATTTTTTCAAAATAATGATCCAATGGTGTTGGAAATCAGGTCAATATTTCAGGGTGGTAAAATAAGCATAGTTATAAATAGTAAAAAAAAACAAAAACCAAAAACAAACAAAAAAACTGCCACAAAAAACCAAAAAAAAAAACCCCAAAAAACAAAAAAACCCCCCCAAAACAAAAACAAAACAAATCCAAAAAAATAAAAAAGTAAAAAGAAAGAAAAAAATTTGGAAGATTCAGTTGGATGCACTGTTTACCGGGAAGGACACGAAAGGAAATGTAATATGGATTCTTAATGTAAATTGTACTTGCTTTCTGCAGTAAGTAAAAATTAGAAACCACCCAAAAATGCTCTAATGGCAGGTTGAGGCCAGTCTTTGAACATCTCATTGCCCTGAGAAAATTTACGTTTTGTGCTAAAAAATAATTGCTAGCCTGGATCTTAACATGTCTTGGTCTGTAGACTAACCTATGCAAGTGCTTCTGCTATTGCTGCTGCAAAAGAAAAAAATTAATTCCAGGAGGGCTCTGGAAAAATTGCAGATGGAGAAGGAGTTTCCTGATGGATTTTAATATCTAATTGACACTCCTCAACCACTATATCTAAGACATCAGCTTCTGAAGTTTACTCACACTGAACATGCTGTTTTGCCTCTTATGCAATTGCTATTAGCTTTACAGCTACTGTTTTTCCATGAACACAGACACTCAGAAAAGATGTTTCATGTTTATAATATAATTTAGTTTTGAAAAGTATTTCTTACCTGAAACACTGCCAAATAGCTGATAGTTTCACTTTACAGTTTCATTTAACATTGGCTTTATATTATAGAAGGCACATAGAAAAAAGCGCACACAAGTTTTATTGCAAGATTTTGCTCACCTTCTTCATTTACAAGCTTACATTAATCCAGGACAATCCAGCTTTGGAAATCTACCATATGCAACAGCATCATTTAATTACCAGATAATTACTGCCTTCGATGAGAACCTTTTCTGAACAAGATCTGCTCAGCCTGGAGGCCTGAGGGAATAGCACAAACCAGTTACAGTTTCCCCATTTCATACAGCAGTCTGTGCCAGGCCCAGAGCAAACCTTGAAATGATTTAAGAGTTGCTGTTGCCTCATTTCTGCCATCCTACCCTGAGAGCCAGCTCTCAGTCTTTCTGATCCACCTCTTTTCCCCAAACAGCCTTCCAAAATATCTTCTGTGCATAGAGCCAGGTGCAGGAACCTGGTTTTAAAAGGATTTGAAAATGTCCCTATCCAAATATTGTGTGTTTCCCCTTGTCCTGGTGGCCTTGTGGTGTTTCCAAAGCCAGTTTCGCTGCCACTGTCCTAACATTAATGCTATGAATAATGCCACAACATGTGACTATAATGCTGTGCATCTCCTGGGCTTGTAGAACAACACACAGAGCTTTGCAGATAGTCCTTAAAGGCATCCTTGTGTGCAAACTGTCAGTAAGACATGACCTTTCCTCTGGAAATAATGCCTCAAACCACTCACCCTCCATGCAGGCAAAACAGGCATAGCCAGTTCATTTACATAACCTCAGCACAAACTCTCTTCCCAACGTTTGCATCAGACCAAACTCCATGTGCAGCTTGTTTTCAGGATATAATCAGACCATAAGCAGCGTAGGAACTGTAAGCCTCCATAGGGAGGCTGCATTACTACTTTGGCCATACCCGAATATGTAATTTGTTTTGGCTAGAGGTGTTCTGGTAAACCTGCCCATGGTTTGGTGCAGGGGTGGCCACCAGGACTGTCAGTCATCTGGCACTCTGCAATTTCTCTAACCATGGTCAGGGCACAGATCATTTCAGCACTGTAATGACAGCAAAGTTTTAGATGGACAGATACTTAACTCTCTCTAAAAGTTGCCTCCCATTTGAGTGTCTTAGGTTAGGATCTCTAAGCCAATGACTTGGTTTAGGTACTTTAACTACTTTATGCCCATTGAGTAATTTTTAAATTTTATATATTTTGCAGCACTTGTATCAGACTTACAATTTTTATTTAAGTCACATTAAAAGACATTGAGAAAAGGGACAAATCACCAGCTCTATTTTATGTCCCTTGATTTCACTGACTGGGGTTGGAGGAGATCTTTGGTATCCCAGAAGTGCTGTTTTACCACTTACATTATGATCCCCTCACCAATAAAAGCTGAGTCAGCTTTGATGTTCTGGTGTTAATTGTTACAGCACATTGTGTCCCACAAGACAGAATAAGGCACAACGGGTACGTAATTAAAAGAAAAACACCAGGACACTCGAAGGACATGTTGATACAATAAAAGGGAAAGCAGGCAAGCGAGCCACATCTGCTCCTGACATTTGGATTAGCTGATTAGTGATTAATACATACAATAGGTTTGGAATAGAGCTTGAATAAACAGATAATTGAACAATAGTCCATCCAAAAGTGCAAGGCACAAATTTAGTCTGGCTAACCAATAGGGATAGGGCTGGAACACATCAGAAGGCACCTGATTTTTTCAGTGCTTTCTTTCGAATATTTCCCATGTCACATTTTTCAAATAAATCCCTCAAATGGGATGAAAAGTTTAATTGCCAGAATTTTTTGCTAACTGAAATCAGCAAACCATAAAGCTGGTACAGGTTAATTCAATATTTTGGTTTCAGTCTTTTTCTGTTACTCCATTCTACTTCAGTTTAAGTCAATACCTCAAATTTCACAATAGAATGTCGTCAGTAGTAGGGATATATTTTGACAGGAATGTTTTGAGTTCCGAAATTCCATAAAACTGGATTTCTTTCCAAAACATTTTGGATTTGATAGACTGGCATGTCTCAAGCATGTGAAATGAAATAAAATGCTTCTTGCAAATCATCTACCCCATACAGTCCCCCATAAAGCAGAGAACAGCACCCGTGGGACCACGATTCTCCTGCACAGGGATGCACAGTGCAGACACCACCCCATCCCTTGTCCAAAACACCAGGGGACAACAGCTGAGGTTACAGGATAGGAGGGAGATAAACAGCAGTGTGTTCAGCTAAATAGAAGTTTTGCCCCCGTTTTTATTTTTTTCCTAGGTGATATATTGACTCATGCCCACCCTCTCTGGGGATCTTCCTAATCCCTTTACATGTTTAAGCTAATTTCTGATAAGAACTGGACATATCCCTGTGCATGGCCCATTTGCACCTTTACCCCTACAGGCTGTGCCCTGTGAACCAGCTCAAGCACCAGCCCAAACGTGGTGCTGCTGTGCCTCACAGCCCACACATGCAACTGCCCTGTGTCCCACAGGTCTTTTATCCACCCTCAGCCACGTGCCACCTTTCTCAGCCAAATTCTTCACCTACAGCTTAAAAAAAATCATAAAAGAAGACATCTGCAATAGCTTAGCCTACCTGGCATGACACAATCAGTAATGGCCACTGGCTTCTAACTCGTCAGAGCACACTCCATTTCCATGTAATTGAGAAGCAGAGTAAGTTTGCACAGATTATATGGCTGGTTTAATGAAGTTTAGTAAAATGAGCTCATTAATGCAGCTTTCAAAGGAACTTCCATTTTCTACATCGCAAGGCATGATTTTACAATCTTTCAGCACTAACATTAAAATCCTCCGATTCTACCATGCTGCCAAATCACAGAGTGCACGTGGAAACTCCAGAAGTTCCTCTAATTGCTTGTAAAATGCAATTACCATCCCCTACTTATGTGAGATGGGGCTGCAACTGGCATTTCTCTAACTGTGGATGGGATCTGTTGCTCTTGCTCGCATTTGTTTGTTCCAGAATACAATGAGGAATGCAGAGCTTTAAAAAAAAATCAGGAAGGTATCCAAATAGTTTCTAATGATACCATGTACATACACACAGACCTCCATGGTTTTTCAAGCACCCCTAGTTGGGTACTTAGGGTATGATTTCTAATTTCTATCCCATAGCTGTTTTATCACAGCATTTGAAATCTCCCAAGGTGCTTTTGAAAAGAGGTGTTTTCTTAGACTGTCAGCACAGCACTTCAGAAACACAAGCAGGTGCTGCTGTGGAGGGGAGCACGCAAACCACACACTGGAGTAAAATATTAAGCACAAAGATTTCTCGTGACTCTCTAAGATACCCAGAAGTCAATTAACCTGCTTATAGTTTGTTGTACGAAACCCCAATCCATTGTTGTGATCAGAATCAAATTAATTTTTTCATCACTCTGAGTGGCATGATGGCACTTGTGAAGTTGTTTGTTATCAGGACGGGAAATGCCCGTTGGAATGATAAAATGTGTCATCAGATCATTGGCCCGGGTATCTGCCATATTTTATTTGAAGCATGAAGCCAGCTGGAGGTGGCTAAATTGCTCCAGACAGCTGTTTTAAAATAAAGCCCACCTAGCTGCATGTAATGTAAATCAAGATAAGGCAGGGAGCTCAACAGTTTTGGAGATAGCCATTGTAGGGCCTCATGTCATGTCAATATGGAAAACAATAAAGGAAAAGAATGAGGAAAAAGAAAAGGATTGTATTTGAGAGTTTATTTTCTTGCCAACAGCAGGCAAACAGATGGGCAGAGATGGTGGCAGAAAGCTTGCTCATAATCTTTTCCTCATTCCTTCTTGCCATAAAATTGAGACATTAACACACCTGTGCATTAATGAAAAAAATAAATCCAACAATGGAAATGGAAAAGAGGCTTACTGAGGTTTCTTTATAGGAGTTGCTAATGCTCAACTTTTAAAAAATTTGAAAGCCACTTGTAAGAACATTCCATGTGCAGTCTCTGTCTGCCCTTACAGCCAACCAAACACATGGCAGAAGCACCTGACATCAGCTGGGATGTTCCTTCTCTCCCCTCTTGAAAGGTGACCAGTATCTACGCAGATCTTCCTTCACCTTAAGAAGGTATCATCCTGAAGCACCTTTTCCTTCTGTTGTGTCCAACAGGAGCCAGGAAACCCACCTGGCAGGGGGAAGGAGTCTTGTCCTCAGCAGCAAAGCTTACCCAAGACAAGAACAGAAAAGAGCACTTTTTCTTTTGCATTAAAAAACAACTGCACTCCCTGCAATGTGATTTGGCTAAAATACTGGGGTCAAAGGGATAGCCAGTTCACTTTGGAAAAGGTAGTAATTATCTTTAGCTCTCCAAATAAGCATCAATCACTGCTTAATTAAGGCCACAAAGTAAATGGGCAGTGCTAGACTTCTCTAGAGAGGAAAAGCTCATGTTGTGTATAGTCATTTCCTTTTTCTAACATGTGCTTTGGTTTACATCCACATACAGGGGCTTGGGGTGACAAATAACATCATTACTGGAAAAGAGTAAACAGCTCACAGAGAATAATTTACATGATTTAATACAGCTTCACTTTCTGTTCATAGAGCATATGTAAACAGACTGATTTTCTCCAATTATTCAATTGACTTAACTTGACAATATGTGTATATATTAACTTGTTTACAATGTTTTATTTTGAGGATCAGCAGTGAAACACAATATCTGAGATTTAAACTTTGTTGGTCTGTTGGTAATTTTAATCATAAGAAAGTATTTCTATTTCCTCTTTAGATAGTCCGATAATAAAGGATGAGGAATCATCTTTCCCACATTTGTTCAGCACCAATTCAGCAAGTAATTATGTTCCAGTTCTCCCTAGAACATGTGCATGTGGCCCTACCTCGAATTTATGAGGACAACTATGGAACTCCTATGAATTTGAATTTCACAGTATCCTGGCATTATGGCATGGATCTATGACCATAAGAGTTAGAAGAGTTACAAGGCAAACAGTAGGAATAGTCTGAACACGGAAAGGATTCAATGCCTCTAATATTCATACTCCTCTTCATTGGTTAAAAGGAATAAAATGTGGCATTGTTGTTGGAAAAAAATGCAGACTTTCTCATAAAAAGCCATTCAATCAGTCACTGAAAACCACATAATAGTAAGCCATCATAAAACAAAAGAGATTTTAAATTATTCTCCAGTGACCAAGACAACTAGCATTTTATTTCCTGAAACATTTTTGACATTACTGCTTGTTTCTTAGAACTTAGCAATGAAACTATTTCTCTAATATTCTTTTCCTGATCTCTTAAATTTCAGAGTCATGAAAGGAAAGAGTTGCCCAGCTATCTTAGGTTCTCTTAGGTTTCTGAAAATTTCTGAAAATTATGAGGATTGAAAGCATAAAGTGCTAAAGATGATCCCTGCCTTTGCAGCAACACCTCCAAAAAAACCATAGAGAATTCTCCTGTATAACCTTGGGTTTGTTACTCTCTCTGCTTTTGCTTAAGATCTTTGAATAAATGGTGGAGGAGAAATCAAAAGAGAAAACAGACTCTACAGTGCTGATGGCATTAAGCCTCAGAGATTAGTTAGAGTTTATCTCAGCACAGATGGTGATCCCCCAGAGGAGCCTTGGACCTTGGTGCCTCTAAGTGTTATGCAAACACAGCACAGAGATGGTGGCTGTCCCACAGGGCTTCTGAGTAATCGCTTTCTGTACAATTAGCCTCATTCAAGTTCATTTGTAGCTTAAAGCGTTGTTCAGTGTGAACTGGAACATCAGCCTGAACTTCTACAAAGTGAGAACACAGCTCTTAGTTTGGTGATTACATTATTACTAATATTATTACTGTTGTTATTATTATTATTATTATTATTGTTATTATTTCACTAGATTGAAAAGACTAAAGGACATGGGGGTTGGTGGGAAGGTCACCCATGATTTGGATGCTCTCAGCCCCAATTCAGCACAAGCAGGCTACTGCCATAGTTGAAGGCAACAACGTTCAGGAACAGAATAGAGTGGATAAAAATGCACTGTGGATGACCATTTCCAGATGGAAAACTTTAGCTGGGCATTTATGGCTGTATTATAACTGCTTCATTCCAAACAGTGGGTGAAGATTGCTTGTGACCTTGCCGTGACCGTGGCCCCTCTTTCCATCGAATTGGGAAACTCCCTTCCTTGCACAGTATAAAACTAACTGGAGAGGAGATTCCAAGTTTTCACCTCATTAGCTATTCTGGTGGAAAGCAGCTGTATAAAGAAATATATATGAAATCCAGGTGTGAAGTATTTCAGTGTCATAAGGCAGTTTCTAACTAGGCATTCATCATGCATAAAAATTACAATTTCAAGATCGCTACCAAACCAAACAAAAAGGAACATCTTTGAGTGTGTGTATTTTAATAGCCCACACTTGTAGAGAATGTTGGTAATGATTTTGAGAGAATGGACAATTTTCTTTAAGTCCCTGGTTTCTCCTTTCTCTCAGCTGCTTCTTCTATTGCTCTCTTTCTATTCAGCACCAATTTGCTGATTTGCAATCCCCAAAGACATGTGTTTCTCTTCTTATTTTACTCCAATTTTGGCTGGACCTCAAACCAAAGCCTGTGTGTTCTCTGCTCAGAGATTCATTATTAAGTACAGTGTAGTGGTTCTTGCATCCTGCCTTTTATTTTCCCAGGCCTAAATCCACAGAGGGACTAATAAGCCTGAAGTGGAACATGGGTGGAATTTAGGCACTTATGTAGAAGAGCATAATTCCTAAAACGTCCTACATAAAGCCTAGCTGGAGTCCCCAGATATCTAAATTTGCATTTCTAAAGTCCGTAGGCATTTAACTTGCCTGTCAAGAAGTGTTGCCCTCCCAGAACAGCAGAGTAAGTTGGTGCCTCATCTGCTCAGGGGCTCTCCAATTTGGACTGTCAGATCACAGTCCAAATCGCTGCAGGAGCTGGAGCCAGACACCCAACCCAAGCTGAGTGTGCACAGGTGCAAATGAGTTGCACACAAGAGCCCAGCAGAGAGGGCAGCTCTCCTTCAGCTGGGTGGTGGTGTCCGTCTTGCCCACACTGGTTCTGCTCAGCCTCTGGCATGGCATGCAGGAGGTCCAGGCTAAACAGCCCTTCAGGAAAGAGAGTTTAAAACCCTCTCTGCCATCTTGCAAGAGTACCACTGGCTCTTCTGGCCTCTGGGACTCCCCACTCTTAAAACGGAACTTGCAACTCTGTACAGGAAAACATTTCCAATTCCCTGTTCCAAAGGAGGAAAACTGAAACACACGTGACTCAGATACCCTAAACAGGGGGAGGACTTTTAGTCTGCACTCCCAACACTTTTCAGACATTTTACATTAGATTGCTTTTGGAAAGGATAGAATAATAAAATTATGTAGGACTTGCCCGAAGCACAGAGTGCCTCCCGCCACCTTGGGGAGCTCAGACACGTTCTTGACGGTGTCAGTTGAGGGCTGGCATAAGGAACTTTTGCTCAGTGAACACCCTTCTGAGGTGCCCATCTTTGCCTTTACAAAGCATTATTAAGACTTCAGTTCAGATTCCCAGCTTCCCCAGATGGGCAGGCCCTCCAAAGCTATGTGCACCCATGACAAGCATCCAAGATGGAAAACATTTATAGGGATGAGGTTAGTACCATTTCCTTCTCCAGGTGAGCAGTCATTTTAGTATCCTCAATCTACAAATCAGAAAGGAAAATGTAAATGGTCTCTCTCTAGTACATGGCATAAGATGGACAGGAGTCTCACTCAAAAAAGAACAGGCACTCTGTGTCTATCACCAGATGGGCAGGCACATCTGGTTCCTGAGGGCAGATGTTTTGGGCTGCAGGTGTTTGGAGCAGATGCCTGCCTGACCTATATGTTCTGGTGACTGGGAAACTGAGCTGTACTCTATGCATCCCAGCAGATAAGGATAGATACAGCCAGGATAGTCATTAATGCTTCCTCTGAGAACATGACATAAAACAGGAAATCAGTAAATTGCCCTCTGACACAGTGTAAAGTTCTAAGTATTCAATCCACACATTTCAGGAGCTTGTTGACAAGCTGGAAATGATCCAGAAACATTTTTGCAAAGATTTCAGGACTGCAGAACCCATCCTGCTGTTGGATACTCCAGAAACTCCATCTGTTTAGGTAATGCCACAGAAGGTCAGCGGATGATTCACTCATGCTCTCTAAGTAAGGAGGAATAATCCTTATTAGGGAAAAAAGCTTTAATGGAAACACAGAAATTAGGTTTTCATGTAGAGAGGAAAGAAGTTTTTATATTTTTGGTAATAAATAGTGACAATGAAGAGATATGGCTGTATATCCACAGCTGGAATGAATTCCTCGGCATTTGAATGCTTTAAGTGTATCTGTTCTGGGATGTGCTCTCAGACAATATGAGAGCAAAGACTGGACACAGAAATGAATGGGGGCAAGTCTATGACTCTGTGGTGCCAGTAATCTTAAAGTCATCACAGTAGTTCAAGCTATTTTTAAGAACATATGCATCTTTTGGGAGAAATCCTCAATTATTTGCACCACTATGCAGTATTTTTTCTGTCACAGTTTTACTTTGAATCTTTCAGTGAAACATGATTTTCCATCTTGTTCTCCAAGACTGTCTTTTTGGCAGGGATGTCAGAGTTTTTTATCCTCTAAGGATGTCAGAAGGTTCTGCATTTTGTCAAACTTTGTGGTAAATAACTCAAACATTTACTTTCCTGTTTCTCTGGCTGCTTCACAGATAGAGTGCAGGACCTTTTCTCCAAGCCAGTGTATCATGTTCTGCTTCTGTAAGGCAGTACTAGGAATAATTTGAATGGTTTCTATGGCAGTGAACAAGACATAATTTCAAAGAGTAAGGCTGGTAAAGTCATTAGTGGCTGTGCACAGACAGTATGGTGGTCAAACACTCACCCTGAGGATTTCTGTTCTGCTGCCCATCTCAGGCACAGATACATCCTTGTACCCTGCTCAGGCAGCCACCACCTCTCACAGCTGTCACCCTCACTCTGGCACTGTCACACCTGCTGCCTCTGTCACACAAGTTGCACACACGTGGTTCAGCAGCGTAATACAGATCATACACACAAACTACAAACCACAAGTGTGGCAACTGGGGGGGACACCAGCGGCCACTAAAAGAAGATAGAACTCTGTGTAATAACATACATCATTTGTTCCCAGAATTTCTGTTCCAGAGCCACAAGTGCAAGTACCAATGCATCAGTCCCTGAACAAGAAACAATGCACTTTCAGATAACTCTGCAAAGCAGTAATGAAGATAAAATTTAATTTATTTCAATTAAGAAGGTTTATGAGTTATTACTTACAAGCTTTGTTAGCAGCCATAAGAGTGATTGCCACTATCTGAGGCTTTTTTTGAACTCCAGCTGAGCCACAGAAGCAGAGAGTTATGAAAAGCTACCTGACTGATGTGTTGAGCTCCCGGATTTCTACCATGCTAGGACTGAGTGATCTTACAGCTTAGTAATGACAGGAATGATTACCTCTCAGGATGGATGTAATGCTACATTTCAGGGCTTAGGTGCATAACTGCTTTCCTCTTATTATATCTCTCTTTTGTGCTCCATGTATTCTAGTCAATGGCACTGCAATTTCCCAAGCAACTCCTGCTTTCATAAGGAGCCCTGCTAATGACTCTGCCTTGCCTCATTTTCTCCCCAACAAAATGAATAGCTCCCCTGCCCTAACCAAAGCCTGTTTTTATTTTCCCTCCTTTATATTCGTGCTTTCTGTGATGGACCTTAAAGATATGGCTGTTTTCAAAATTTGGTGAATTCAGTGCTGAGGAAAAGCTCCACTCCATCAGCCTGGGATGCCAGAGTACCACAGCTACCTGTAGGACCTTGGTGCTGGCCCCAGGCTCTGCTCCCTGCCCCAGAGTGCCCCAGCAGTGACCAGCTATTACTGGGAAGAACCAGGCAGCACGAAGGTGGATAACTGCAGCACAAATGTGGATAATTGCAGCATGTTGTGGGAACTTAAATCAGAGCCTCTGACATGTGGGCCCTGGGGCATGAAGGGGCTCTAATCTGCACACCCTGGTAAACTGAGGCAGGTAAGCTACAGAGTACAGTCACCAGCCCAAAATTTAACTCTGTGTAAATCTGTAGTCATGTCAGCCTTGGATCTGTCACTTGGCATGAAACACCCTTTACCTGAGCCATCCTCCAGTGTCAGATATTCCAAATACACTGATACTGCTGCCTCACTTTTTCCCCTGTTTGTTATTTTGAATGTTGTCCATGAGGCTTCAGGAAGCAGTTCCCATGCTGATTCCCTGCAGATATTTATCAGACACAAAATGCAGTATCAGATCTCAAAGTGCTGACAGGTCCCTCTGTACCAAGCTTTGCCCGTGTTTGGGAAGGTAAATAGGGTTTATTCCTTGAGCCACTTGTTGCAGAAGGCGGGTATTGAGAAGCAGTCAGCATTCCTGGATACATTCATGGTGATGAGGGAGATCTCCCAAGCCATAGGATCATCAAGGTTGGAAGAGACCTTCAAGATCATCCAGTCCAACCATCCATCCAGCACCACAACTGTAACACCTAAACCACATCATCCAGAGCCAGATCCAGGCACCTCATACACACCTCTGGAAATGGTGACTCCACCACCTACCTGAGCAACCTATTCCAATGCCTGACCACCCAAACAGTGAATTTTTTTTTTCTAATATCTAATCTGAATCTCCTCTGTCTCAGCTTAAGGCCACAGGACCCCCATAGTGGAAACCAAGCACTTTGTTCACTTTACTCCTATTATTTCTCCTCTATTTTACAATACTTCATTATTTTCTCTCTTTCTCTCCTGTGGAAATCCATGGAATGTGATAGCTGCTGTTTTCTTTCCCTGTTCTCCTCCACTGATGGCTGTTTCCTTCCAGTAAGTATATTTTCAAAATGCTAGTATTTGTTTAGTATTTACTGGCTTTTTCTTTTTTCAACATATGTCCAAATAAAAAAGCTGACAATATAAATGACACTTGCGACCTCATTTTTGCATTCACTTCATGCAGAAAATATTCATACTCACGGCACACTTACTAAAGCACAATATTCCTTTAAATCACTCTGAACATAATATCTTTAAAGCACTGATTAAGTAGTTGCCCCTTTCAATGTAACTACTGCCTGCTAAGTGTGCTGTTAAATCAGCAGCTCATCAAATGGCCTGATGCTAGGATGTAACAAGTTTCTGATGGAGTTGTGCTCCTTCAAAGAACAAGCATTTTTTTCATCACCCTCTTAGTCACCTAATTTGACTGAGATCTAAGATCCTAATGCATCAATCTTGTTAATTCTCTTGCCAGTACATAAGAAATTGAAGCAATAAACCACAACCTGTTTGTAGTGGTGTTAACATTATTATGTAGTACACCAGCTGACAGGAGCACTGCTCTCCCACTAAACTTCAGCCAATACAACAAACCTGTAGCTCTTGGGAGTGTCTATCTTGTCACATCTTTTTTCTTTTCTTCTTTCCAAACTGCTGATGACTCACGGAAACTGCTGACCCTTTACTCAGTGTTGAGTTTTGCGTTGTAAAACACTGACATGGTCTCTTATTTCTGTTGTACTTTCTCTTTGAGTGATGCTATCATCTGTGTGTCACTAATGTTGAGACTCCAATTCAAACCAGCAGGTGCTAAATGTTCCAGGAGAACGGTCAAAAAATTTCTAATGGAGTTAAAAAATACTTCCCTCTAATCTGACTCCTCTAAGTGGTTGAGCTTTTTTTTTGTTTAAGCATTTTTAAAAAAGGAAACAACTCAGGCAAATAGCATCTGCTTCAAAATGTCAGCCATAAAGCTGAAGTTTGGCAAAGTTGTATATACAACTAAAAATATAACACAGCATATGATAACATGCAGTGTTGATGAACTGTAGCAGCTCACCCTTGACAAACCAGCTTCATCATAAAGAAAGAAGTTCAATCTCAAAATTGGACACAAAAACTAATGTAAGCAAAGTGCCCTGTAAAAGCCTCAATGAAAAGTATACAGAATGAAAACCATAAGACAGGATTTTAATGGGAGCTTTGTCTGAGCAAAGGCTACAGTATTCCAGCCCTTGGGAGTCATGGTGGTGCTGATGCATGGGAAAAGGGAGAGAGGGAATTCTGAGGGCTTTTTGTTTTTTACTTTTTACATTTGGGGCAAATGCTGTGTTTTTTTCATCGTTTCTGCAACCTGGTTTTCCCATCCTTAATTACAGTGTATTGTTCCCTCACAGAAAGAAACTACACCCTTCTTCATTTGCCAGAACATGCATATTCCCCATTGGTGGTTGTTAGAGATACCCTACTAGCATATAACTTTCCATGTGAGGGCTGCCATGGTAACACAATTTACTGTATACCAGGGTTAATATGTGCATAGACACAGAATAATGCGCAGACATACAAATTACTGCTTCCCTATGGACTGCTTCTTCTGGCACTGATTTTGCTGCTGTTGTTGGACACATGCTTTATACATTAGAGAGAGAAAAAAATCTTTTTTGCATTCGGTCTTGTATGCTGAGTGTTGGGATGTATAACAGAGATGTGCTCCTGACTCTTGGAGGGGGGAAGAGGTTGCAAAATCACACATGCGTTTGTGCTTCTGAAAATGCTACATGCAAGTGAAGTAAACTCAGAGCTGAGCCCAGGCATTTTTACATATGTCAAACTAACTGCCTTTTAAAGGTCTAGTCTACTCACAATGGCAAAAAAAAAAAAAAGTTCTTTATTCTAAATAAGGAATGTATCATTTTGAAAAATAAATGAATGAGGCAAAACAAAAGCTTTGCAAAATATCAATGGGATTTCCTACTCTGCAGCTGTGTGCTATTACCAGCTATAGTATATCACTCAAATGCTGCTTTTAGAGGGGTAACTGTCAGCCTACAGGGATTAAGATTGAGAATTTGCAATTCATCATCTTTATTTGGAAGTCTGGTAGCTTGCCTGCCCAAATTAAATACTTTCTCTATCACAAGTATACTTTTCAATTAGTTAGAAACATGGACTGCATTTGATTTCAATAAATAAACAAATTATAAACTCTTGAATCTTCATTAATTTAAATCAACAGTTTAAAATTCAGTCTTGCAAAGTACATGACACTCTCAGATATCTTAATATAATTATGCCAACCTATTTTTCCGATTGTCAGAATCTCAAACATTAGCTCAATTGCTTCAAATACAGCACACTTGATGCAAACTGTTGGCATCGAGCTGCCTTAGAATTTTGCCACAGAAATTTTGCTAAGGGTGACACTGAAAACAAAACCAGACCTACATATTTTTACACTCTTCCTTTTCTGTCTCCGGAGTGCAGATTTGCACTTGGGAGAAACATTATTTATCTGTTTAAAAGACTCCCAGTAATTTGCAGAAGTGGATTTTCAGCCAGAGTAATTTAAACTCTTACCACTCTTTTCAGCACTGTTTACAGCATTCAGGCAAGGCAGGTTGGGGGGGATGAATTAACAAACCACTGCTTTTATCACGGGCTGGCTGACCTATGTATAGTCAGGGAAACAACAATCCATCCAGCAGAGACTGAAGAGGTTGGAGCCTGTTGTTTAAATTACAGCCACTGGTGCAGTCACTGAAATTCTGGCAGGGCTGTTTGCACTGTTGAATACAGACTCGTGTGTGCCATGTGTGACTGTGGATGCACACAGAGGGCTCATTTGCACAGGCACAGAGGTGTGTCCATGCACCCACCTGCCTTTGCAGGTCCTGGGCTCCACAGAGCAGGTTCAGCTGCAGTAGGTGTCCCACATCCCCGTGGAAAACATGGTCCCTGGAAGGGCTTGGGAAGGCACAGACAGGAGCACTGTCCTAGGTTTAATTCAGCACCACGTTTCTGAGATGGTTATCGATTATTGTGTCAGTAGTGTGGATAATAAAATCTGATACAGTGCAAACCTCTGCTCATCTGACTGCGTGTGTGAGAGTATGAGTATGGAAGATCTGGCAGTCCTAGGAACCTTTGGAAATTTTGGGTTGCAGTTTCCATGGACTTTACAAGAGATTGTAAGATTCCCAAGCATGCAAGACAACACACCATGCACCATCACAATCCTTGTGGACGAGCCACTGATGGGTGCTTAGAAGCTTTGTAGCTGTGGGTGCTCTGTGTCAGTTCAAGACACACTAATTCAGGGTCAATGTCGTGCTGCCAAAGCTGCATGGATTTCATGGCAGATAGAGCCCTTAGAAGTATAAGTACCTCTTGCTTTGAGTAGGATCTAGTGTTTCTGGAACCCCACCCTTGATTTTTACCTCATGGTCATACAGACCTACTTTCAATCCTGGGCTAGACAACAGTTCCTACAAATTCCTGCATGAAGCTCTCCGCTATCTCGGAATTCTCCCAGCCTCATAGGAGATCACAGGCCCTTTTTGTTTTCAGTCCTGGATTCTCCATTAAAGCCATGAACACTTACAGCTTGAGCTCCAGTTAATGAAACATAACCACACAACTGGAGGTATTCAGCTATCAGAACAGAGGAGAGAAGGAATAAATCCAGATAAAGTAAATAAGTGCCATATTGCAGCAGTTAAATGATTAAACCAGCAAGGACTAACTGCACATCAGGCTGTTCTTCCTTTAGTGAAAGGAAGTGTGTGGAGAGGAAATCTCCTTTGGTAACCATAAACACAGAGTAAAAGCACACATAGGACACGACGTATTATTCACCAGCTATAATAGCTTCCTGTCAAAAATGGACAAACAGACCAAAGTCATTAATCTGACTTATCCCTGGGTTTTATCGAGGAGAGAGAAATGTAATGTGAGAGGTCAAGCATGAAGAACTCCAACCTACCCAAGGAAAAAGGCAAAACAAGAGCCAGCTCCAGCCTGGCACTCCTCCAGGATGTTCAGCCTCTCATGCTCACATGAGTGACTCTGTGCTGCACCGGCAGCACTCGGTGTGACACAAACTACACCCCAAGGTGACACTGCAGTGGTTTCAGTGGTTGGCTCTTTGGGTCAGGCCACACGAGTGACCCCAGTTCACAGCCCCTCGGTGCAGCCCAGCGGCCAGGGCAGGTTTTTCTGTGCAGTGGTGGGTTCAGAGGTACAAGCCAGCCGCCAGTTCTGGCATGTGGATTTACAGCAGCTTGGGAACACTGGTAATCTAACCCACATACAAACAGTTTTGTCCTTTGTATGTCTCTAAAGTTTGGAGAATTCGGTGTTGATAAAAGACCACCAGTGATTTAGCCATGCCTTTGTAAGTTATGCAACTTGTGAAACGAATACACAACTTTTTCTCTTATTACTTGTGTGTAGCATGACATGGTGCTCATCTTCAAATAAGGAAAAAGAGCCATGTCATGCACAGTTTTATAAAATGCCAATTTTCCTTTGTCTGATACCAACCCTCAGAACCCAAACCAACAAGCTGACAGATGAGTCCAAACTTAGTCCCATTTTTGTGTCCTAATCATTAATCCAGTTGAAAGTTTATAGATACTACAGGGAAAGCAGATTCATTCTTCCTTTTTGGTGCTATAGAAAAATAATATGGTGGCTCCATTTCATTAATTACAAAAATAATTGAAAAGTGTGTGCTTTCTGTATTTTATTACACTGGAGAAATATACTCAAATCCATTAAGAAGCCCTGCATATGATGAATAGTTCTGGACTGAAATTTTTTATTGGCGTGATCTGACATTCTCTAGGCATTTCAAGAGAAATTTCCCACTGGCCTTACTTGGCAGGGGCTGAGGTCATGTTATGTCCAAGTTGTGCCAGCTTCTCCCCTGGTGTCCCTGAGGAACACCAGTGGCCATGCTGGGTGGTCTGGTGCTGATCCTTTAAATGACCATGTTCGAACCTGACAGAAATTGGCCTATTTGTATTTTTAATTCAATATGTGTTTTTTAATTAATTCATAATTTGTTTTCCTCCTAGTGAGTTTTTCCAAACTGTTTCCGGTAGTTTCTCTGGGATTTATGAAATACTGCAATAAGAATGGAGGCTTTTCAGGACAGTTCTGCTCTGTTGGGTACCTGCAGACACATCTCTGTGTGGTTCACTTAAAAACTGAGACAAATGCATCAAACACTTTTCAGATTAAACATGATTATTCATTTTCTCCTTTCTCCATCTTCACAGAATTCTTTGTAAAACAAACACCTCATCATCTTTCACCAGTATAAGAGCAGCTTTCTCCTGAAATGTCATGATCCAACAAACTTGAGGATGACTTAGGTGCTGTTTAGTTCAAGGTTAGGAAATGACATGTGCAGTACCTGAGTTTTTGCTCTGATGTTTGTAATCTCAGAGAGATATCTGAAAGTAACTATTTCTGCAGCTGCAAAGCCTAATAACAGAGAAATGCTTCCACCAAGCAGGCAAGTGACTTCAAAATAAAAATCAAATTCAAAATTCATTAAACCCAGGACCAGTTTCTAGAAAAAAAAAATAAAAAAAAAGAATACGTTGTCTCAACTATGTGGGTATTGTACCTGTTCATCCAATTTTTGAGAACTATAAAATTGGTTTAAATATAACGTTACAGGTTACATTTCCAAGCTGTGTTTCAGGAAAGGCCTTTTCAATGTGTCCTCCTGGGAAAATCATGCTGCAGTTTAAGTGGTGACATTTCAGAAGGCAGAGAAGTTGCACAGTATGAAATTGTCTGACTGTGGAAGAGATGAATATGCTATTTATTACGTTAAGTACCAGTTATGTCCAATCACTCAGAATTTACTCTTTAATGCGTGCAAGGGGAATGCAAGGTACTTAGGTTGCAATTAAATGCACCTTGGGCTATTGAAGTGATGAAGAAAGAGTAGGAGAAACAAAAGAAACCTTACAAGTGAGCTATGAGAGGGGCAAAAAAGCAGCTCTTAATTTTTTATGACAGACTTAACAAGGCAGATCAGAAAGCACAGACACATTGCAGACCTCAGGTTCTGAAATAATAAGGCAAAGAACTAAATACCAGCAAACAGACTGGTCAATATTATATGCAGAAGTTTAACCTACACTGTCACAATTTCTTCTAGGACTGCAGAGAAGAGGCCAAAGTCCAGTTCTGGCTGATTCTAACACAACCCTTCTCGTGCAAAATTTGACTCACTTTCTCAGAAAAACTGAATGTTGCACTACAGTACATATGTCTAAAGGGCAACTCTGTCTGGATGCCACCAGGACTGTACTCCCTCATGTAAATCTCAGAGGACAGCAGGGAAGTTTGCACAGAAAGCAGAAGCTGCACAGAGCATGTCAATGGAAAGAAGAAGCACTTGAGCAGCATTTCCTGGCTCTTACAGCTATTTACCCATTTACAAAGGGAAAACAATCACATTTACTGACTGCACCAAAACAAAGATTACAAGAAACTCCACTTAGAAGTGTGCAGATCTTCCCAAAAGCCATGTTGGAAGAAATGAAAGTTCCAGGTTTCGGTTTAAATATGTACATTTGCAAACTTGCCACACTCACAGCCAGTGATTCTCCAGATGTTCACTCTTTACAGAAAGATGCAAGACATGCTAAGTCAAGAAAAATAAGCTTGTCTATGATTCTCCACTCTGCTACATGGGTATAAAATCCTCAGAACATGAATAAATAACATCAGTTCAGGGTTATGCTGAGTCCAGGTAGATGAATTTTTTCAAGCAGACCTGGTTTACATTATTTTTAATGACTGGAGTTAATTTCAACTGTTTGCAAAAGAACCCTATCTGTGGATTTCAGAGAATGCTAAAAGCAGGGAGTGGGACTGCTCAGGTGTCTATGCCATTCATGTCCTCTCACCTACCTGAATCTCCTACAGACATGGGCAGAGGGCAGGAGTGACAATGTGTTCTTAAGCCTCAGTGGTGCTTAGTTTTACACCATCCGTAAACCTTTCCCACTCTGTGCCATCGCACTTCACACTGGTGATCCAGCTATAGCATTTGTGATTATTGCACTTGGACTTCCTGAAGAAGCCAAAGCAGCATCCCTTAAACCTGGATATCTGAACTCCTGTATAAAGATCAGATTCCTGTTTCAGTGTGCCTGAATTTAAATGGTGCCAAATATTCTGTTTTGGCATAACAACACAGTCAAGAACTTTGAGAAATTCACTTTCCAAGCAATGCTTTATTACCAGTACGCATCTCATCTCCACAAATCTTCAGGATAAAAACTGAGAACAAAACCTCTGTGTAAAACAGAGGACACAGCCTGATCACAGATTAAAATAAAGAAGGATGTTTAAAACACCAGGAGAATGTAGAGCTTTTTCTTATTCACTGCTACATGATGTAAACTGGAAGCATCCAAGTACTGCACGGTCGTCAATAATAAATAATGATGAGAGGTTCAGTTTTCAAGTTGTAGATAATAGTGAAAATTTGGCTAATAATTTTGCACCTGTGTACTATAATTATATGTTTCCTCTTAAATTTTAATGCAATTAATTAACATCTGATTAGCATATTTTTATTTAAGGAATGGAAGAAAGGTTACGTACTGCTTCTTTTGGAGTGGGAGAAGAAGCACTTTACTATGAAGCAGGATTTCTGTTGAGCACTCATGGAAAATTACTGTCTATATCCCAACTGGTTCAAAAAGAAAGTGAGATTTTTTACAGGTATCACTCCAGTGACAACTAGTATCAAGACTTCCATTATTTTTGTCTAATCAGTGAATATATGGTTACAAATTATTCATATACCTGCAACTGTATTCATAAAGCTTCAGAAGACACTCACTATTTTCCAACAACAGTTTAGATTGCTTAGAATAAATTATAAATGTAACAGTCATTAGTTAACAGAACTTCCCAGTAATGTCACCACCAGCAGTGTTAAAAGAAACTTCACGAAGTTTCATAATGAGGTACAGAGATGAGCATTTCATTACCAACTGAAAAACTGTTGAAATATAAGGGATAGATTTGTCAAGGTTGCATGCCAGAAATAGTCTTCTCATTTATTTATTTAGTTTAGCTATATTTAATGGTTCCAGTAAAGAGAAGTTGAGTGGCATTTCAAAAGAAGGAAGGATCATTAGGAATAATAAGTTGCACTTCAGATACTAGTGAAAGCTTGCATTCAAGCTTAATTTGTAAAAGCATTTAAGAGACTGGATGGTGCTTAGAAACAAAGGCAAAAATACATCAGTGTCCAGAAGCTGAATGCAGTGGAGACAGTCATTTAGAAAGCCCAACTATTCCTTCTGGCTGAGCTGATAAGCAGAAGAAATACTGCAGTATCATATACTCCTAAAATGCTGGTTGTAGATCTGTAAACCCAAACATTTACCTTCTGAAGCTCAGGACAAAAAGAAAGAGGAGTGTATTAGAAAGGCTGCTGTTGAGTGTAGCACCTCCCACAAAGGACCTCTCTGCTCTTTCCTACGTACTTCGTGTGTTCTGCTTCAGTTTGAGAATTGATAAACAGATGGTGAGAACTGTTGTTCAGAGACAGGTTGCTTCTGCAATCTTCTCCTTCTCTATGTATTTCTATTTTTTCCTACAGTATGCTGCTCCTTTCCACTTACTCTGTTCCATTTGTTTAATCTACAAAGGTAAGAAAAGGAATGAAGACAACACATGACCAGCAGTGGTTTGTTGAGAAAAACGTGTCATAGAAGAGAATAATCAAAAAGAAATTGGGTCATATTTTTCAGTATATTGAAATTCATGATCATATTTTTCTCTCTCTAGCAAGTATTCCAAAGGTTTGGCCACTTCTCAGGAAAACTCCCTCATGTGCTCATGAATTTATGGCTATTTTTGAAGACTTCAATGCCCAGTGGAATGCAGGTACCCTAGAAAATCATGACTAGAGAGGAGGAGACAGGCACTCTTTCAATCTACTCAGAGTTACTTTCTTGAAAGACTGAATTAATTTTTCCTCTGTAACAACAAAGATGCAGTAAAAGAAGAGCACATGAAATTTGCTGGAACTCATTCAAGACATGCAGTTCCATTCCTAGGCCATATGCCCTGAAAATCACTTAGGCAACTTTCTCATATATAATAGGAGCTGAATTAAACCAATCTTTCCCCCAAAGACATTACGAGGCTAAACACAATATTACTTTAATTTTAGGAATACATTGTGCAGTGAGAAAATATTGTTCTTTTCCTACAAAATACTGTATTTCTAATGTGACCATGAGTCCTTAAAATAAAAAAAATAATAAAAAAAGACTAGTGCTACAGGAATAATCATCTATTGATAATTGCGCTTATCCCATAAAATTTCATGAGTAACACTTTTCTCCTTGATTAATGTAGCCCCAAAGGCCTTTGTTTCAAATATTATTTCTAATTATTCATGGTTTGTAAATGCAATTACAAATAAAGATGAGAGGAAAGCAGGCTTACAGTTTAATGAATTGGATGGAAACACTGAACTTTAAAGATGTATAGAAATTCATATGAACACTCATATCTCCAGTCTAACAATTAGATTTTGTCAGAGGTAGGATTTTCTTTTTCATGGTAATAAATTTGTGCAAATAGCTTTACACACATGGCCTTCGCTCACAGTGAACCGAATACAAGATTAACAAGAAAAATGCAGTGAAAAACAGAGGTAAAAGTGCTGACTTTTATTGACTTTTCCTATTAATTCTGTACAGGATGAGTGCTCACCAGCAACTCACTGATGTCTGGGAGGATGAAATCCAGACTAGGTCTTGTGTTACAGCTACTACTGGGTATTTGCACTGCAGCAGAGCTGGTCCAGCTTTCCTCTAGGTGAAGAATAAAAGGCTGGTTAAATCCCTGGCCTTTCTCATGTGCAGAATGAAATGTGCCATTTCAGACACCCTGTGCCCAAATTCCGCAATGCAAGAGAACAGACAAAGTCAGGACAGAGTGACCTTCTATTGTGAAGACGAAGAAACTCCAGATATTAATCACCCAAAGTCCAACTGGTGCAAAACACAAAGGGATGGGTATCCAAAACTGGGTAGACCCTCAACTCCACTGCTGTGGCACCATTTTGCAGATATCTGATCAGACTTTATGGAGTGAGGTGCTGACAAGCAAGGCAGTAAGAATTCAATCAATGCATGAGCACATTTACATCGTCACAGCCTGGTTCCTCTGGTTACAGAAAACACCCTGGCACCTGGTGTTAGAACAAAACACACTGTTCCAGACACAGCCCTCTGCAAGGTGATTGTTAAGCCAGAAACATGGTGGTGTGCTCTAACTCCAGGTTCATTGGAGGATGGAACAGCATCAAGGATTTTCCTTCTGTTGATCCACAAAGCACAAAACAAGGAAGGTTTCGTATGGAAAACTTGTCCAGTTTTCCTGTACTGGAAAATTTAAAAAGAAATTAAAAAACAAAGAGTTGTTTTCCCCCAAATCTTACCCTGCCTGTGTCCTTAGACCATCGTAGCTGTAACTTGTGTAATGTGCATGTGTTTCACATGTTCTTTAAAGAGGACCACTTTCTGAAAGTATCTGTAATCCAGGACTCCCTGTGCAACCAGTGGCTTGTCAGGATTTAGCCACACATTAACATCATCACACTTCCCTCAGCTTTCAGTGTGGCAAAAAGAAAAACAGCCACATGAGGCGAAGGCTGAAGGAAGTGCCAGGCAGCATCTTCAGAGATACCACAGGGAGATCTGCCACATGAGGGTCCTGCCAACAGAACACCACAGCAACAGCCACATAAATTTACAACATGAAATGCATTTCAGCTCTGAAGCACAGCTGAAGCCTCAGCTCCTAAGTTACTCCAACAAGTTTTACACCAGAGCAAGTGCATCTGCTTCTGGATTACCCACACTTCTGTCAGAACATGATCTGGTCCTGAAATGCACAGAGAGGTTAAACAATACGTGGTGGAGAGGAACACCCAGACAGCCAACACCTCCACAACTGCCTTTGAATGCTAAACAATGCACAGCAGAAGCTAGAATATTCTGTTTGTCTTTAATCACCAAACACCACTTTTTAAAATTTAAATTTATGCCTTTGAGTCAGTTTTTGTTGCCAAAAGCAACAGGTCTTAACAGATACAGTGTGAAACCTATTGTTTAGAACTGGCACTAACTGTTCTTCCTCCCTCTGTAGCAGTAGGGAGTTTTTCCAGGTAGTGGGAGGCAAGCTGCTTGGAGCCATTATATTACTTGTTCTCTGCATGATCTCCTTCATTAAATAATCTTTTAATGCAACATTAATAGTAATTGCAAGATTACAGTTCAAAATATTTGATAACATCACACTATGCAGTTGAAAAGCTACAGATCTCCTCTCTAAAGCTGGCAGTGGGGGGCGAGCCTACTGTGAAACACCACTGGTACCTTGAACTGAAAGTGTTGCAATTCCCTTTATTATTTCAGTTCCAGGTCTGGATGTCTCACAGGTGATAAGTGGTACAGCCTAGCAACAGAGAGCAGAAGCAAGGAAAACAACTGGTTAATTCATTTTTTGCCTTGTACTTTTAAAATACATGAACGTAGAGGATTTTTTTAATTGATTCACAAAGCGGAGAGCTGTTGATCACCTTTTAGAGATGATATTTATGTACCAGTACTTGCATTTATAATTTTTGACTACCCATAGGTATTTCAGAAATGTAATATTATTCCATTTTTATCTATGTTGAGTCATCTGCTTCTTCTGCATATTTTTCATATATATAAAAATTACTATTAAGGAGTTCTTTAACATTAGATTCTGAGAAACATCAACAAAAAAATGCTTAAACCTACTATTCTCTCTGAGTCAAATATCCTTTCTGCAGTGATTAGTATTGACTTCTTTTGACTTCCTTCAGAAGAAAGACTAAATTGTAAGCCATTGCTTACACCAAATATTTAGGTGTAGTTAAACTCTATTTCTTCCATTCTCTCCCATCTAAGTATCCATCACTGTTTTCAAAATCAGTCACCTACAGAACTGAAAAAAAAACCAAAAGTCCTTTTCCTCTTCCTCCTGAATATTAATCTTCAATAGGAAGCTTTATGTTGAGTCTAACTTTGAATATCAGTAACAGTACTGCTAGCAATAAAAACATTTCCTATCTGCAGAACTAGTCCGAATCAGAGTTAAAAGAAAATGCTATCAGCTTGTTGCTTCTTATTTTTGTTGCACACAAATTCCTTAACACTGGACTCTCAACTGTCCTTAAGGTGAAATAATCAAAAACTTTGCATCAGGGAGCACAACAAGACAAGAGGGAACGGGCACACAGAGCAAACCACAATTGTCATTTACACCAGGTATTGAGCAGGGTTCTTGCAAGAGCTTCACAACAGAGCAGAGTTAACCAGTACTGGAGAAAGGCCTAAATCCCAGACCTTGAATGAATGATTGCATTAGTCCAGTGAAGTATTCAAGAGTCACCAGAAACTCAGGCTGGGGGTTACAGCTTGTCTTCTCTATAAATGGGAAGAAATATTCAGAAACTGCATTTAAAAACCCCTGCCTAAATTGGCTTAATATGACATAACTAGTTCAGCATAAATAATGCTTTATTCAACGTAACTAATATAACTGGAATAACATTTCAAGAGCAGCTTGATCTTAGAACCAAACTCCTTAAACTCAGCAGGCAAAAGCAGGGACAAAAAACTCTCCAGAGACCATAGAACATGTTTTGTTCTGGATGAACATTGTTGCTGCCTTCCATTTCTGTGAGGTGTTCAGTCTTAAATTCTGGAAAAAAAGCATTTTAGAAGCCATTTCATGATAGACACTATTTGTGATCACTTCCTCTCAGCAGGACAAAGCTGCTCTTTCACCACTAACCTATCACTTATCTGCAGCAGGCTTTCACAAAAATAGCTGAACTATGGCTTTGTTTTCTCATTCCCTGTCTTGAAATAAAAACAGGTGAAAACAGGTATGCCTCAAATTTTCAGAAAGGGGAGATTTGGCAGTGTAGCCAGACTCTCCCTATACATATATATATCTCAACACTCACAGTTAGCATAAAGAAACCTGCCACTTGCAACATGTGAGAACACAGACTCAGGAGCTGTGCAAGGCTTTCTCAACCAAACAGTTTTTTGGTGTTGAAAAGAATGTGAAAAAGCCAAAACCACGGATATGAGTCCAGCATGGAATTACCAGACAAAATTGGATCCATGGACAAAGCAGTTCCGTGAACCTGGAGGAAGTGCCATTAGTATGAGGAGTCTGCCAATATGGAATGGATTTCTTATCCACAGGACCGAGTGGTGCAGCAAAGATGCTCTCAGCAAAGATGCAGAGGTACAAACTACAACCTCTGTTGCATGACAAAGCCTAACGCCTGTCAACATGGTCATATTAAAGTACTTCACCTCTCAGACTGTGAGGTGAGAGCCCCATCACCCCCCCTGAGCTGCTGTTGACCATAAACTCACCACATTGGCCCTACTAGTCCATAAACACCAAACACTGCCAGGCATGGGCAGGTTGTTAACACTTGTACGGCAGGTGAAGACATTCCAATAATTGACTTAGTAAGTTGCAGACATAGACAAAGAAGTCTTATCACTGCCATTAATATTGCTATGAAGTGACACAATTTAAATAAAAACCTGAAATAACTGAAAAATGAACAGCAAGGTTCATTACTGAAAGAAAAAAAAAAATTCAAATCAGAAGTAGCCAACCACCCATATCCCAGGGAACTTGTAATAACAGCGTTTTCTGCAGGACATATTAGTTAGAAATTCAGAAAAAAAAGTAAAATATTTTATAATTTATATGGTATATACATACCGCTGAGTATGAGGAATTCTTTCTGCATGAAAAGCCAGCAAGTGGCACCTCATTAAACAGGACCTAGACTTAATCTAACTTGGAACAGATAAAAAAGAAAGGATTCATATGAAGCTATCCTGCCTGGGGGTTTAATCTCAAAGCTTTCGAGTATAATGAATGAATTAAGTAGGGCAAGTGATTAACAACAAAGAAGCGATCACATAATAAAAACAGAAATAGTACTGAATTTAGAGCAATGTTTCCATTGTTTATGGACAAGGTCCTGCTGTGCTATTTTTATTGTTTTAACTCTTAAAGAATAGGCAAACCATATGACAGCACATGTTCTCCAGGTTTGGATGGAAAGATGTGGGAAACTGCCATGAGCAGAATACCTAATGGTGCATAAACGACTGTTCGGATATCAATATTTGGATCATTATGAGAATAAAACCAGTCTGCAGGACTCGCCAGTATTTTAGAACATATTTCTCTTAATGATGTAAGAATGGGATAAACACCATCAGAATTATGATGCTTTATATTCCGGGGGGTGCTACAGCTGCTTTGCCCATCAGCTGGAGCAGCAGGAGGCACGGATAGAACAACGTGTCAGAGCTCAGCATCTGAACCTCCAGCAGCCCCCTGTGCTGCCAGAGCTGAGGCAGGGCTGCCTTACCTTGCAAACTCCCTGACTCAACCAGGGACAGGCACACACCGACACATCGCAGGGCTGTGCTGGGGCTTGTGCTTTAAGGCTGGCGTAACTCAAACTGATTGCCAATTAATGCAAGCCAATTCTCATCAGGTTAAATATGAGGTGTAGACAGGTGCAAAGCAGTGCCCACCTCCCCTCAGCTACAGCTTAAGATAAATCATGAGACCCTGTGGGTTGTCCAGGCTGTCAGTCCTACTCAGTTACCTTGACTGCTCCGCTCTGGACAATTTGTTGCATTGCTTTCTTTACCCCTGCTCTGGCATTGTTAATGCTCTGGCATTTCTCAGTCCTTCCTAAAACATTCCACTGGTAGCAAACCACGTGCTGTAGTTTAGGGAGATCCTGAAAGAACCACCCTGAGCAGAGGTCAGGATGACTCAGGGACTACAGTGAGAAGACTCCTCCTGGCATAACCAACTCCAAAGGCAGCTGACGTGATGTGAAAGACTAATGAATATCCCATCGACTGCCACAGGCACAGGTAACTGCTCCTGAGTGAGCAGGCAGCCCTCAGTCAGCACTTTGCCACCTTTCTTTATCCACACAGGCCCAACGTTCTTGAAGCAAGAGGGCTTAATAGCTTCTAATAGTTTTTTCTGGGTCATGAATTCTTCTCACAGAGTGTGTTGAGCAATATAACATCTCCAGGTCTCACACAACATAGACAAAGCAGTGGCCAGCAGAGATGGAGGCTCGTGATCTTTTAAATGCCAAAGTGAAACTTGAGAATGCACAACAACCAAATTGATGCATTTTCTTGTACTAAATGAAGGTAGCAGTCCAAACAATTCTTCAGGGTCTAACAAGTATCAAATGAATTGCACACAATCCTTCTCTCATGGTATTAAGTGACAAGAAAGAATATGTTTTTCAGTGTTTTTTCTTCTATTGCCTTCACAAGCAAATCTAGTGTATACTGAATTATGTCTAACAGAGGGAAATAAACACTAGCAGCTTGAATTTTGAGATTTCAAGACAGAGATCACTAGGGAAAAACCCACATTTTCTCAAGGCACTTGATTGGCTCATAAATTTTGCTTTCCATTCACTAAAGCTTTCAGGAAAGAGAATGAGAGGATAAAGGCTGTAATTGATGGTACAATGCCCACAAGCCTCAACAGATGTGATCCCTCGTAATGAAGCATGTGGGCCTAATTTGGCATTACTTACTACCAGGAGGATCTTATGCAGGGTATCTTTCTAAATCTATGTTTGGTTGGCACCTGTGCCTTGTTGAAACTGGCATAGCACCTTCTGAGTGGGCACAACGCCATTCTAGCAGATGGGCAAGAGAGCAGATAGATGCCAGAGATCCAGTACTCATTTGCAACAAGCTAAAAGTAGCAAGGTCTGAGGTCTCATCACAGGACAGCTGAGGTGGGAAGACACCTCGGGAGATCAGCCAGTCCCACCTGCTGTTCAGAGTGGGATCAGCTAGAGCAGGCTGTGTCCAGTTGGGTTTTGAGTATCTCCAAGGATGGAGACTCTGCAATTTCTCTGAGCAATCTGTTCTGCATGTCTGACCACCCTCACAATAAAAAAAGATTTTGCTTATGTTCAAATGGAATATCCTGTGTTTCTGCTTGTGCCCATTCCCTCTTGTCCTGTCACTGGGCACCACTAAGAAGAATCTGGCTCTGGCTTCTTTACTCCACCATTAGATATTCTGACAGACTGGTAAGTTCCTCCTGATCTTCCTCTTCTCCAAGATGCAGGACCAGCTCTTTTGGCCTCTCCTATTATGACAGATGCTCCAATCCCTTTATCATCTTCATGGTCCTTTGCTGGGTAAGTCCAGTATGTCTTGTACTGGGGAGGCCAGACCTGGACACAGCACTCCAGATGTGGCCTTGCCAGGGCTGAGTAGATGGGAAGATCATCTCCCTGGAGCTGCTGGCATTGCTCTGCCTTGTGCAATCCAGGCCATAGCTCTTGGCCTTCCTTGCCACAAGGACGTGTTTCTGGGTCATCCCAGGGTGATGAACACAAAGTGCACACCTATACAATTCTTAGGCCTAAAATAACTCTGAAAATCTGAAAAGTTTCCTCTGTGTTTGGGAGATCATGGTCCTACCAGGAGGGGAGATGAATCATGGAAAGAATGATGAGCCAGAGAGACAGTGCACTGAGCACAACCCCCAGAATGAGAGATGTAGAGGAGAGAGGAGGTGGCAGAACTCTGCCACCCTCCCAGCTAAATACATTTCATTTGAGAGCCATGAACTACACCCCAAACTGAAAAAACCTGTTTCTAAACAGTAGATCTGCAACCTATAGATCAGACATCACTGAAAAAAAATAACTCAGCTAATGCCAATTTACAAGAGCTGACAACTAGGTCCAGTGCTTTGAAATAGCTTATTGCTTTCCTCTGGTCCTTCAGACCATTAACTGATTAGCTGACAGGTGCAATGGCACCTCCCCATAGTGCCCATAAAAGCAGTTTAGTCTACTGGGAAAAGAAATACCAGACACGAGCAGAATTTTTATGCTATATACACATTTCTATCAACACACAATAACTTTGCTGTGTTTAGTAGAGTGATGCAAGATGTGGACCCAGTCCTCATTCTCATATTACTGCTTAGCTTCATGAATATGGGAACAGAGAGCACTAGATTTGACTCTCTTTCCTTGTGTCAGCGTTTGCTCACAGTACAAGCACCTGCTGAAGCGAAGGAAGACCACTGGAGGTCATTCTATCATCTCTGGGTTATGTGCTGTTTGTTTTTTCTTAACTAGTCCTTGGTGCAAAAGATGCTCCTTTAGCAGAAATTCATCACCCAGAAGAGGAAATAATACATCCTAGGTGCCAAAATGGTTTATGAATAGTATTTTTATAAAATATTGCACCAGACACACAAATTACAAAAACCGCATGGATTGAAGTGCCCCTGTATTTTGAAGTGTGCAGAGTGATTTGTGTGATGTTCATTGCATTGAGGCTGAAAACATTATTAACATCTTTGCTCTAAATCTAACAGACCAATTTATTCTAACTGGCACTAATAAAAAGTATCATTAGCAAACAGGGGTCAGTGGAAAACACAGCACAGAGAACACGCAGAGGAATAACAGATAGTTCAAGAAAAAGGATTAAATCTACTTCAAGCTGACACTGTACAAGTGGCTCATCAGAACATTATTCTAACAAATGATATACCACAATCATAGTCATCTATTATGCTCAGCATTAAAGCAAAATAGTACTTAAAGAAAGTGATGCAGAAAAAAATGTATTAGCTTCTTGGATCATCTTTAATGATACCAAATTTAAAGTACGATATTTGGTGCTCATCTTCTTATCTACTAAAAATATTCCAATTAAACTTGCAAATTTTAAATCTGTATCTTGATTTATTAAAATTTTTGTATTCAAGAGTCCCATTATTACCACTTATTTTCAGCATGATAAGTTAATTTGGCTGCCTTTGCCCTTATGTCTTTAGTTATTTATGTTTAAAACTAACCTGCCATGTTGATAAATCCTGAAAGACAGAGATTACAGTGTGCTTTTTTGTTGTGCTGTTGTGGTCTTTCTGTTGGATCCAAGTCTTTCAGAACCTTCAGTGGTTTTTTAAGCCTCTCATTGTGCCATAAACAGAAAGATAAGCCACTTCCCAATTAAACATATGCACACAAACCCACACAGCATAGGGAGATCAAAGAGAAAAAAAAGCTGAACAATCTGCAAGAAGTCCTTGGACAGACTGGGAGCAGAACCTAAGTTGGCTGTGTCTCAACACACAGCACTATTTCTTCCTCCAGACCTCCATGAACACCCCTACTCATCTTCCCATTTAACTCTGGTTTTAACATTGCAAAGACACAAATATTCTAAGCTGTTGGGATTTCTAGCCTTTTACAGACATTTAAAACTATTTCATATAAAGAAACCCAAACTGTCTCCAAGGATAGGATCCAAAGATATTATCAGCATTAATTTTATTGAATGAAGGGTTTTGTGTGGAGTATCTGCGAGGAAGCAAAGCTCTTGCAGATGGTATTGAATAAATGAACGTTCGAGCACAATAAAGAATACTGAATGAGCCTGATTTTCCTGTACAGGTGCAGAAGTAAAATATAATATGCTGTTTTTCTCTCTTCATGTAGCACAAGTGTATTTAGTCCATTCTTGCACACTTTCTGTATATTAATATTTGATACTGAACACAGTCCTTTAAAAGATTTGGCTTTAATACCCCAAACCTTTGGATAATTTTCACACTCATAAGGAAACAAATACAATGAAAACAGAATGTGTAAGAGTTATAAGGCATCAGCAGTCTACAATATGCACTACAAAGCCAGAGAGACAGCAACATTTTGAAAATAGCAGATCTCTATTAGGATAATCAATTTAAACTCTAAGATAATTGTACAAAATATGGCAATTTCAGCCTCTAACTCAGTGTTGTAAGCAGCCTTGAATGCTATGAAATGGAGAGAAAGTCAGTGAATTTAATCTACTGCGAGAAAAATGTCTGCTCTTACAATACTTGGCAAAAATCTGGTACTGGATGAAAACATGCGAGACTTCAGTTCAGCGTGGCTAAGGCAGAGGTAATGCCGGTTGGCAGAGGAAAGTGGTTTGAAGAATTGGCAAGGTCTAAGAGTACTCCCTTGGCTGAGAGCATCTGCTAACCCATGGCGAAAGCACTTTATAATCTCAGAGTTTCACTCTTCCTTGCTTCAGGGCTCCAGGTAGCAAAAAAGAATCAATCAACCACTGCTCTGTCTTTCTATAATCAACACGTTATATCTTTGCCCCTCAGATTCAACCCCTGTCCATTTCACCTGTTGCCATTTTTGCCTCAAACTGGACTTCTAGCTCTTGGCTGTGGTTCAGTCCTACCAATAGACTTTGGCAGGAGTGTGCCAGTGCTGTTCCCTGGGAACAAGACATCCAGCTGAACACAAAGCTACACCTGCGTTCCCTCCTCCCCACCCCTGCACTCAGTAAAGCAACATTTGCACCACTATCTGCAACCAAGAAACAAAACCCAGCAGAAGCACAATAAAAACAAGCAGCTGTTTAGCTTTAGATCCCTTTATAGTTTACACCCAAGCCTGCAGCAGGATGCTCTGGCTCCTGGGGGATCTGCCTTCCCCTCTCTTCTCTCTCCCAAGGGCTGTTTCTCTCTCCTCAGTCTTCCTTGCACTGACCCATGGACCTGCTGTCCCTACTTCTGAGAAAGGCTTGGACATAAATGTTTAGCCCTTGTCAGGTTCACGCCTTTGTGGAGTGCGTGCCCCGCTTCATTCACTTCCACTGGGCCCCTCAGACTCCCAACACTCAATGCAGACTGTGCAGAGGATACCACATCATGGCAGGTATTTAGTAAAAACATATATATTTTAGGTGAGCTATGCATGCTTTAAATAATTTTGACCTAGATAGAAGCTGCTTTTATTAAGTTGCCACATCTATTACCAAGGAGAATGAGTCAAGTAGGCTATAGTATTCCATGGGTTTCTTTTTACAAGCTTTGCTCTTAAAGGGGAACTTTTGAAACATTGTTCTCTCTCATCAAAGAAGATGAGAAAGAATAGGATTAAGGTGAAGAGAAGGCTTTCTTTGAATAGGGAAGATATAATTACACATTTTCCATGACACATGCTGAAAAATGTAATATTGGATAATGCAAGTAACCTCAAATTTTTCATTGTATTTTAATAGAGAACTCTCTTTTAAGATTTTTATATTAAATACAGTATATAGTTATAGGTATAGACATTTCTCTCACATAAAAAAGATTGAAAAGGAATCAAACAAGAATAAACTCTTCCTCCCTAACCACTAAGGAAGCATGATAAAGAAGGACAATATCAGATTAGCTACAAAATTTCCATCTCATTGTTTCCTGAAAAATAAAATTTTATAATGAACATACTCCATACAAGCTGTGCAGAGCAAGTATCTCTTCCAAAAATGCACAGAGCAGTAGTAAAAATCAAGCATGGACTCAACGACATCTGTTGTGGCATTGTTATCAAATGCCATCTTTTTTACACAAATCCGTAACAGTCACTACTTTTTTTGTGTGGAAATATTAGTTTGTATGCAGCATCTAAAAGCTGGCACACGAGGACCGACAGATGCTTTGGTTTTACCTCATCTTCAACTTACTTGGCTTCTCATTACACTAGCTACAGCTCGGCAAATTATTCCTCTGCTTTGGAAAGCCGACAAAATGCCATCTGTCTCTGCATGGTTATCAAAACTAATACTGTAACGTGAAAAAACTATGATCTGAAATTGTACCTGGCAACTACATGGTGAGGTCGAGTATCCTGTTAGATTACTCATAGACACAAATTTCTGTTAGTGGACACCCACCTATCCCACTGTGCACTCGGCTGCAGGAACAGCCAGTCTCTGACCTTTCTTGCTTGTAGCTGTTTCTCATGCCATTGACATTGACTGACACTAATTATGGCTTAGAATGCAAAATGAGGTAGCTTCTCACCAACTGAGACTCCAAGGTCACTATGATTAGAGTATGAGCAGCTTTTTGGTTTTTCTTATAAAAATGAGAGGCTGAGTGCATGGAGGAAAGAGGTGGAAAGGTCAAGGAAAGAGAAAGAGCAAGATTACATCAGTGTGGTTCAGCATGTAATCACATCGGTCCAACAGCCACAAGATTCATCACTAAAGCTTTAGGGAAGGGAAAACATGAGCATGGTGTCATTAGATAAAACAGAAAAGAACCAAAAAGTATGAAAAGGCCTGACAGTCCTGCCCTTCAGCTGACAGAGAAGTCATCCTCAGAGCTTCTCTTCCTTTCTAAATACCACCATAATTTCACCACCAACTGGTGAAGTACAGCCCAGAATAAATGCCTTGTACAGACACAAAGCTGGCTTTTGTACACTGCAGAAATGCTCCAATGCCACCTGCAGAGTTAGCTCCAACCAAACATGTGCTAGAGACAAACCTGAGGTGAGGATCTTGTGGAACAGCAAAGGAGAGGTGATCATAATCCAGGTTAGTAGAAACTCTCCTCTTTTGTGGAGTTTGTAAGCTGCACACTGATAAAATGAGAGTAGAGCAGTTGTTCTCATCCTCCTCCTCCTAAGCATCCCCTACTGCTTGTGGTCAGAGATAGGTAAGCTCTTTGGTTTGCAGCAAAACCCTGTCATATTTTGTTGCAAAGAGAAGAGGTGAGGGTTGCACAAACAAGTCCACTGCTCTGTGTCTGTATTCAGCAAAATGAATATCAGGTCCTGTCGTACTCCAAGACCAAAAGACTACTCCTAGATACTCTCTGGTTAAGAAACCATCCCTTGGCCAACCTTAGTCATGAAACTGAGCAAATAAACTCAGAGCAGATTGCACAGAGCAGACAATCCTAATTCTTATTTCATGTTTAAAGCACTACAGAAAGAGCATTTCCATCCTCTCCTCTCTTTCCTCTACCATCTGAGATGCATTGAACCAAACATTAATTCTTTCTCAAACTGCATAAACATATTAATATTCAATATAAGAAAGACTGACTCCCAAATCTCTTGTCCCTCATGTATTTTCAGGCTGAAGTTACTCCTATCTTGCACTGAGGTATGATAACAAGGAAGTTCACTCCTGATAAACACATGGGTTTATTTAAAGCTATCCAAGGTAGGAGAACACTTGTGAGGAAAAAATGCTTTAGATAAATCACTTTATTTTGTTGTTTGTTTTTTTAACACATTTGTAAGTTTTTCTCAACAAAATCAACATCTTGAGTTTCCACTGCTTTCCTCTGTCATGACCACTGCTTTATATCTTAAGATGAAGTTTGTGTAGATTACACACCACCTTCCATGCAGTTCTGGCAGTAGAGGCTCCTTACAGGGATCCATTGTGTGCTGCAGTGAGCAGTGCTATGGCGTATGCCTTGAGAATGATGTCCCTTTAAGCTGTGCTCCGCTACCCCTTTGAACTGGCACCCGAATGCAGGACTGAGAAATCATTATATCCCATTGGAATCGCTGTCTGCAGAAGAGGCAGTGTGCGTTGCCTATCAGTTACATTCACACCTCATCTAAATGAGTAGAAAAGAACAGAAAGATGGAGAAGGCTCAGAGCTTCCTCTCTTCCTTCAAGGCTCGCTTTTTTCCTTCTATACAACATTCTCCTTTGTGTTCTTGGCTACGCTGCATTATCATGAGCTCCTTGGGAAAAGACCTCTTCTCTCTATCTACAAAGAAATCATTAAAAAACAGTAATGTCTTGGCTTCACTATGTAGTTAGTTTCTCCTTGTATGTTCTTGCTCCCAGCAGTGTTAAGTCCATGTGTAGCTCTTATTCACAGGAAATCCTTTTAGTCTTACAATGAGGTCTTTGTAGCAAGTCTTTGGTGTTATTCTTCTGTATTTGCAAGGACTCTTGAATACCGAGCTGCCTGGGACACAGTATCTAGGGGAATAACTAATATAGGCTAAACGTAAACTAATTTTGGGGAACAAAAGCAGCCTTCAAGCTATATGCAAAGTTACTAAAGGCTGTTTTTTCAATGAGGGTGAGTGGAAGTGACAATTCTTTTGCACTTAATGAGCCAGAGTAGCAGAGATTAGAGAAACCCTCTAAATTATTTGGCTGTTGAATAAAAATCCAATTTAAATCTAGTGGAAAGTAAGAGCTTTGGTTCAGCTGTAGAATCAGGGTGCATGGGCAAGGAAAATAAGCAGTCTTTTTAGATCTAGTCCCTAAACTAGTAACAGTTTATTATATAAAAGCCAAGCACAGATAATGAGAAAAAGAATATGTTAAGAATAAAGAAAAAAAAGAAATCCTTGGGAGACCAAGTGGTTTGCTCAATGTTATTAACTATTCTATACAAAACAGTAGCTTTTTTAGAGAAACTGATATGCCTTCCTCTCACACTCCCTTGGGCCAGGGCCTCGGAGGAGACAGCAGTTCACAGTAAGGCCAGCATGGCAGCATCTGATGACATTTCTGCTTACTGGTGTTGCTCAGCAGTGCCCATTAAAACATTTCAAGCACCTAAAAGATACTCTGTGAGGACTTGGGATAAAATCTGCACTGCAAGGGAGTGAAACCAGCAGAACAGTGATACAAGAGCTAAGGAAAGGTTTAAAAGGGTTACAGTGTGGAGAACTTTAGTCAAGTATCCTCAACCTTTTTCATCTTGGAAAGTCCCACTTCTGCATCAGCCAGTGAAAAAATTTCGTTTCTTGTTTTGTTCACAAGAAGAAACTGTAACTTGGCAGTGGTCCATTGCAAACAATAAACACCAACAGAACCTTGCCAGTTTCCATAGTGGCTATACATCTTGGAGCCCATCCTTTCCTCTTTACTTTCGCTGTCTCTGCAGGCTGTAAGGATTGTCTGCTACAATGATGACCACGCATGCCAGCTCAGGGAAATGGATTCAAAAGCTATGTGTACAAATAGATACTGACTTTTGGCCTTCTTGAAAGCTATGACTCCCTAAATGACAACCTAGACTTAAAAAATGAAAAAAATATAAGCTCTTTTCTTAACACAACAAACAAAAATAACACACATGTGCAACCTTCCCAAAGCACGCTGTAACTGTTCCTTTTGCAGAGCTAAAGCCAGCTGGCTTCCTGTGGATTTGTCATCTTAGGCAGACATAAACTTTAACTAGAACAGTCTCATTGAGGAATGGGGCATTCACATGCTGCTTCTTTCTGGAAAATGCACCATTGAAACCCAGAATCCAGGTCTTGTTTTAAGTGGGATAATCATCACAGTCTTCTTCACCATGTACTTTCATTAAACTTGTAACCATGGCTCATGGAGATTGCTGATTTTTTGATTCTGCTTCATTAAAATAATCAATACAACCAGCTAACAGAAGGGGGATAGAAGGGCAATTCTATCACATGGTCACATCACCTCATTTCTAAAACAAATAAGACTTAAAAATCATAAACCCCAAACAAAGCAAGAGGGTGGAGTTAGCTCACACTACAACTGATGAAGCTTCAAAAGACAGCTGAGCTAATCTAATGCCCAGATGAGTCCACAACACCCTCTAGCTCATTATTGAATACAAATCTATAGAGCACATCTCTGTGTTCAGCCCTCAGAAGATAGGTCTTTATGGTGACTGTAAAATTCTCATTAGGCTACTGGGATTATCTCTTCCCTTTATCTTATTTGTTTGGCTCTATAAATGCTGAAGAAAAGACATGATGAATCAATGAGTGATTCAGATTTTGCCTTCAGTCTTTATCATCAGGATTTTATCTACTTTTTGTCTCTGGAGTTTTTTATCCCGCAGCAAATTTATTGTAGTGCCTCTGAGTGATTTTTTTTCTTTTCCTTCCCATCCCTTCCCCCAATACTCTATTGATTTTCTCATTTTTACAAATAAGCATAGCAATAAATAAAATTACAAAAGCTCAGGACAGAATCGTAGCTGAATAAATACCCTCATCAAGAATAAAAAAATTGTTGGCTAGACTGGGAAAATTACAGCTCCCTCATGTACATTCTTTCTTATGAAGTGAAAATGCAATTAGTAAAGCAGAAGAATCTCAGAGTCAGGCTTTTATTTCCCATTTTGCTGCTGATGCACTGTGGTCACAGGTGGTGTATATTAAAGTAATTGGGCAGCATTACCTAAGGTGGGGGTGAAATAAAGATGTCCTAACTCCACTGGCACCACTGTTTGACAAGGAGGTCATTGCACCACCCTTCTGTCACCATCACAGCCCCATGCAAGATCAGTGTAATAAACAGTCACCTCTCAGGCTGGCTGGGAGATGGCTAAATGGAATGCTGGCAGGCTGGTTTTTCACTTCTTGGATTGAAAAGTCCAGTTACACAGCACATCCAGGAACGATGGATCAATATCTTTCTGAATAGTTTACAGACTTCGGGATACTAAATTCTTGTTCCAAAATATTACAGAATTATTTTGTGGCCTTAGGCATTTACAAGGTCTCAGAATTCTACTTAGGTGTGATGGAAGGGCTGCTTTGCAGAGTAAGAGAAGACCCAACTCAGTATTCTCTGTTAGGCTTCTGTTTTCTACAGATAGGTTTATATTAGCACAAATAGTCTCCTAATACTTGAAAAAAGACAAAGGCACCAAATATATAATAAATGTTTCCTGGAAGAAACTGATTAGATAAGTTTCACAGCCAGTTAAGGAGCTGCACGACCTCACTAACCTTACACGCTTAGAAAGGTTTAAAGATTAATCCTTTTGGAAACAAACGAACAAAACCCCTGTCACTTCACTAACTCTGAAAACTAGCTATGAGAAATATTTTCAAGCACACTATCTAATACATCACCTGCTCTTTTTTTTCCTGCATAAAGAGTAAGAAAGCTTGATTTGAAAAGTGCCGATAGCCGCTGTCCCGGGATGTTCCCGGCACGTTGCCGGGTTCAGCACCGCGGCCAGCTCCGCGCACCGCCCGGGCGGCGGGGACGCCGCGCGATCCTCCCGTGCGGCGCGGCCGGCCCCGCACCTGCCCTGCCCGCGGGGCACCCGTGCCACCGCCACGCCAAAAACCCTTATTTTGGAACAAGAATTTAGTATCCCGAAGTCTGTAAACTATTCAGAAAGATATCGCTCCATCGTTCCTGGATGTGCCCGCCGGTCACCTGCGCCACCGCCACCAGCCCTGCCCGCACAAGTCCCCCTGCAAGGGGCACGGGGCGAGCCGGAGGTGAGGGAGGAGGGTGGGCAATAATTGTGCCGCGCTCCTGCGTGTTCAGTGGTTCAGGCAGTGCCTGCATAGAAGGGTTCAGCTGTGGCCCTGCTCAGAAAACGCATTTTTCATCCCTGTCATGAAACACGTTTGGAAAAACTAAAATACTAAACAACACGGGTGAAAAATGAGCCACGAAGAGAAAGAAACATCAGGGAGGCAAAACTGAAGGGAAATGTAAAATGAAAGTTAATACTTGTGCTTTTTCCCTGCTTGTCACAAGAGCCACAATACAGTTTGTTTGTGTCTTTTTTAGAAGAAGTAACAGTAGGATATAGGGACAAGCCACAAGACAGCTGGAGGCAAAATACCCTAGTACCTCACTGCAAGATGGACTTGATGAAAAAAAAGAAAATCTGTGATCTCAGTGGAAAACAGGGCGAGATGTGGTTGAGAAATTAACAGTGCTGGGCAGCACAACTAGTAAATGAAAGCTCCATATGGATCAGGTTGACACTAAAATAGACTGGAACGGAGTCTGGCAAGCTGACTAAACTAAGCAAAGCTCGCAAGAAAAATATTACCGAAAAAAATCTGAGGAAAAAAAATAGTAGAAGAATTAGTAAATATGGAGAATGTGGAGACTGTGGGGTGTGGGGGTGATTTGCATCCCTGGCATAAGAAAGCGGTAGCGGAATTACATAAATGGAAGAAGAACTCATTTTCCATAAAACTACCTAAAACCTAAATGTTGAAAGAACTCCAAAGGAGATTAATATTGCAGAAGTTGTTCATGCAAAGCTGTGTGGGATGATGACAGAAACAACACCGTAAGTGACCTCATCTAGCATCAAAGAAGCTGCCTCTGGCACAGGAAATAAAGCAATTGCCTCTGAACACAGGCCTCACTTGCTCCTGATAAATCTTAACGAGATGAACAAACCAGGGGAACTTAATGGTATCTTCAAAAAAGGGTTCCTACCTCCATATCTACATTTCAGGAAAGTTAACAGATTTGATGTTTACTACTTGATTTACTACTAAAAAAACCATACTTGATTTAAGTATGCTGCATCTGGCAGGAAAACATTACTATTGCTAGAGCAGTTACTTGTAGAGTCTAGAGAGCAAATGTCACTTATAGTCCAAGCATAGGGAAATTTTACTTCTTCAGAGTTGTCCAATTGCCAAAGAAGAATTAAACATTACGTAACTAATTTCTAAATTCTATATTTTAATTCAGTGCAGTCTTTAATCTGCTCGACAGATTTCTGTCTTAGCAAAGATGGCCCATTGTATGGCACAGAAACCTGCATCAAGAATTCCCAGGCATTTGCCCCAAAAAATGGCAAAAAGTTAAAAGCAAAGGAGGTCATTTGGAAGGTTAAAAAGAAAAAAAATCCCACAAAATTCTGGCAGTACAGAAGAAAGGCAATCCTACCCAAATTTGATTAAAGCTTTCAGCAAAGACTATTCAGTTCATATTCCACCTTCAAGGCAAAAATAAAGTTCTTCACTTCAATCAGTGATACAGGATAAGCTGAAATAAATTTCATTAATTGGATGAATTTGAAAAGGTCATTTCAAAATCACTACAAAGTAGATGGCATCACTTGGGCCTAATCCTGCCTTCACGGAAAGTGAAGGTGTTCCTAAGCTGCCTCAGCCCTCAAAAAGAAAAAAAAAAATTGTGTAATTAAGGAGGGTCACAATATATGCTGGCAGGTCAGAACAGATTATAGCCAGAGTTCAGTTTGAACCCCAGATTCCTTTCCTAGATGGGGCACAAAACTGTATTCAACACAGTAGCAGCTGAGAACTGATAAAACATAGTCCCTTTCTATTAAAAAACCCCTTCAAATCTGTGAGGGTAACACATGCTCAGTCATGTAGGAGCCATAAACACTCTGCTTCTCTGTATTCAAGAACCTTTTCTGATTTACTTGCATATCTACCTAGGACAAACATGAGAAATCTTTCCAGCATACCCGTTCCAGTAGTGCAAAGGTATACAGAAGAACAGCAAAATTCAGCCTTATCCTCCACATCAAGAAAATAAACATTCTGGGGAAGGTATTACACCTGCTTACAATGCCTGGTCCAATGTATACAAGTCTGAAACAGAAACCAGTAGATCAGTAACTTCCATTTAGGCAGCTCTTTGTACTGCCAGGGGACCTGAACTTTTGTTCATTATTATGAATCTGCTTGCAAGAGGAACACATGGACTGGGACTTCCTCCCCTCCCCATCTTCTCTCCTGGACACCTGTAAATATAAAGACATCTCCTCTTGTGTTCTGTATTTGCTATTGCCTTAAATGATCTATTTCTTTGGGAATGGATAGTTTCTTATTTTCCTCTATAAGAAGCCATGTGGGCTGTATTCCAGGCTAAATAGCAGATTTACTCCTAAGAACAGAAACAGCAGTTTTTCCTGGCAAGACAGCTCCTAATGTGAGGACAGGACTGTGAGCTAAGTCAGAGCTTGTCACCTCTGTGCCACTGCCTCTCTTGCAAACTTTGCCAAATCCATTAATCTCACTGGATTCCCAGCTTCTCTCTTTTTTTTTGTTGTTGTTGGTTTTTTTTTTTTGGGTTTTTTTTTTTTTTTTGTGCAAAGCTTTCTTGCCTCTGGGGGACACTGGGAAGACAAATTCATTAATCTCTGCAAAATGCTGAGAGGTCTGCTTACCACTGGTTTCAGAGAAGAATCTCCATGAGAGTACATTCACTAGAATGGGAAGAGCATTTTTTGGTTTGGATCCCACAAAAAGAATTTGAATTAACAGGAGTGATGAAGGACAAACCCCTCTGGTGGAACAGAGGAAGCTGCAGGAGGGAAATACCTGCTGAACTGACCCAGAAAGAGTTAAGGGTCTAATGGAAAAACCTCTACGGGTTTGAACCTAACGTGCAGTGACAATGAGGAAATCCATCTGGATGTAAAGCTGCAAGAAATACGAGGCATCAAGAAAGGCAGCATTCATGCTTTTTGTGAGTTAGGAGTTATTGTATCCAGCATTTGTCATGATACCTTAGATAACACATAATTGTTCTCCAAAGGGCTCTCCATAGAGCTCGCATAATGAAGCAGGTTTCAAAAATGCTTAGTGGGAAGAGAAAAGGGTGTCTCATGACAAACATAAATGTTCCTTGTATTTCAAAAGGAGCCAGTTTCAGTAATTGAAATAAATTCTTCACATTGGTAACAGGCATGGGAACAGACCAGATTGTATTTAAGTTCAGGAAGATAATCAGAGCTCCCATCCTGCCTGTTTTTAAATCCAGGGTGCTGCTCCGAGATTTGCAGACAGCCATGTCCAGCAGGAGCTTAGCAGGGTCACCCATAGCTCATTTATGGGAGAGCTGGGACTTAACAGCAGACGAGTCAAGAATCCAAAGTAAATTAATAAAACCAGTATGGAGTCAGGTCAAGAACAGCAAAGACAAGGAAGAAGTTCATCTTACTTGCAAACAGGTTTTTGGCAGTTGATTTTGTATCTCTGTGGTTTTGGGAACAAAAAGGACTATTCCTTCTTTGCTTGATTCCAGAATGCACCTGTTTGCAGGAAAGGGGATGCGAGCCATCAAACCATCAGCCAGACCCAGTAAAGCACATTTTTGTAAGACTGGAAAAAAAAAAAAAAGAGGATAAACAAGCGCAACTCAATGAGAGCAGAAAAATTCAAATGACATTGTAGGAAATGGAAAACACTCTATTAAACAGATATTCATGCCAAGGTGATGAACTGATTATGAGGCAAGCTCAGGAGACAGTTCAGCTGGACACATTGGAGGACTCTGGCAAGTCATTTAGTCAGCACTGTCCTCACCTGTCTAAGGGAAATAATTTTCTAGTGTTTCAAAGACACAGTGAACTACCTGACTTATATGTTGATACTTGACATGCTCTGAAACTCTATAATGTGCTTATTACCATAACCTTTAATCAGGTATTTTATTAAATGTGCTTTTAAATAGCGCATTTTAGAGGGTAAAATTAACAAGTAAATAAAGTAGAAAAGCAAAGTCAAAATCAGAATGAGCAACACACACTGGTTATTCCTTGAGGCTGCTCATGTTTTAAACACCCCCTCTCAGGGCTGCTCAGTACTTTCTGCTGAACACGGCAGCGTCCACTGGTGATTGACACTCAGCCATTACACAGTGCAGTTTTGTCAGCAGGGACTCAAGGCAAAAGTGAAGCCGAACACCTTTGGATAAGTGTGCACTCCTGAAAATGGCCATAATTTACTCAAGCCTCTTCCATTGATGCTGATAGGAGTAACATTTTAAGATAAGCCTGTAGAAAAAAACTGTAATTTTCTGGTTTCATAAAAAAATCCTTGTTTCTTTCCCTACTGCTTTTGTGGGAAGAGGAAGCCCCAGGCATCTGACTGCAAGCTCTCAGTCACCCAGAGACTCTGACCTACAGAGCATAATACAGAGCAATCACACCTCCATGGGGTAGCTATTCAGAGACATTCAAGCCTATACAGGTGAACTGGGTTCCTTGCTTTTTTGGGTTGGATTTTCTTTTTCTTTTTTTCCTTTCTTTTCATCTCTGAATTCCTCTGTCTGGGCAGATTTTCTTTTCTCTTTTTCTTTATATTATTTCATTTTTATTATTTCACCTCCTCTTTGCCTTTGGCCCCCCCTCAAAAGTACATCAATCACTGCTACCAGTTTGAGCTGGGAAAGGAAGGCTACTTCAAGGTCACTGTGTAAAAAGCCCTAATGCTTTTCAGTGAAAGGGAAGGGAAAAGAGGCCGTAAGTGGCTTCCTGTTTCTATTCATTGTTTAGGGAAACTCCTTAGGAAGGAAGGAGAAAGTATGCATGTGGGGAAGGCTGTATGGCTACAGGAAGGGGGAAGGGCCATACACAAAAGGGCAGTCCTTAAAGATAATATCCCTCAAAGAGGAAAAACCGATTGGCATGCAAATAGATGAGTGTGAGTTGGAGAGAGATGAAGGAAACAGATGCAATTCCCCAGAGACAAGCAGCTCCCTTGAGGCCAATTGCCCGTGAAAGAGGCTGGCCATCATTGACAAGGACAGATATTACAGAAGGGAAGTGGGGGAACTGCTACAATAAATCCAGCATGTGTTCCTTCCTGGATTTTCTCCATGCTGCTGGAGGAGCAGGCTGCATGGAGCAGCTGTGCTTCTGCTCAGCCCTGACACGATCTCTCTAGATAGCCAGTGCTTCTGCTCACATTGTTCAGGTGGGTACATAGAGGAAAAGAAGCATGCACCATGGCGGAAACCTCATAAGCGGCTTCCCCTTCCTCCCCTGCCTTCCTCCCAGTTGCATGTCAGTGACCTGCAAAGGAGATGCTGACCCCAAAGGGGCACAGGCAGCAGAGAAGCTGACTGCCTTCAGCCACACGCACATCCCTGAGCAGGGGGTGGACATCCTTGTCCACTGCCCCATCCCCAAAACTGTTTCTGTTATCCAGCCCCCTGAACAGCAATTTCTGCCACCACCCTTGGGTTTACATGCACTACTTATAGTCCATATTTAAAATAAAACGATGCTAAACACACTTCAGTGTTGTTTTACAAGTGAGGAAGTGTCACATTCAGCCTTAACTGAGGGCTGGATTAAATGTGCATACACAAGGATAAAGCCAAGCTACTACACACTATTTCTTGTTAGCAGAATATTGTGTAATGCTGTTTTCCCTAGGTTTAGGGTTTTATGTTTTCTTTGACTATGTGGGCACAGGAGAGGCAAGAGAAGTGTCATATTTTTTATTTTTATATTGTTTACCAACTACAGACCTGCAATAGAGCTGTTATATATCATCTTTCAAAACACATTTTGAGTACTGTGGCTGTTGAAATATTAGTTTTCAATACCTATTCAACTACAGTCACTTACAATGACACTATTGTTCTAGGTACCTTACTAGTACAGAATAAAAGGCAATCTCTATCTCCAAGAATTTATATTCTACCGATTACACATAACATTTAGGCAAATCCTTTCAAATAGATATTCTTATTTTATTGCTGGAGAATTTAGATATAAGTATTTTTTCCTCAAATGGAATTCCTATACAGGAATTCCTAACAGTGCCATTAAGAGGAAACTGTTAAAAGAATGCATTTATTTTTTAATGTAAATATTCATGCAGAGCTGTAGAAAATACAGATTATTTTTGCCACAGAGAGAAACAATGCAAATGATTAATAATGTGGACATCATTGAACTTTCATTTCCTCTTGAGTGCTGTGATGCTTGCCTTCTGATTCCAAAGTATTCCTACATTATGCTGCAGCAATAAGCCTCTCATCTTTAATTATCAATTCCCTCACAAAACCAGAGAGGTAAAACACATCCGAGCCAAACAATGCCCGCCAACTGCCCTATTGCACTGTATTTCAGGGAGTCTGTGGAGAGATTGCAACACAACAAGAGAGCTAAAAAAAGCCAACCCTGGAACCTGAGATAAGGAAGCACTGAGAAAAACAGCAACCACAAGTTCTCATGGGATGAGGCTTGGCTGACGCTGGAGCAAGAAATACATGAAAGAAACAAGTGAACCGCACCCATGAAGTGACAGCTTCTGTTCAGTGATAAAGACCCAGATAGGCCCTTGCAAGCCGGGTCTCTGCCTCGGCTATTTATATCATTCAAATATGAAAACCTACTAATATATATATATATATAT
>VZRS01007689.1:158433-179027 GCA_013398055.1 Ifrita kowaldi | reverse complement strand
TCTTTTTTGTTCTTCTTTTCTTTTAAGAAAAGAATTTTAATAAGAACTTTAATAACTGGATCATGACAATTGCCTACATCTTTTGTCTCTTAATGGATGTCCATTTGCCATCTCCATGACAACACATGGGAAGAAAATTCCCTGAAGAAACCTAACCCCCAACGGTATCCAAATTTCAGAGTTGAAATGCCAGCCACAGCCCGTGTTTGTTGTGCGGATCATAGAATGGCCGGGACTGTTATGTTCAGGCACAGCTTTTCTGTCATGGCATCTTTTGTGTGGGAGTGTCTTGGAGTGAATTATTGTGAAAGCAATAAATCATTCCATGATCTTCTGCTTTGTTCCCGAAAAATGGTTCCTTATCTTTAAGACCCAGCAGCCCGGGAGCCCAGTACTGGAGGTGTATGGGGCCAGAGGGGGAAGAGTTTCTGCTTCTGCATGGACGTTTTGAAGTCTCAATGCTCAGGTTTCCACAGCTCTGTGTGGCATGATTTTTCCTTGGCTGACTTGGTTTGTTGGCCCAGGCAAAAAAACTTTTCCTTTCCCAGCTGTGCCGGGTAAGGGTCCAGAGTGGCTCCCGTGTGTCCTGCCAGGGAGAAGACACGCTGAGTGACTCCAACCCAGCTGCTTCGCCTGTTGTAACTGTCTTGCTGAGCTCTGCCACGGAGGGGAGATTGATGTTGGATGAGCCACCGGGCCTTCATCTGCTGCTGGAATTTGTCCATGGTAGCTCCTGTTTATTCTGCAGAGGGAAAGCTGGCGCCATCTGGTACCATGTGTCGAGAAGGGGTATCCTCCAGCATTTTGGGTCTTAGTTCCCGTGTGTGTGTGTGGGTAAAGTCTGACATTTTAATATCTAGCAGTTGTTTACCTTTTTTTTCCTTGCTTGTTAGTAAACTGTTGGGGTTTTTTCACTTTCATCTATTAGTATTCATTTCCTATTGGTGGAAAGGGATTGTTGAGACCCTTTTAGAGGAGACAACTCATTCCAGAGGGTCCTCTTTTAAATTGTCTCCAAACCAAGACAGGAGCCATCTCTGGATGCCTTATATTTTGGAGGAGGCATAGTAATTTTTTGAGGTGGACTTCTCAAAGTGAGTGACCATGGCTTTCCTAAGAACAGAAAACACTTAGCCCCAGGTTTGGTAAGCAGATGATTCGATACCCAGAGGAGGTAAGGGTGAGGAACAGTTTTGTGTCTTTGCACCTCTTGTAGGGCAGCAATCCACACAAGTATAGAATTTTTGTCATGGATTCCAAAATTTGGAGGTGGTCTCCGGAAAGCGAAAAACAGAGCCTTTCCTTGGGAAGGAAAGTACTTAGGCCAGCTGTCAGTGATACAGATGATACGTTGCCCAGGGGAAGCAAAGGCCAGTCAGAGTACTTTCCTGGCACTTTTTTTTTGTGGGAGTAGTTCACGCTGATATATTTCAGAACTGGTATCCAAATTTTGGGGCTGGGCTCCCAAAAATTATGGCAATACCTTTATTTTGGCAAGGCAAACAGCTATTCCCAGTATTTGCAGTACAATGATAAGCTGCCCAGAGGAGGTAATAGTCAGAAACAGCTTTCTATGCCGGCACCTTTTATGTGGGATTAATCCCCAGACATATTCTAAATGTCAGAGGTGCATTCTTGAAAATTATGGCAGTACAGTTATTTGTGCAAGAAGCCACCTCGGGAAGGTAAAGGTCAGCAGCAACTTTCTGTGCTGGTACCTTTTCTGTTGGATTAATTCCCAGATGTATTCAATTTTGAAGGTGGAATCCAAGAGCATCCAGTGTGGGTTCCACTGGGAGTGCCACAGGTCCTTGCCACTCCAGCACAAGCTTCCCACAGGGGTCACAGATTGCACCTTTGGGCATCACCTTGCTCCGGTGTAGGCTCCTTCACAGGCTGGAGGTGGAGCTCTTCACCCACCATGGACCTCCATGGGCTGCAGGGACAGCTGTCTCACCGTGATCTTCACCACAGGCTGCAGGGGAATCTCAGCTCCAGCACTTGGATAACCTCCTGCCCCTCCTTCTCCACTGACCTTGGTGTGTGCAGAGCTGTTCCTCTCACGCGTTCTCACCCCCTCTTTTCTGTCTGCAATTGCTTCTGCGCAATAACTTTTTCCCCCCTTCTTAAATTTGCTGTCCCAGAGGCACGGTCACCGTTGCTGTTGGACTCAGCCTTGGGTATGTCATGGTTTCCCATTGGTTCTATCAGATGGTATCATTGGTTTCTAGTAGCTTTGCAGGGAAGCCACTCCTGTAGCCCCCCTCCCCCACTACCAAAGCCAAACACACAAACCAAATACAGATGCAGATCAAAGGGATGGAGAAAGAAAAATAGCAATAGACTGCAGGACAGAGATGGAAGAAGGAAATAAAAGGACAGGGAACAGGACAGAGTGAAAGAGAAAAAAAAAAGGGACAGGGAGCAAGGACACTGAAAGAGAAAGAAGCAACAGGGACAGGGAGCAGGACAGAGGGATGGATACCCAGCAGCACACTGGATAAGAGAGACGGACAGGAAGATGGTTAGAGAAAAAATTAGTATTGGCCAGAGGATAGATGGAGCATTACAAAATAGGAATGGGGAGCAGGACAGAGGAAGAGAGACACAAGAATTGTGGGTGTAGAGAAAGAATGAGACAGGGAGCAGAGGGGAGAGGCAGAGAGAAAAGGGACAGGAAGAACGGTGATGGAAAAGGGACAGGGAGCAGGACAGAGAACTAACTTGAAAGGAAAAGAGGGCAATGGAGCAGGACAGGAATGAAGAAAGGAGGGCAGAAGGACAGAGAAAACTAAGGGACAGAGGAAGACAGAGATGGAGAAAGAAAGAACTGTGATGGGCAGAAAGGTATGTAACAAGAAATGACAAGTTGCTGAACAGAGAGATAGACAAAAAATAGGGACGGGAAGGTGGACAGAGAGACAGTACCAGGACAGAGAGCTGGAAAGAAAAAGCAGTGGCAGGGAATGGGACAGGGGAGAGAGAAGGAAAAAGAAGGGTAGAGAAATAAACAAAAAAGTTGAGGGACAGAATGCCAAAAATGATCCCAGAGAGAAAGTGACAAAGAAGACAGAGGGATAGAGAGAGAAATAGAGAAACAGGGAGAACAATGGAAAATTAGAGAAATAAAGGACAGCGAACAGCACAGAAGGATAGAGGCGTAAATAGAGGAATGATGAATGGAACAGGAGAGAAAAAAGGAAGGGTAGGAAATGAGTCAAAGGGATGAAGAAATAAAAAAGCAGTGATGGGGAGCAAGGCAGAGTGATGGAGCAAACATAACTAGTGATGGAGAGAAGGACAGAGAGAGCAACAGGGACCAGGACTGGGGGGTAGAGAAAGAGAGGGAATGGGACTGGGATGCAAAACAGAGAGAACAACTGTCGTACAAGGAAGTTGACAAAATTACAGAAAGGGAAAAAGAGGGTTGGGAACCCTGACGACAGGGAGCCAGGCAGAGAGAGATGGAGGGACAAAGAACAGCACAACAGTATCTGTATCTTCCAGTGTCTGATGGGAGCCTACAGGGAAACAGGAGAAGGACTCATCAGGAACTAGAGTGATAGGACAAAAAGTAATCACAGAAACACAGAACCTTCTGAGTTGGAAGAAAGATCATCAAGTCCAGCTCTTAAGTGAATGGCCCATGTACAGACCAAACTCACAACATTATTAGCACCATGCTCTCACCAAATGAGCTTACCTCAGGTACAAATTGAAAGGCAAAATTTAGACTAGACATTAAGAAGAAATTCTTTACTGTGAGGGTGGTGAGACACTGGGACAGGTAGCCCAGAGAAGCTGTGGCTTCCCCATGCCTGGCAAACATTAAAGACAAAGTTGGGTAAGGACTCGAGCAACCTGGTCTAGTGGGACCATATGACAGGGGGATCGGGAACAGGTGATCTTTAAGGTCTATTCCAAACCCTTAACATTCTATGATTCTATGAATAGAAGAGGCAGGGACAGAGGGCAGGGATCTAGAGATCTAGGGGATACAGAGTAGGGCAAGAGAGACTGGGAGGCAGAAGATGAGGACATGGCCCCAAGGACCTGGGTCTTACTGCAGGTCCTGCTTTTAATGCCACCAGAGAATTTTACAGTTCAGATGCTTCTCCCTCCCTCTTTCTCTCCTTTAGGGTCAGAGCTGAGAACCTATGAGAACACTTTGGTGTCTTACAGCTCTAGAAATACAAGGCTTTATAGATATGTAGTGTGACCCACACATAATACATGGACATACTACACTTTTGGATACACATACAGAGGCTCTTTTTTATGTTGGTGATCTGGTCTGCTGAAGATAGGGATGGAGAGCCAAACAGAACCAGGGAGAGAAAAAGATGGATAAGGAGCAGAAAACAGAGGGAGACCATGAGATGGAGAAAGACACATAAGGATGAGTAGCAGGCTAGACAGATGTAGAAGAAGAGGAGCAGGGAACTGGACTGAGTTCTGGGGCACACAGAGCTGGAGCACACACTTCCAGGAATTCCACGGACATGTCCTGGGGGTCCCCCACCCTCTTACCCACTAGGCCAGAAAAATGGCACCCTGTCCTCCCTGCCACCCTGCGCAGGTACCAGAGGAAGGTGCTTCCCTGCAGGGGCCGAGAACCCAGACAGTGAGAGCAAAAGGTAGGAGAAGAAAGGGGCTAGGCAGTGAGAGAATAAAAGGTAGGAGAAGGGGGCTAGGCAGGGCTCAAGGCAGGCACAGCAGCAGTGCCCAGGAGATAAGGATGGACCTTGAGGGGCCAGCACATGTGGCAAGTCCCTGCCCCAGAGCACTGAGCAAACATGCTCAACAGCACAGAGCTGGGAGCAGAGGACATTTTATGCAGAGTTTTAACCCTGCCAGCTTGGGGAAAACAAGTTCTACAAAGATGTCGTGTCAGGGTTTGTCAGCGATCCGTGTCAGCAGGCCAGCAGCCCCTCACTGACCAAGACCAGGATCTGTGTCGGGCAGTGTGCCAAGCAGGCACTGGTAACACCTTGTAATAAGTGGTAGCTCTGCACTGGTAACACCCACAGGCAGACACGGGGTTATGATGTGAGCCATGGAACACAGTGGTGCCCAGCACCAAGGTGACAGCCAGCTGCAGGCAGGCAGCAAGCAGGCAGTGTCCTGGGGAACAGCACCAGGAAAACCCACCCCCAGGGAGTTCCCATTGCAAAGCCCACAGCTGGCCAGTGGCTCCCCAGCAGTCTGGGCACAGCAGCCCAGCTGGAATGAGGCATCCGGCCCATCCCACCCATCCCGAGAGCCCAGATGCTGACCCTGCACGGCTACAGTCACTGCAGCCAGAAAGTGACACTGCATCTTCTTGCCAGCATATCCCTCTTCTGTAGTTCAACAGAGAGCAGGGACACATGTTGGGTTCTAGACTACCAGTGATAATTCTGTTGGTTGGGGGGGCTCCATATGGGACCACACAATGTCCCTCTGCCTCTGTCCTGCACAGTGCGGAGCCCTGGTCATGGCCAGGTGCTGCATGGAACCCTTTTGCTGGCGAGATCCTGTCAGCTGGGGCAGGGCTGGTGTGGGCTCTCCCTGTGAGAGATGGTTAGCTGCACTTTCCATCACCTCTCGCAGTACAGGCACTAGGCCTCCTGCTTCTGCTCCAGCTCCATCTGCTACGCACTTCTGAGTGAGTATAGCCCTCCATCCCACCTGCCTAGGGCCAGGAAAGGGGACTCCTGCCATACCTCATTTTGAACAGACCCTGCACCCCTCCCCAGCGGCACTATCACTCTGGATGCTGCAGCAGCCCACAACACACCACAGCAGCCACAGAGGCAGGGAGGGAAGGCAGATAGCCATGAAAATGCCCCTCAGAAGAAGGGCTGGAAGCAGCCCTGCCATGACCTGGTGGCTGCTGGGGGTTTGAAATATGTGTTTGTGTGTGTCCCCAAGGAGCTGGTTCCTCCCCGGGCATTCCCTTAGAGTCATCCAGGCTCTGCCCAGTGCTCCAGCTGCCCCTCCCGGTCCCCAGGAACCCTCGGAGTTTTCCCGGGCGCCAGGGATAGGGAAGCAGTGGCTGGTGCTGAGTGATATGCGTGTGGATGTGCAGGTGTGTTGGGAGATGTATGTGCGTCAGGCTGTTCTCAGCGTCAGAGCATCCACTGGACGCACAACCTCTGGAGCACCGTGTGAGCTTGGAGGCAGCGGTGTGTGCTGAGCACGATCTGCGTGTGGAGGTGGATGTTGTGGGGTACAGGTGTTCATGTGCGTGTGTGTGAAAATGAGTGCGGGAGCAGGGACACGGGGCCGGGGCGCAGCCGCCGGCGGCACCAGGCTCAGCCCGAGCGGCACCAGCAGTGGCTCTTGGTAGCGGGGACAGAAGTGGCACCCATCAGCGGCTCTGCCCGAGCAGTACTGGCAACGCGAGCGAGCGGCACAGGCAGCGGCATCGAGCAGAAGTGGCACCAGCCCCAGCTCTGCCTGGGCAGCACCAGCACCAGGCAGTGGCTCTGCTGGAAGGGCACCGGCAGTGGCAGCAGGAGCTACCCTCAGCAGGGCAAGTGGCAGCACGAGACGGGGCCGGATGAGGTGCCGCCGGTGCAGTGGGAGCGCGGGGTTCGGCTGGAAGCGGAGCGGGGTGCTGGGGATCCCGCGCCAGGCTGACACCTGGCTCTGGCGAGGCGGCACGGATGGAACGGGCGCGGCGAGCGGCTCCAGGGGCTTGGGCAGCCCCCCGGGGCACCAACATCCTTGCCCGCTGCGAGGTGAAGCAGTGTTTGGGCTGCCCAGGCTGGGCACAGCGCACGTCTGCCTGGCAGGAACCAGGTCCCGGAGCAGCTCGAGGGCCCTGCCCTGTGTCCCTGCAGAGCAAATGAGGCAGCTTTACTGCGCGAAGCAGAGGCACCCTCAGCCACGGCACACCCAGAACCAGCTCCGGGAGCATCAGGGAGTGCAGACTGCCTGCTCCTTGTCCCCCCTCTTCTCTCCCCGCTCCTCTCGGGTCAGATCAGTAGGGTCTCTGTTGTCCCCACCCAGCACTGCTGTCTGTCCCCTTACACTACCTTTCTTGACCCTTCCTTGCCAGAGGAGCTTGGCTGTACTGGCCCGCAGCATGCCTGGCATGCATGACATGCTGCCTGCCACTACTAGGGCTCTGTGTGGGGCTTTTTGTCACCCCCACCAGCTATGCATTTGGAACAGTTCTCCCAGCCAATCCCTTCGCAATCCCTTGTTAGCAAAACCAGGTCTCTTGTGCCCCAACTTTGCCACTGATTGGGATCTCATCCCTAGGAATTTTTACTTCTTCCATCACATCGCCTCTGCCTCTGCTAGCTCTAAGTAGCAGACATGGGAGAGGAACCCGGCTGCCCATGCTCTCCATCATCCTTCCTGTCAGAGCAGCTGTCCCTTTCACTGTTCCTTGAGGCTATTCAGAACAAAGTGAAACTCGGGAGCATTTACACACACCTGTTCACAAAAAGGTAAAGTTGCTGTTGTTGTGGAGAAAGTTGCAAAAGACTTCCAAGGGCAACAGCGGCACCTGGGTAGGTGGCAGCTTCCTGAGAAGACCCTAAACAGGGACCTGGAGACTTCCCACTCTGCCAGAGATATTCTGAATGACTCCATGAGCTAACCCAACCCAGTCTGAGTGCCTACAGCCTCTTCCAAACATGACTGTCAAGGCACGTTTGGAAAACTACTTCAGGTAGTGCTCAAGTATCAGACAGCATTGGGCTGAGGCTATGCAAACAGGCCCAGCCTTTGAAGAGTGGCCCAGCTGTGCCCCTAGAAACCACTACTGTCCTCCCCCAGTAAAGCAAAAGACGTAACAAAAAGCATGCATAACCAAGAACAGCCACTCACTTGTGAGAGAGCACAGAATCTTACTCATTCTTTCACAGCCCACATGAGCATTGCAGGTCTGAGGGTCTTTATTTCACGGTTATCAGTGGCTAAAGGGATGAGTTACACATCGTAGCATCCATAGGCAGCAAATCATAGTAGCAACGTGGTACTCACTTTGTGTTTAATGACAAGATGAAAGACTGCACAAGGTACACCAAGGCAACTCCAAAGGCTGGCAGTGAAAACAAGATACTAAACCTGGAAAAGACCAATTGACCAACTAGGGCTTAGGAAAAAAAAAATTATCACATTGATGCTGGATGGGGGGACAAAGAATTCAAACAGCAGCAAGTATGAGCATCCCCAAAGGGGAATCAGTAACACCGGGATGGACAGAACAGGCAGGGGAGGGAGTCACTCAGGGTTAGCCAAAAGCACAGCCGGACCAGATAACAGAAACATATTTCACTACATGGAGCAACATGCCCTACCTATTAAAAGGTGTGTTAAGTCAGTCTGTTTTCCCCCCTTCCCAGCGACTTCACAGTCCAGGAGTTAGTTACGGCACAATGCACAGATCTAGTTAGTGAGGGTGGTCCAGAGCACCCATCCTTTTTAACAGACCTGTGTAACTCACCAGGGGCTTGGGAAGCGTGAGCCACACAATGCACAAGAGGGACCGGTGGAAGCTCCTGCCAACCACCCAGCACTACTTGGTGCTCTGCTTATGCAGCAATTCCAGACAAGGCTACTAAAGCTGTGTCTCTGGGTACACTGACCCTGCCCTGTGGAGGGCATCTGGCAGTGAACCCCAGCACTCCTCAGGCTGACCTGGACTCAGATGGCATGAGAGAACAAAGAGAGAGACACTGGAAATACTGTAGAGGCTTAGACCATTCCACAGAGAATTAATATGGCCTGTAGTTCCAGTAGCTGGAGAAAACGGAGATCTGGAAAGCAAGAAAAGCAGGTAAGTTCCTATACCCTTGGACCACAAAAAAAAAGCACAAAATGTATGAGGGAGGACTGAGCTTCACAGCATTATACACTTCAGCACAGCACTACCGAAGGGCAGGTTTGCTGCTGCTGCTGTCACTCAAGGACCACGAAGTTACTTGCTCAAGGTAGCAGCCAGGCCAGCTGCAGAGCTGGAACTGAGCACTGATCTACTGAAATCTAGGTTGCTCCTCTCTAGAACTTGGTGTTTTCTCTCATCCACCTCATGACTGAGAACACAGGAGTGTCTACTTGCTCCTTTCCATCTAGTCACCAGCTCAGCAGTCATCTGCCACACCACTATACTTATCCTATGGCTGTCTGCTAGGCAGTGCCAGCCAGCTCCCTGGCTCCAGAACACTGACTCATTCCTTGTTTTCATCAAGTTGAACAGAATAACATCACATCAGATCTGAGGTCCTCTCAAAATCCAGAGTTAAAAACAAAGCCCCTTTTCCAAGGCCATTACCTTGTCCTTCAGTTGCTGGCAAAGCTGCAGTGAAACTGTGAAGAAGACAAGGGCATCATTTAACCATGGGACAACACATTCCACTTTATGGACATGGCTGACTTCATATCGCTGGCTGCCAAACTCACTGGAGGGCGGGAAAAGAGCACAGCTTCACACACAACAGCACAGAACACAACTCAACTGTCCTACATTCCCATGGGAGAGATTATGATGATTTTTATCACATTTAAATCAGCACCTGGCAAAGTTACAGAATGCAAACACTCAGACCACCTCTGACCAGATTTAGAGTTAAGCTAAAGGGTGAAGGTAGGAACTTCACCTCATTCCAGACAGGCACAGAGGCAGGGAATGCAGATGGCAATGCCAGTAACCAAACACTCATTTTGGTTGTAAACTCTCATCTCTAGATAAACACTGTATAGATGGGCTGAATCCTGGAAATTCACATCTTTCGGCCTTTAGGACCAAGTAATTAAAGAGACACAACAGAGCATTCACAGGCACAGCAAGTGACTCAGTCCAGCTTCTCCACTTCAGAGATGCTACAATGGAAACTGCACACAGCTGTCTGGATTTCACCCTCAAAACACACCAACACCTGTTACCCAGGTACACTACCCTTGTAGTGACTGTACTTACAACATGGCCCCAGGGTTGTGCAAAACAGACCCTCCAGCAGGCTTGAAGTTCTAGAGAGGAAAAAGATGATTAGGATTTTGATGCAGTAAACAAACCACTTAGAAGAAAGACACCTGAGGTTTACACTTTCAGTAGCCTGATGTCAAGAAACACCCACACTATTTGCCTGGGCACTCCATCAATATGGAATTGCCTTCATGAAAGAAATTTTACACATTGGCTAAGTTCAATGTAGCTACAAATTTTACCACTACAGAAATAAGATGAGAAGATCCAGAAGAAAAACAAAATACAGATTTTTAGGAAAATCTTCCTTATGGAAGGACTGCACTTCATAAAGCTTAAGAGTTTAATGCTGTTTTTTACAGGACATCAAGTTGACCCATGCAACAGGTGAAGCAGAAAAGTATCCATCAAAACTCCATTCAGGAAACCCAAGATGCTACTTTGATGTAAACTCGATTAATATAATTATGCCCTTCCAAAATTATGAAGAATTATCAAACTATATTTAAAATATTTGGTAAAAAATTGCTTCCTCCAGAGCACTGGTATGTTCTTCTGGGCTAAGCAGCCATGCCCTAAACTAGATTTAGAGCCAGTGCTTTGTGTGCAGCAGACCTAAACACAGACACTTAGCACCAGCTGAACTCATTTCTACATTATCTTATGAATGTAACATTGCAGCAGGTAGCAGGGCAATCTCCTCCTCACAGTGGGATGCACGGAGAGGAAACTAAACAAGGCTCAGGAGATAGCAGGCATCACCTTGGTTGTGCTGGGCTGCAGCACATGGAGCTGGTAGACAGTGAGGCACAGCTTGTTCAGGTTAATATAGAAATTCACAAGGATGTCTGGAGGCAGCGTAGGGGTGAACATTTTCTGGCAAGAAAATTAGTTTCTTTGTCAGTGAAAAGATCATAATTTCTAATGATGGGAAATCATTCCCTTTTCCCAAGCCACACTACAATTACCCCACGGCAAAAAGAACATTAGAAGAGAAACAAAGACTCAGCAGCTGCAGGCAGTGGTTGTTGCTCCCGCTGCCCTTGATCAAATGGTGTGTGCATGACAGTGACAACAGAGGATGGAGCAGTGTTCACAAGGGCAAATCATCCCCGGATAAGACTCTTGGGCAGAGAACAGAACTTACTCTCAGAGAACCAGAGTCCTCATGCCCAAGTCATCTGCATTCCCACAGGAAGACACAGAGCAGCCAAAACCACTCAGGATTTGCCCTTGCTTCAGTTCAGCCATAGGAGACACTTCAGAAACCCACTTCCACCAGGATGCAGCCCAGTACCCAAACTGTTCAGTCTGCCAGACCTGTATAGAGATCTAGACCACGACATACTTACTGTGAGACCACTGGAGGCAATTTCTGGTAGTGTCAGAGTGGCAGGAGTGGTCAGCCGATTTCGGGCTCTGGAGAGCTGCAACATCACAGCATCCATAAGCTACAAGATAATGTACAGAACCGCTGCTGAGTGTGATTCCTGGACAGCTCTGAACAGTGTGCTGCAGAATCCTGCAGCCTTCTGCAAGTGTTAAAAACAACAACCGCCACCACCCCTCACCCTTCCAAGAATTCAGGAACTTATTGGGAAGGGGTGGCTCCCACATAAATGCAGTTTAACTGTTACCACTATCAGAGACTTATGAGACAGGTCAGGAGTGTTCGATATCAGTGACTGATGAGAGAACAGCTATTCATGACAAGAATACCAAGGCAACATAAGATCAATTACTGATGCCACAGAAGCATCAACAAACTCATCATCAGCTCTTCAGAAGAACAAGCATTAAGGAAAAAATTACAAGCTGCATTCTCGGTCTCCCCACTCCCACATCACAGGTACAACTGCTGAATGGGCTCGCCCTGTTCAAAACCAGCTATGAGTGAGGCAGTAGAAAAAAGAACCAGCTCATTGTGAGGTCAATCCTGCCAGAAACCACAGTTCAAAGGCTCTATACAGGTAGACTTCCTCTTCCAGAAAAAAAGGGGGAAGCAACATATGTCTGTTATAGAGCTCATGACTGCTAAGATGAAGGCACTTTGTATTATGACTAATATCTCCCCCTACTTCCACCTGAAAGTAAAAGGAAATAGTTTTATTACTTAGCTTCTTCCTATGAGCAGCCCTTGCCCATATGGAAACTAAAAAGGTTTAGTTTTCTCATGTTTGATGTTGTGATGGATTCTAATGAGCAAGCTGAAATTCTGGTGCCTTCAGAGAGCATTTGCAACCAGAAGGTTGGGCTTCACTGCCATGCAGCAGCAGGTACTCTGTATTAGACCCCAGCAAATACTACTGGCAAGAGAGAAGACACTTTCAGATAATCACGAGTACTGTCATCTTTTGTTTGCTGATGACTGCCTCACTGCTGCTCTCTCACCAGCAGCACTGATCAACAAAGAGCGTAAATTATGCAACAACACAGAAGATCAAGGAAGATCCTCCCAGATTATCACTGGTGTGTAATGGGCACCGACTGCTCAGATAATTGCTCACCAGGATGTACAGCCCTGTTACTAATGCTAAACTAGTACAAATTCATATAAAATATGAGGTCACATGGACATTTCTTGATGCGGGTACATACAGGTACAGCTGTGAAGTCCGTTTCCACTAAGAGATTCAGACAGTAATGTGCATTAACTGCGTTTAAAACACAAATGGAAGGGAAAAAATGCACGTTTCTACCCATACAGCAGGTGCTTTCTCCTCACCTTGAGCACTTCCAAGCCTGTTTTGAACTGGTAATTCACATCTCTGTTCATAAGCAGGTAAATGGCTTGGTTCACATGGTTTCTAGCATCCTGGATCTGCAAAGGTACAAATGCAGCCCTATGAAAGAAACACTCCATAATAACACATGCTGGAAAGTAAAGGTTTCCCCAATTATCTCACTGACTTTCAGAATGGCGTCTTCTCAAATGTTAATGCTATGTCTAAATGTCAGACACTCTCTAACACAAACCTGCCACTGCTGCCCAGAAGCATTACTGGGTTCTCCACTCACGGACTGGAGATGCAGAACAGTCTGACAGCTACAACCTGGATTGTCAGTACAAATATTGTTGCTGTCCTGAAGTGATGTCAGGCACTCTCATCCTGGGAGTGCTGTGACCATGAGTGCTTGGTAGGAATTCTCACTGCTAATGGCATACAGCAGTCAGCTCTAGCACCATGAACAACGATTCCATCCTATTAGAGCTAAAACCAATGACATCAATGAGCAGCAAGCACTGACTTCTAATACAGTGTCTCTGGCAGCATCCCAGAGTCCTTTTAAAGTAAAATTGTTGGGATTGAGAGTTATCTCCAGCATCAAGAAGCTGTGCCATTGTGTGGGACTCGACCAGACTCAGGACACAGCTGGCTTGAGTTCCTCTCAAGCAGGAGCAACACAGTTATCAAAGCAAGGTTGATAGGTGTATCCTTGCTTTCACAGGAGCAAGGACAAACCAGAGGAAGACAACAGCCCTGGGAGAAACTGATTTGTGTTCAATTTCAGGCAGCAGCACGAAAATTGAAAAACAAGCCCAAGGAGTAAATCAGAGGGTGCAAATGGAAGAGCTATGCAGAGAAGCTTGTATGAGAAGTGTCTGCTGGGAGACGGGCAACACAGCTTGGGGTATTTGTAGTTTGATATATCTACAATGCCTTCCAGCAATCACAGCTCCCAGCTCTACATCCTTGTAGAAGCCTCCCTGGCATAGATCTGGCTCTGGTTCCTTCTAATGCAGAGCTCAGGGAACACAGAACAACCCTGCTTTTAGAAAGCTCTTGCACTGGAGGCTACAGAGAGGAGTGAGAATAAGTCCACTGACAGACTGCAGAAAGACTCTGCAGGTACTTGGGCATCTCCAAACATCATCACCTCCAGCCCTTACATCTCCCAGAGGCTTCTGAGCAAGTGAAACTGTTTCTGGCAGCATTACCCAACCAAGCAATGCCAACCCTGCTGTTATGATTTGCTTCACTCATATTGCTGCTTGATTTAGCTCTGTTTTCTGATCAACTTCCTCAACATTTATGTGCCTGCACTTGTGTTCCTCAAAAACATGCCTACGCTGCAACTTCTTACCCATGACTTCACTTTGTACAGAGAAACAAAACTCCAGCTGACATCACTCATTAAGGGAAGACAATTGTGATCCTTTGAGATGCTAATTTTTAATTTACAGAGGCCAAAGATCACCATATAACCACTTTAAATGCTTCTGCACTCATTCCTTTAGGCACTCACACTCCGTATCCGAACGTTAGAACACATAATGCAAGTAAATAAAGGAAGGTGTTTTCCATGAAAGCTGGTAGAAGTCTATCAACCAGGCAGCAGTACAAAACAGCCACAAAAGCAGAGGCACTGCTGAGTGTTGTCACAAAAACTTCCTTGCTTTGTTGCAAGGCATAAACAAACTCAGTTAAGTTTGGCATTGGCGTCCAAGTACACAGTTTTCTACATTTCTACAAAGTTACTAGGTAGAGCTTTCACTGCTAAAGCTGGCATTGGGAACTGCACTCAATGCCAAATGCACTCATCAACTAGAAAAATCTGAGCTACGGCACAGGGAAGTACATTGAATACATCTCCTTTCAACCTACTCAGCTGTGACAAAATAATTGAGGCAAACCATGTCTTCAGACACTAGGTCAGGTCCTGAAATCAGGTATCTCCCAGCAAAATTATGGGAAAGAGATTCTGGTTCTGGCTAGCTGCATTCTTTTAACTCCTTACCTGAGGGAACTCAGACATGCTACTGGAACACAATAATTTGTTCTCAGTGTAAACAAATGCATCTGCAAGAGAATGAGAGCAAGCTACTCAAAGCCCCTGAAGCTGCTCTTTGCCCTGCTAGCCTGGGATGACATGGGACAGTCCTGCACAGGCACCTCAGGCACTCCTTTGAAGGAGCATGATTCCTATGCAGAAAGCCTTCAGATCAACTGGCGTGTCTGGAAGGAGCCCACTCAGGCACCCCAACTGAATTTAACTGATTTAATTGCACCTGCTTCCTCCTTAGCTTTTACCACTGTAGCTCATGTGGAATGGACATAACCGTCTCTCTCAAAGGACTAAAGTTACTGCTCAGAGAGCACTGAGGCTATGGACGGGTAGGCATCTAGAGCCAACAGGTACCTGCTGCAATTTCCACTGCTTGTCTTCCCGGAATGCAAAATGCAGGAGCTGATTGTTTCTGGGCATTTTCAGATTAACATCCTTGAAGAAAGAAATGAACACATGAGAGTAAGAAATGCCTATATGCAGAAGATGGGGTCTGGCAGTCACATTCCATTCCTCCAGACCATCTTGGCAAACTGCCTTCTTGCAGTCCTGGCAAAGCCAGAACCTCAGTGCTCCCACAGGATGGTATTAATACAAAGAACAGGTTGAAAGGCATTGAGTGAATCGAGATCCAGGCAGGACACATGACCTCAGCCCAGAGGGCCCCAAAGGAAACTTGTTATTACACAACAAAGGTGGTAAAGGCAGGAAAACCCCAGGAAAGTTGACTCCAGCACTCACCACCACGTGGTGGTGGTAGAAGGGGGTGTCAGATGCTGGATCTTGACAAATTTCAATGGTCGCTGGAACATCGAGGCCAGTTAGGGAGGACTGACAAAGAACACTGATCATAGGTAACACATAAACAGGGTAACCTCCTTCCCTGAGGTGATCAAAGGGTGATAAGGACACCCACCCCTTTTAGTACAAAGCAAGAAGTGTGGCAAGTACTCACAGCTTGACACAGTGCATCTCCCTGCAGCGTCATCACACCTTTCACCTGGTCTGTGCTGGAATGAGAGGAAACATCTGGGCAACATATGCCACAAGAGGCACCTATCAACTGCCAACCTAACACCTCCCCTCCTCGTCCTGTGTAGCCAGCACAGCTCCTCCTGCCCAGGGTCTGAACGCTACTCCTGCCTGGTAGCTACACACACTTTTAAGTCCCCAGTTCTTGGCCTGTGGTCAATTCCTGTCATACTCTTTATGGGCCACCTCACCCTAACTGCCCTGCCTAAAACATTACCTTCATTTTTGATCCCATTCTTATTCCTTTTATCACCTGTCAACAATTTGGTTGCTGTTACAAACAGCTCTAGCAGGCACAAGTACAAGACAATAAATTAATTACTGACACTGGAGTGTTAGTTGATTCCTACAGGAGTTGAAAGCTACAAACCACACCCCATTCCAAGAAAAAAGACCCTAAATAAGTAAAACTCCACAACCTTAAATAAATAAAAAACCCACACCCCAAATCCTTTGAAAGGTCCTGCAAGATGACTCACATCTATAATGAACTGTGTGAGGAGACGACTGAAGCACCTGGTTGGGCCATACCTTACATTTTACTAGATTAGAGACTTTTCTGATCAACACTGCAAGATCCACCTTACAACAACAACAAATGAAAACCAAATTAAGTTTAACTAAGATCTGAAGAAGACAACCTTCAAACTTAGTACAGAATTACTGCATGATTCCTTGCAGTGCTGTGACATTCCTAAGGACTAAGGTGAACTGCTTTGTGACAAGCTTGTGGCCTCTGCCACAACAGCTACTGAGCCCAAGGGACACACTGAAGATCAAAAAATGGATATCAATTTCAGAAGAACTGCACATCTGTAGCACCTTCTGCAAAAGCCTCAGTTTGCTTTGTGTGAAGGAGATTTACTGTTGTTATTTTAGGGAGATTAGGACAAAGGTTAAGATTTCTCCACAGTCAGGGTCAGAAACTGAGCCAAAGGCAGAATTTGGGTCTTGTAACTGCAACTCCCTGTGTCATAATCAGAAAAACACCCCACGGCAAACTGCCCACAGCACTGAGGTAACACATGAGCATATGGTCAGGAATGGGTGACTACGTTATGGGTGTCAGCAGGAAGTGGCAGAAGGCTGGCTCAGGCAGCCCTGGAACACAGCTACAGACTGTTACCTTCACCTCCCATGAGAGTTAGTTTGTTTTCCTTAAGGCAAAATCTCCTATTAAAGAAAACCCACTACACCAGGGCTTCTGCAAAGCCCTTCACCAGAGATCCTCCAGGACCTGCACCCTTTGCCACAGAGGGAAGTGACCCGCTGACCACCACCACTTACCCTGACGTGCTTAGTACAAAGTTCTCCTGCTTGACAGCTCCTCCTGAGCCACTGGTGGGCAGGGCAAAGCGGTGGGAGGCCTCCTGCCCAAGAGAGGACACAGTGAGTGCTGGAGCATCTGCCTGGGCCCAGCACACCATGAGCCAGGAACAAAGATAATGTGGACACCAGCAAGTGGCTGAATACGTAGCAGTCACCTCTGCCAGCCTCCTGAAGTCCACCAAGCAGAGCACTTGGATTTCATCCTACTGCAGGACTGGTGCAGCCCAGGAGAAGGCTCAGCGCATGCAACCCATAGCAAAAGGCATTTGGAAATCCCACACCCTGGAGCTGGGCAGTGCCAGCAGGATCCCCAAGCTGCCCACAGAAGGAGCAGCACCCAACAGCTCAGCTCTGCACAACGTCAGGCACCATGGTGCTGCCCCTTATCACAGCTGGTCGTTACACATCAAGGAAGTCTGGAGTGAAAACCACCCCTCCACCTGGTTATCCTGGCTGGTGACTGCCCTTTACACAGTACTATAATAGATTCTTCAAAATGGTTACTACATACACAGGTATTGCAGTCTATTGTCACCTGCTACTGACTCCAGTCCTGGGGTTCTGAGTCAGCACTACGGCACTCTTACCTCCTCTGGCACGTGCCTCTCCCCTCCCCATTTCTGGCCCTGCTCTTCCATCACTCTATGATCTCCCAAAACCACAGAGTGTTAAGGAGCTGGGCCTGTTGAACACTGACCCAGCAGATGCATGGTGCATTCTCAGTGCACAAAAGTCCCTTTGGCCAGATCCCCAATGGCTGCTTGGAAAGAGTCGACCCTGCAGCACATGCTCAGGCTGGAGAAAGGTGAGAAAAGTGTTGCCCATCTGCTTGAGCTGAACACATCAGGCCTCTGAAAGGGGCAGGTACCAGCAGAGGAGCGGGCACGTCGAGGAAAGGATGATTATGAACAAGGAGAATGCATGCTAGTAATTACGGCACAAGTAGCAGCTGTCAGCTAAAGGCTACGTTGCTTGCTTCCACCAGCACATGCCAGAATTACAGGCAGATCCAGATTCTCTGTTCCAGAAAATATTCATATCTCAGGCAAATGCCTGGCAGACAGGTCTGGCTGCCTCCATGTGCCTTTCCAAAGCAGCTCTTAGCAGAGGGTCAAGAACATAGCAATCTTGGAGAAATCAGCTTTGCTGGGAGTCCTTAAGAGCAGACGGCAAGCAAGCACTAGGGACACAACTGGACATGCATGGATGACCTTTCTGTGCAGCCTCTATCAAGAATTTTTTCCTCCAGGGGAAACCTATCACCATTCCTTACACAGAAGGTCAAACAAAGCCACAACACTAAACCAGACAAAATTAACCTCACCTTCAAAATATCCTGCAGCTGTCTCAAAACAGCATGGACCTCTTCTTGTAAAAGCCATTTAAATTCTTCTTCCTATGTCGTGGGAAGATAGCAGTGGAATCATTAGACATCAAACACCAGAAGCAAATCTCTCAGATACATAAGAAAATTATTTAAGTTCTAAGTGTACTGCTGTTTCCATGCTGTTTAAAGGAGGAGAACAAAAGATTTCTTCCTGATTTGTTGAAACACCTCAGTCTCCACACCTCCACTCCAGGCCAATGAACTGTCCTCATTCTTGCCCTGTCTTTCTTTAAGAAAGCAACATTTACACAAATCACTGTACCAAACACCCTGGAACTGAATACGAATTTCAGAGCAAAGTAAAAATCCTGCTGCTTCAAAAACTGGGGCATCTTTTTAAGCTGTTGGGATGGACTCACCTGGCTGCCAGGCACCCACCCAGCCTCCTTCACTGCCCCTTCCTCGATGGGTCAGGGGAGGAAATAAGATCATGGGCCAAGGTAAAGCTAGGGAGATCCATTACCAACTCCTGGCAAAGGCAAAACTGAATCAACTTGCAGACAAATTTGTTGCTAATTAGGTGGTGAGAAACAAAGACAAAAACTAAAATGAGCATCCCCCACCCCCAGCATTTCCCCAAGCAATAGCAGTCTAAACCCAAACCAAGTTAAACTGAAAAGGGGGGGCGGGGGGGGCGGGGCACAGGCTGGGGACTCCCAGTCACTGGGGCAAATTCAGTAACGAACAAGTTTGCATCTGATGACTCACTGCCTTGAGCCTCCATCGGTTGCTGCCACAGAGAAGCCTGTATAAAGCAGACCCTCAAAGTACACCTAATGTTCCTGTTAAACCATGAGACCTCACGCAGATCATCAAAGAAGTGGGGAACAGAAGTAAGCATGGGACAAAGAAAAGATTGCCACTTGTCATCCTGTAAGAAAAGAGAAATTTTCCATAGGGAAAGTTCTTAGCAGGTTGCCCATAGAAAAATAGGAAAGGTATGGTCAACTCAGAACTTCAGGCTTGTGGTTTCTCTGCTAGACGGTTCCTGTTCACCATGAGGAACGCAACCCCCCCCACTGATGTGTCATCACCTTACGCAAGAGTTATCCCAACAACCAGTTGGACAAAGTTAGGTTTGTTTCAGCAAACATTTATCCAAGGCAGGCATACACAACAAAGCCAGGCAGGATTCCCTGTCATCCTTCAAAGCAGTCTGGGTGCAAGACCACTGACTTCGACCCTTTAATCCTGTTTTGGGTTTCTGGGAATTATACCGATCATAGAATGTCCTTAACTGGAAGGGACCCACAAGGATCATCAAGTCCAAGTGTGGGCTCTGCACAGGACAGCCCCAAGAATTCCACCATGTGCTTGAGAGTGTTGTCAAAACACTCCTTGGACTTTGTCAGGCAGGGTGCTGTGACCACTGCCCTGGGGAGCCTATTCCAGTGCCTGACCATCCTCTGGGTGAAGAAACTTTTCCAAATATCCAGCCTAAACCTCTCCTGACAGATCTCCGTGCTGTTCCCTCGGGTCCTGTCACTGATCACCAGAGAGAAGACGGATCTGCAGCTCTTTCACTCTGTAATGCTTGCCCTCCTCCGGGTTCCCAAAGGAACAGTGANAAGCAAATCTCTCAGATACATAAGAAAATTATTTAAGTTCTAAGTGTACTGCTGTTTCCATGCTGTTTAAAGGAGGAGAACAAAAGATTTCTTCCTGATTTGTTGAAACACCTCAGTCTCCACACCTCCACTCCAGGCCAATGAACTGTCCTCATTCTTGCCCTGTCTTTCTTTAAGAAAGCAACATTTACACAAATCACTGTACCAAACACCCTGGAACTGAATACGAATTTCAGAGCAAAGTAAAAATCCTGCTGCTTCAAAAACTGGGGCATCTTTTTAAGCTGTTGGGATGGACTCACCTGGCTGCCAGGCACCCACCCAGCCTCCTTCACTGCCCCTTCCTCGATGGGTCAGGGGAGGAAATAAGATCATGGGCCAAGGTAAAGCTAGGGAGATCCATTACCAACTCCTGGCAAAGGCAAAACTGAATCAACTTGCAGACAAATTTGTTGCTAATTAGGTGGTGAGAAACAAAGACAAAAACTAAAATGAGCATCCCCCACCCCCAGCATTTCCCCAAGCAATAGCAGTCTAAACCCAAACCAAGTTAAACTGAAAAGGGGGG
>VZRS01007689.1:47731-158085 GCA_013398055.1 Ifrita kowaldi | reverse complement strand
ATTCCAGTGCCTGACCATCCTCTGGGTGAAGAAACTTTTCCAAATATCCAGCCTAAACCTCTCCTGACAGATCTCCGTGCTGTTCCCTCGGGTCCTGTCACTGATCACCAGAGAGAAGACGGATCTGCAGCTCTTTCACTCTGTAATGCTTGCCCTCCTCCGGGTTCCCAAAGGAACAGTGATCCATGGGTGCAGGACATGCCTTTAGTACCTCCAACACCCACCAGCACCATGCAGGTGATTCTACTCAAAATCCCCATTGCTGTCTTTCCTCCCTCTAGTCACAGCAAGCAATCTCCCTTCCCCAGCCCATCAATTCTGGACTAAGCCAAGTTCGTGCCTATCTGCGCACTGCACAGTTGTATTTTTGGGGAGTGCTGGTAAACCACAGGACATTAGAAAAATCTGTTTTCCTATGTCGCTTTCCACCCAGACCGATGGATCTCTAAACCCCTTCTCCAGACCGGAGATTTCACTCCTCCTCGGAGCTCCTGTCCCGGGGAGGCCGCAGTGGAGACCGCTCTGAGCCGTCCCCGCAGCTACCAGGTCACTAGGGCGGCTCGGGCACCCGCCATGTGCGGGACCGGTCAGCGGGACACCAAGGTCAAAGGGCACATTGACGGCGTTCCGGTAGCAGGGCGGCCCCACCCCACCAGGCCCACCGGAGGAGCGGCGCCGGTGGCAGAGAGACCCGGGCGCCGCTGGTGAGCGAGGCGGGAGGAGGCCGCGGCCTCCGAACCACGCGGCGACGGGGCCCGGGCGCCGGTCCGAAAGCCTGGCCTGACAGCACGGCCGGAACTTAGGCAGCGGCTGCAGTCAGGGCAGCTGCTCTAAGGCCGGGCCCGGGCGGACCCCGCACAGCGCTCCGGGGTAGGGGACGGCCTTGCCGCCATTCCGCGGCTCCCCGCCCGAGCAGACGGAACGAGCCTGCGGGGGCCCGGCAGTGCTGTCATGCGCGGGGAGAGGCCGCTGCCGCTCTCCCTGGCCCCGCCGAGCGCCCGCCCGACTCACCAGCACCGCCCGCTCCCCCTGGCTCGCCATCGCCGCCGCCATCCCGACACCCCGCGCGGACGGCCCTGCAGCGCCTGATTGGGCAACGCCGCTCCCTCCGCCACTGCGCGGGGCGGGGCCCTGTGGGTGGCGTCAGAGAGGGCGGGGCCACCGGCCGCACACCCCCCGCGCCTGGCACCGCTGCAAGATGGGTCTGACCTGCCGGCCCCCCAGCCCAGCGCAGATCAAACCGAGCTGCGTGTAAGAATACTCAGAAATGAGTGAAGACGTGGAAGTCTCATCACTTCTCAAAATAAATACATGTATCCTGGCAGTGAGGTCTTTGCACAGAAGTCGGTGGGTTCCCTTTCACAGCGGCTGTACTGCGAGCGAGACGTGCAGGCATAGCACCTTCACCTAACCAGGCCCTGGGGGGTGGAATATGGGCATGATCCTTCATGCCCAGGGCAGGGACATCTTCCAACAGCACCAGTTCCTGCTGCAAGCACAGCTCTCGACTTTCTGTCTGTTGCTTTTAGTGACAGTGCTCAAAAGGAGTGCTTCCTCGGGCACCTGTAACTCACTGCACCTGAAACTCACTCTCATCCACACTTCATTTCATCCTCGTGCCTCAGGGCAGAAACAGCTACTGCTGTCCAACTATCTGATTATCCACAAGCAGTATTCCAGAGCTTGTAAACATTTCAGTTAAGGATCTTGTCTTAAAATACCCAACTCACTGCTGAGGTAGTGTTCACAGAATCATAGGATGGCTGCGGTTGAGAGGAACCTTAATGCTCATCTCATTCCACCCTTCCGCAATGGACAGCAATCTTCCACTGGACTAGGCCGTGCATAAGACTTAGTGCTCAGAAAAAACCCAAATGCCAGAAGGATGGATACCCCAGCCCAAAAGTTAACACAAGTTGTCATCAACACCGGAACATTAAAACCAAGCACCCTCCTCTCATCCCAGATGCATGCAGCCCTCTGCACACAGAGCCTGGAATTTATCCACACTCATCCTCTATAATCCCTCACTGACAGTTCCAGCGTTCAGCAATGACGAAAGTGCTCTCAGGATTACTTGGTTTTCAGCAGCTCTGAGTTTCTAATGTTAGGAGGAACACATACTTCCTTAATGCCCCAAGACAGCTCTGACAGGCTTTAGAAAATGCCACAAGAACATTGTGTTACCAAGAAAGGTTTTATTCTTTTTGCCAGTAGCTTTGTTAATTGCACAAAAAAAAAATCATTGCCGTTTAAACATTTTCACACATCCTATTCTGAATGACAAATGTTAATTAAAAACAAGGCAGGAAAATAAAAATTCACAACCTTAATGAACTACAGGATCTATCATCGAGGAAAAAGGAAACTGCTTTTCTTACAAGCTTTTCACAAGTGTCACATTTTCTCTTTAAAAAGGAGGGAGTCAAAAAAAGCAAACTGCTAAAACAAATCCTCATAAAAAGAAACTTTACAGAATTGTCAACAATATTAGGACAACATTGACTAGCCAGTTTTATTAGCGCATCTCTCAATCCACTGCTTCCCCCATTTCCCTCCCCCAAATCGCAGGCCTAGGAACAGATTGGAATCCACGTTCAGAGGCTACAGACATAAATACAAGAATCTGAGTGAGACTGACAGCAATCTCAACCGGCATCTGGAACAGTCCGGATTCCCCCATTTCCATCCCTCCTCTTCACAGCCACAGCAGAGCTCTTGGTCTCCTCCTGCTCCTCCTGGGCACACCTGTGACTGTACAGCTGTCCAGGCAGCACACTACAGCCACCCACATTGGCTGAAAGCTGCAATCAGACCTTCCCAGGATAAATTACGGTGTTAAACTAGTCCACATCTGCCACTCCCACAGAAATAACCATCTCCACTCTGGGAACTACAGTATTTCTAGAAACAAACCCTGCAGCAGTGAGCTGCCTAGGGAATGGTTCTTTGAATTCACTATGAAATACCTGTCACAGGACTTGAGAGCTCCTTTGGCATTCTCTCTGTATCCAGAGGCACCTCAAACAAACAAAAATCCTCCATTACCTCTGCTCACACCCATTCACCTCCACTCTGGCCCAAGAGGGCAGGGACAGGTGGGGGACGTCACTGAACCGGCTCAGCACAATTCACTCTCAACTGCACATGGGACAGTACCTCCTTCTTCCTCCCAAAAGATTTCTTCCTGTAGTCTCATCTCCTGCCCTCAAACCTACAACTTCCCTCAGATGCCCTCAATGCATAAATCATATGAGAGATTTTTTTTTACTGTGGCATGTTTAATGAAGGACTTCAGATGTTAACAGTGGAGTTCTGGGTGGAGAAGAACAGTGTGCAAGAGCAGGTCAATGGCTAGCTATCCTAGCAATTTTATGTGCCTTCATTGTGAATACCTACATGCAGGATGGCAGTGGCATTGCCAAAGGAACATGGGTGTACAACTACTATCACCCACACACAGTGGCCAAGAGGCAGTGAGGTCTGAGAGCTCTCTTGCCAGGTGTTCACCACATGACATAAGTAATGCATAATACAGTATTAGCCCACAAGGAACAGCCATCACAGGATGTGAAATACTCAAAGTAACATCTACAGCATGAGGCATTAGATGTCGTGATTCAAAACGAGTATCTGACGCTCTTTCTTAACAAGGTGCCCCTGAACCATACGTACATGCTGCACAAAGCAGAACTGGTAGGAAATCCTAACCCACGGGAAATTTCCTTACATAGCCATTAAGTTCCTAGAAAAAAAATAAGGCGGCAGGGGCAGATGTCAGGAACATGGCCTAATTTGAATCTGTCTTCTTTCCTTTCAGAATCCCAGCCCAAGGGAGGAAGGAGACTGTACCACTGAGAAGTGAGTTTGGCCAAAGTTTCTCACTGGCATTTTTCTAACACAAATTCAAAATGTAAGAACACTCCCAAAAGGCTAATATTGAGAATTGGAAAAAAGAACCCCAAACAAACCAAAAAAACAAGCCACACTCTGTGCATTTTTAGTGACAGGCATCCTTTGGACTCTGGGCTGCTCTGCTATCTACACTGACAGCATCTCTGATCTCTAGCCTCGGCATCTGCAGTTCACGTTGCCCATCTCTAGACTAAAGCTCAGCAGTGGTCTTAGCCTCCCCAATTTCAGTTACTGGTCTTTCTAGAAGTTGGTATCTGGCCACAAGCAGAGTCACAGATACAGGGAGAAGGCTCATGCTGGGCTAGCTTGTACCCAAAAGTAGTAACGCTAAGAACATGTATGGAAAATCTGACATGTATAAAGATCACTAGTCAGTACACAAAAGTATCCCTGTGAGGTAGGTAACCATCACCCACCTTTATAGATGGGCAAACTGGCTGACAGATGTGACAACCATGCAAAGGCCAGAGAGTGTGGAAAGGAGCTCAGGAATTTCAATCTCTTGGATCATTCTTCTCTCCCCTTTCAGACTCACCACTCTGCTTGTGACACTGCTATAATCCAAGACACCTTTGTAATTATTGACTACAAGGGTTAAAAAAAAAAGGCAAGCAGTAACATAACATAAGCTAAGGCCAGGAACAAGTAAAATCTCTAGCCCAGTTTTATAAGCTCTATGTTTCTCTTGCAGTTTTCTATGCAAACGTGTTACTTTCCAATCATGTTTTGGATGGGCTGTGATAAACCTTTCGGAGCCTCATTGACATTGGCGTTCTCTTATTTTTAGTACAGTTTGTGTTCCCTAAGCTATAGTTGCCTGTACAGGGGAAGACATGGATGCAATGTGTTGTCTTTAACAGTACAGGAATTCTTCCATCAAGGTGCTGCGGAAGTGGAAGTTTAAAAAGAAACAGAATCAAGACAGTGTTGCACGCAACTCCCCTTACCCTCTGGAACTGCCCTTGTCCTCCATGGGAGGTGCTTCGTTCTCTAACAGTGACTAATTAGCAGGAATGCTCCTCACCTTACTTGGGACCAAGGACTCGAGTGATGTTCACAGGTAGATGGGATGTATGTCACCCTGTCCCCTTGATGCAGAGAGTCCAACATTTGCATTATTTCACAGCAAAGGAGAAAAGGGAGTGTTAGAAACAGCATCTTGGACTAGCAAACAAAGAAGAAAATTAAAGCAGCCAAGCAGCAGATTTCTGGCAGAGTTGCCTCAGAGCTTCTGAACAATCGCCGCTGTTCCGTCTCATGACTGTCAGTGCATGGCATGGATTTTTCTAATTAGACTGCAACAATCCGAGCCCCCTCCTCCCCCCTCCTGCCACAGTGGAAGGCTCACAGCAGCAGCTGCCTCCATGGCAGGTCTCAAAGTCTGTATAAAAGGAAATGGAAAGACAGAGATGGACTGGTCCAGAGTTAAAACCCAGTATCATAATAATATTAATCAATAATCATCGTATGAACAGTAAGAAGGGTGCAGCCTAATGGATGTAGGCCCTGTACACTGCAGACATGTCGTTGTCAGATTGGTCCAATGCCTTTGCTCGTTTATAGACCTAAAGAGAAATCAGAAAAGGATCAGAGCCTGCTCTTGTGTGAAGCCTTTTCCCAGCAGTAAAACTCCTTTGCTGACCACTGCAACCAGAGAACTGCACAGTATGCCAAATAATCCAAGTGCAAATCAGAAAATGCCAGTTCTTTCTGTGTTTCCCGATGTAATGTTCTAAGGGTTTCTACAATCAAAACAAATCCAATGCCACCCTAGTCAAAATATATTTCCGTCACTGTTCCCTTATCTTAGAGATTATGTAATTCTTAGATCTGTGTCTCTGGTTGACAAACGGCTGAATAAATGTTGAAGAACACATCTGAACACTGAACAACTCTTACCTCGTTAGCAGCAGCAGCCATGGGAGTTGGGTGGTTGACAGAATCGCCCAGTGCAATAGCTAATCTAAGATCCTTCTGTATGTATTTCAGGTAGAAATCAGGTTTAAAGTTTCCTTGCAAGATATCTGTTGAGAGGAACCCACGCAAAAAGTAAGCATGACAAAAGTAAGCCAAGCCCACACTGCAAGGGGCTGCAATTCAACACCAATCTCCCTTTCCATTGCTGATCACTACTTTTAGCTCTCCTGTTTCTCTACTCTCTATCTTCATCTGACCACAGCAGATGATGCCACTACTGCCCACTGACAAAGTGAGCTCAGATTTCTAAGCAACTTGCCCTCCATTTTACTTGTTACCCTGCCCCAATGAAATCCTAACTTAAGACCTAAGCAGTCCTAATTCAGATTCTCATAAGTCCTAGCTATGAAGGGGAAGAAATGGGAACTCAGCGCTTCATTTCCAGAATGCTTAAAATAACCATAATCCCAGGCTGATGAAGATGGGACTGTTATTTTCTACCTTTTGCCACTATCTGAAAAACTGCTAGATTGTAAAAAAAAGCCCTGTAAGAAAACAATGTAAGAGAACTTTACTTTGGCACTTCTGGTCCAGGAAGATGCTGGCAAGTTGTCCCTGATTGAGGATATCCAGAAGGGTCTGCTGGGACTGGCCAGTCACTTGAGCCAAAGTCAGTCCTTCTGCTATTGTTGCCATGAAGCTGCCTTGGACCATGTTCACGATCAGCATCATCTTGGCAGCATTGCCTACTTCACCTGGGAGCGAGACACACCATTGGAATTCCTCCAGAAGAGAAATAGCAGCCCTGCTTCCCCAGCCCACACAGCAGTAACACTGCTAGACTCCTGGCATCAAGCACTTGGCAGCTCTCCCTTCCTCTGAAAGACTTCAGAAAGTATTCCCATTTTCCAAGCACTCAAAGGAATGGAGAAATCATAAGAAAATGATTTAAAACCAAAAGCATCACAGATCCTCCAAAATGAACCAGCATTCAAAAAAGAAAATTTAGCCTGCAGGCTCTGAAAGTGGCGAAGTTCCAGAGGAGCAGGCCAATTTCCCACACTGCCCAAAGAAAAAGATGACATCTACATCTCAGACTCCTTGCTGAAATTCCCAGTCCTTGCACTACGAAACTGCTGTCAGGCCCTCCATCTTTCAATTACCTAGGAAAAAAGAGGTCTTCCCCATGGCTTGGAAACAGCTGCTGCAGTCCTCATATAAACCCCTGTCGCCAGCTGCCAGGATCACAAGCATTCCATCATTAGAGAGCTGCTGGTTTCCTGAGACTGGTGCTTCCAGAAAGCGACCACCTCGGGACACTATCACCTGGGAGAAGAGCATCTCTGGTTAGCTGTGCATGAACAGCAGCAAGAACATCATTTAGGGCATTCCTGCCCCTGAGGACAGAAGTTTAAAGCAGAACAAATAGCTCCAACATTTAAACAGGAGAGGAAAGCACTAATGTGATGTATCACACTGTATCCTGCAAAGGGTGCTTAAGACCAGAAGTTGACCTCACACTCCAGCAAGACCCTCCTGCACCTATCACTGCTGTGTATGTTTTAAGCAGCTGAACTGACATGCTTTAGTCATGGTACCCTATACTGGCCAAGGGATCAATGCTGAAGGTGTATATGTGGCATGGGAATCCCAGAAGATTGATCCTTATATTTTGCCCTCTTTCCCAGAGAGGAAAGGCCTTTGACAGATCTCTTCAGCCAGAGGTTTACTAATAGGGGTGATTTGCATTCTCCGAATTGATGTTATACATTAGTGCATCACCAACATGTCTGCTTAAAACTTCGCCAAAACCAGCTCCCCTTCATCGTGCAACCACAAACACTGCCTTAGGGCAGTGGGGAACAATCAAGATGCCAAAAAGAAATCATAGATACCACAGCAGAAGTAATCAGAACACTTCTATGGAAATCCTATAATAATATTTCTATAGAATGAAATGTGAAGACATTCCTTTTCCCTAACTGGAGCATTTAAACTAGGCAGATTATGCATTTTATCAGTCATTAATCCAGACAGGGTTTTACCCTCCAGTTTGCTACAGAATATCAACCTGTCTACAAATATTTCTTAAGGGATCAAAATTTGTCTGTCTGTTTGCACTGGTGCTAGGTAACAGCTCTGCCAAATCTACAGGCTTTGCTGGTATCACCAGGGAACATCTCATCCAACACTGGTTGCTGGTCAAGATTTGACACGCTATTTTGTCTTGTTTGCCTGGAACTTGAGACTCTCCCAAAAGAAGCCCAAACGTCTCTACAAGCAGTTTTATTACCAACAGGTAATAAAGCGCCTGAAGCAACACAAACTGCAGAACTGCTGCTGAATCACAGCTGTTAAGAGGCTCAGTTCAGTGATTACCTGGGCCAGCTCTGTGACTGTATCTGCATCCACGGTGGACATATCCACGTAACACTTCCCTGGGCGAATCCCCTGCAACACCCCACTTGGACCAAGCACCAGCTGTGGAGAACAGAAGAGCGGTAAAGCAATAGGGTGTCTGCAGAGAAACCCCAGTTCTGCAGGAGTCTAGCTGAGCCTCGCACTGCAGTGGCAGACCTCCAGAGAGCTATCAGAACCTGCCCTCAAAGACTTAGTTTTTAAAATGCATAATTTTTGTTGGGACATTTATTTTTACACAGCTGCACTGCTCAGGATGTACAATGACCCAGGCTACCATGGTTAGCAGGAATCAGAACTGGCATTCAGTGACTACTATCTCGTAGTCTAACCAGCAGAGGTAAAATAAGAGCTAATCCTTACATCCTTTGCTGCTTTTGGATCTGATACACAGGCAAAGGTGATGTCACAGGTGGAGACTACTTCAGCAGGGGTTCTTCCCAGACGTGCACCCTCCTGGATGAACAAATCACACTGCAAAAGGCACAAGTCCAAAGGTAAGACAAATTAAATACAGAGCAAATGGATTCTTTGCATTTTGCTGTAAAAACTCCACTGCAGCAAAACTCCACTGCTAGACACAACTCCAAAGGAGTCAGGCATGTTAATTACACAGCAATGTCATCTTCTGTTGCTTTGTCTACGCACACACACGGCTCTTTTGCAGCTTTTCTGACAAACAGGTGAAAAACTTTGAAAGAAAGACACAAAGAAACAAAAGGATGAAAGGATAAGAATGTTGTGGGTTTGACAAGAAATTATTAGGGAAAAAAGGGGAATTTAGGGAAAAAAATTGGTAAAATGACATCACAAAATGTGTTACTGGATAGTAAACAGGGATTTGCACAGCCGAGACTGACGCATTTCAGCGGGTTGCTGCTTCAAATTCTTAGCTCCTTCTTACCCTATCGCCTCATACCAGCCATGTTTTGCTCTTGAAAAAATAAATCTTTTAATCCTCTTTTAACACAGTAACCACAGCGCCGTACCTGCTTTGATATTCTGCAGCATCTTACAAGTACCACACCTTCCCCAGCTACCTACTTCTTCTCCACTACAAAGAATAACACTGTCTAGTATATAAGTGCAATGCAATGTAAGCTCAATTTTCAATTTGAATACCCCTATAAAGCCCTTTCTCCATCCTGGTCTCATGACACAGTAGGTCTTTGACAGAACCCTTGTTACCACAACATGACTAGCACAATAGATGTAGACTAACCTGCGGCCGAGCAGCACATCTTACCACACCTCAATCTCCTGGGATAACTCCCCGCACCTGGCCTTTTTGGCCAGATGCACGACACACTGACATGGCTATTCACATCAGCAATATTTTCAGAAGCATGTTACATCCCATTCTTCAACACATATATATTACACAAGAGAGTAATTTTTCTGACAACTCTCTCCTCTCACACAAAAAGGCAGTGGGGCGGGACTGGTGACGTAAGAGTGACCACACTAGAACAGACCACAGCTGCATCTGGTCACACGCGCCCACCAATAAGCACCTAGGAAATGGGAGAGAACAAAGTGGAAAGCGTATCCTTGTGCTTCTTTGGCATCCTCTCCCAGGCACAACTGACGGATGATTCCATGAGATACAGGGGGTAACTGAATGTTTAGGAAAGCTTTAAGCACATGCCTACCTTCTCAGCGGTACGGTTCCAGACAGTGACAGTATGACCCATCTTCAGCAAGTTGGAGACAATGCCACTTCCCATCAGACCAAGGCCCAGAAATCCTATCCTGAGGGTACAGATAAACATTAATGCAAGAGAAGCAATCAGTGTCAGCTTCTCATGGTGCTGGAAATGATGAAGAGCAAACTGAAGCATCACCAGCAAAAAAATACCCTAACGTGTTCCACTGCAGCCACAGCTACAATGGGCAAATACTGAGCTTTAAAAGCAAGCTGGGATTTATTCTGCTAACCAAGCATCCCTAGCAATTTCCTGAAAAAACCCTTTAGCCTACTTCAGAAGATCACCTAAATATTAAAGGTTTGGATGGTCTGGGTTCTTTTTGTTTGCTTAGGGTGGTTTGTTTGTATGTGGTTTTTTGTTTACTAAAATTACTGTGCTTTCTGTTGCCAGTCATTGCCTTACTGAAGTTAAAGGGAACATTTAGAAATGAGCAGGTGCTTCTCTAATTAATCTTCTGATTAATTAAGTCACACATACAATGCTTGCTTGTGTACCTGAATGATACATTACCACCTTTATTTTAATAAAGCCCAGCAAGGGCTAAGCATCATGTCAGACCAAAGACCTAGTGCTGCTCTACAGCTGCCGTTTCAGACACAGGAAGAAAGGAAGCATTAGGCCAGTATAGATCACCATCAGTCCCAGAAAACAGCCTTCCCCTCCTCCCGCCAGCTGGAAAGAGTTTTGCTCCCTCCATTCAAAAAAAAGACAATATGCCAAGAAGTCCCTATAATCACCTGCAGATATTGCTGCAAGAACCCTTTTATCCACCATGCAGCTTCCCACAAAACCCACAGTTTTCAGAGAGATTCTGAAGCCTTCAGTTACATCCAAGGTAACTTCACAATGAAATCTACCTGGGAATTCCGCAGTTAATTCTGCAGAATTAGCCACACTACAGCTGCACTGTGGCTTTCACAAGCCACCTGTCCTCTCCCACCTAGCCATGCTGCCTTTTCTCCAAGCAAACTAATTTAGACAGGGCAGAGCAAATCACTACAGGCTCCTTACATGGCCCAAATAAGGTCTACCTATTTTCAAGTATCTAAACCAGCAGAGATATTCCTTCCTTCCCAACCCACCTCTGAGACTTTCCTGAGAGACTGTTTTACCTGAACAGCTTCACTGTTATTTTTGTTCCCCTGCAGTACAGGTGAGAACTGCCCCAATAGCAAACAGCAAGAATGGCCTGAACTCAATTTCAACAGAGCAGAAGTTACAGAGCAAAACAGGAAGCTCAAGTTAGGCTTCTCTCACTCTAGAAAGGAGAACGGAGGTGTTAGGAGAAACCAGAAAGCTCGTGTGCTACACAGCAATGTTCTTGTGATAGGAGAACACACCTCCCTCCTCCTCTTGTCTTCTGCATGCTCAGGAGAGCAATTAAACAACCCCAGTCAACTGCCAGGCACTACTGGAGACATACGCCCTTTTACCTTCCTACCTCACGAGACACTCAGGAATACTGCTGCTAACATCCTGCAGTGGGACCTACTGAAAAGGGCAACTGCGGAAACACCCTGAATTGTAGATGTATCCAAGATAGAACTTACTCTGAATTTTGTACAGCCCCCTTTGTTTTTAGCTGTGTCCCTCCCACCTTGCCCCCCAGAACAGTTTCACATAAGGACAGAAGGAAAGTGCAGTTGAAGGGAAATGTTAGGTTTATTCATTCTCAGTGACGGGTTGGAGAGTGGCTGCATGTGTGAGCCGGGAAGGAGAGAAAGGGAAATGGCTGAAGTGTGCTGGAGATCTTACTTTTTGTCTGTAGGCGTGATGCTGCCATTGACTGCTGTGCTGTCTGCTGCCTGGATGGAGGTGGATCCTGTCTCCTGNGAATAATAAAAACAATATAATGTACAGCTCTGGAAGAACTGCAATGCCTCATAAGAATAAAAATCCATCAAACCCAAGATTTGCTTTACCTCTTCACAAACCTTCAGCTTCTTTGTGATGGCTTGATAGCAGACAGCTGGCTGTATGGAGAAGACAAAGCAATCAGGGGAAGGACAGTGCTGATCTACTCTGCTGAGCAAACAGACCATATCCTTGTTCCACAGCAACAGGCAGCTCACCCACCCACCACCACCTTCAAAGCAGGACAACTCTGGGGCTTCCCTCGAGGGGAGAAAATAAAACCTAAAACATATTGCAAGATATTAAGATCGTTCTTTCCCACCCTGCCCCAGCAATTCAGCCTGTCTTCTAAGAGGCACTGCAAACTCCCTTCTGTAGTTCCTACAACAGGCTCCACTGGAGGCACTAGAACCCAGGCCATCCCTACTCCTACATTTAGCTCTCTCAAGCCTGCCATGAAGCCTCACATCTATGCTCACTATGTCTCTGCAGCTGTGGAACCAAAACCTTCAGGTTAAGATGAGAAGGCATGTGGCTTTCTACAAATGCTAAGGCAAAGGCTGTTCCTCCCCATGCTGCTTACTTCGAGCTTGTCTAGATAAAACTATTAGCAGCTCTTAATCCTTCTGGCTCTGCCCAGATCCTCAGCGAGATATAAATCCTTTTATGTTTAATTTGATCTTTCCTTTTCCTCCTGATGTTCACTGCTGAATATAAAATCCTGCAAGGCTTCTGACTCTCAGGAGATAAACTGGCTGTATTTTACATGGAGCTTTTCTGGTCCTGGAAGTTCTCCTGCAACATTCAGTGAATTGACAAGCCTATCCAGATGAAGAAACTGATAGGACAACCATCGAAAACAATCAAACAACAGGATTTTTGTACACAAAAAAAGCTTTTCCTGTCCATCAATGTTCATTCTACACAATTTATTACACCAGATCTGTCAAAAACTAGTGCTAGATAATCTTGAATTACTTAAAACTATTCACTGTACTTAATGCTAAATCACTCTAAATCTTAAGGCTGGGAAGTACTTGAACTAATCTAATTGCCAGCCCCCAAAGAACAGAATTCTGGAGCTCTTTATGCATACTCCTTGTATTCAGTTCCAGCAAAGGGCAGGATTCCAAGCTACCCACCAGCATGATGCTGTCTGCCAAATCCTTACCTTCTCTGTCTGGCTCAGCAGGAAGTGATGAAAGTGTGGATCACTGTCCTTCACTGGCTACAAAGAGAGAAAGGACAGCCTCAGAAATAAACCCAGAGAGTCACTGAGCGACCACAGCACAACTCCCTTGCTCTCCTAAGCTGTACGAGAACAATAGTGTAAGGGGGAAAATATAAAATGTATCAGCTGTCACAAGCAGCCTGTTTCAATTAAGTAGCTTACATTGTGTTTCATTCTCAAAACCAAAGCCATTCAAACCAAATTCCTCATTTTTGGACATCTGTAGGAAAACCAAAGAAGTATACGAGCAAGATTAACATGAGAGGAAGAAAATTCATATTCCACTTCTTCCTCTCCCAAGCAAATGAAAACACTTACTCTCCAGCTTCCAAGGAATTCCATAAAACAGCGTTCTGGAAATTGGCTGGAGATTGCCACATGCCAAGCAAAACCATCCTAATAGCAACAAGGACTGCACGCCCAGGTACCTCATCTCCCCAGTAAGCATCACACGTACCAGCCTGAAATCACACTGCTCTTACTCTGCTTTACTGATCACTCGTTTATTCAACAAAATCAAAAGGTTTTCAAAAGCTGCTTGTGAAGGAAATCAAATGAAACCATGAAACATGTGATAGTATTCAGACAGGCAGAGACTATCCACATCATCTCCAGTTTTGGGAAGTCAGTCTCAGAAATGCTTTTGAAACACGAAGTGTAAAAATTAGTACAGCAAGTTAAGCGTGTATCTGCAAGCAGTTCCACAGAGACAGAAATCTCACTTCCCAGCATATTTCTGAACTGTCTGGGATATTGTTCAGCTTTGTTATGCTGCACTATGTTCTGACACAAGAAGATAAGATCTTTCTGTTTTACAACCAGACAAAAAGCTCTAGATTTGCTGCCACAAACTCAGATCCTAGACATTGTAAAGCTTCTCACCTCGCTCACACTCGGTGGCCATTTAAATCCAGCCACTGTTCCAGTCATCACTCTCTTCACCGTACTTGACTCCGGAATTGTGAGGTCCTGAGGAGACAGAAGGAGGACCAGAAAGAGCTTAAAACCTGGCTCAGGGGCTGGTCACAGCACGATGATCATTTGAGCACACGTAGAGAGCTCTGAAAGCACTATAAATGCCTTCTATTTCAAAGGCCTTTCCATTAGCATTCATATTTAAACACAGAGTATTAACAACACAGGTGAGGTGAGGAAAACACGAACTGCCAGCGAAGAAATTCAACCAGATTTATGGCTTCTGGAGAGTCCATTCTTCATACCTAAGAGGAATCACTGCACTTGTGCACTTATGCATTGAGCAGAGAAACAAACAAACATGCTTGATCCCATATTTTCCTCCTGTGGATGCAAAAAGCTTAACAAATGAGTGAAGAACATCATTACAAGCAGAGGTCTGAACTCTTTTAATCCTGCCCTGTCACAAAAGAATAGCCTACCTGTTATCAGGAGAACCTTCAAAGCATGAGATTGACAGCCACATCTGCTCAAGTTTGCAGAATCCATGAGACAAACTGGTATGTGGGCTGCCCCATCTGCTCCACAGGCCCTGGTTTGTAATATCGTGATAGTACTTAACATATCGGGGCTTTTATTGTTGAGCAGATTAAACTTTATCTTTTATTTCCCCAAGACATATAGGTTAAAATAGGTCTTTATGCTGTAGGTCATAAACATATGCTACAGACATATAGCTCTTTATGCTACATGAAGAGAATGCACACGACTTCTGCATAATACGTGCTGTCTTCCTCTGTAATGAGGGTTCAGTAATGGAGTCACATTATTTCCCCTCCAAAATTACTTCCTGAAAATGCACAATATACCTTAGTATCCACACAGAAGCACAGGAGAAGGACACTGTTTGCAAAAATGGCCAGAGCAAGACTCCTGGAGTTATCCCAGAACGATGCAACTGTCCAAGCGCTAGCAGGACAATGCAGACATCAGTCTCCAACCTTGCAGTGTCTAGGGAGAGTCCTGCATACTTCAGCTGGTAAAGTGTGGATAAAATCTGCTTTGACACCTGTGAAGTTCTGTTGCTCCTTCGAAAATATTCATATAAGCTTAAAAATGAGAGTATGTGAATGATCGTGTATGGCCACAGAGCCTTTCTAGACAGAGCACACCTCAGCAACAACCGAATTCTTGAATTTTATGCATCCTTATTCTTGGAAAGCCAGAATTTGGACTGGGATGGAGAAAAACCCCAAATCCTAGCATCATATTAATTCAGGACAACAACATAAATATTTTCTACTGTAGGGCTAAAAATCTGGGGAATTTATGAGAACCAGGCAAGAGGACAAGATTTTAAAATAATTTCATAGGCTGAAAAACAGTATTAAGGCAGTATTGTTACATTTTCATGGCATTATTTTAACCGTCACTTTCCAGAAGCCATAAGCCTTACTTTCCTACCTTATCCTGCTTAATTTCCTATTTTGTGGCCAGGCAGTTATCACACAGCTGGCCACCACTTTGTGGCAACTTTAAAACCAGTCTGCTTGCTATGTGCCAGTAAAATAATGTCTACTACCACAATTAGCTCACTCAAAGCACTCCGATGCCCTGAGGTAGTTAACACGGTAAAACCTATGCATGCAATGTGTCAGCACAATGAGAATTCTCCCAGCCATTAGTTTTGATCAACTTTAGAATTAATCTAGCTCAAAGACACAGAATCATTTTGCAAGTGAAAAAACAGGTCTTGTGGCTTATTTTAACAGAAATATGTGGAGGCACAACATGCTTATAGGAAGACACTTAGAAAAGTGAAAATTATGTTGCCAATGAAGCATTTTCCTGCATCAGTCATGACATCAGTCATGCAGTCATAATTCAGAAATGTGCATCCATTCGTCCCCTCCCCCAACTTCCCTGGAAAGAAGAAACTGATGGGACCTGTTGCACAGCCTAATTTCACAGACACTGGTGCTAAAAGAGCCAGTATTTCCTTCAATCCCTTAGGAGATAGACTTGATGATCCTTGTCTGTCCCTTCCAAACCAAGATATTCTATGACTCTATTCTATGATGGCTTCATAGCTAATATCTGAGATGATCAGCTTCATTTTACTACATCAAGAGAGAGTTTGCTGTTCATCCAGCGAAGGCCAATCCATTCACAATTCTGGAGAGCAAAGAACACCATCTTGATTGCATCCTGACTGAAAGAAAAGACTGTGAAGCACAACATGAACCCCTTGAAGCACAGGTCAGCAAGCACGTTGCTGTATGGTGTTTCAGCTGAAGTCTCCCAGTTGTCTTCAGGTGTAGTCTCCGATGGAGCATGTGCCTTGTAATAATCCACCAAAATAAATATCCATTTGGAATAGGAAGATCTAGACCACAACAGTAAGTTCCACAATAAAATGGATGGAACTCTAAATGAGGGTACACAAAGTGCTGCCACAACATTAGAAATATCAGGGAAGTAGTGGGGATAAAATAATAATGCTCCTTTATAATGGAGGATGGGAATATATCCTAAAGCATAGAAGCTGAAATGGAGACAATTCTTCTGGTGGATTCCCCAGGCTACGAATTTCTTCTTTAAGCCCTAGCTCTTAGGAATACCTCACTCTTTGTTAGTACAGAGGTTGAAGTTGAGCAACTACTAATCACCCGATCACATGAAGTAGATGAGATGGGAGAAGTCAGGAATCAGATGAAGACCCATTATCTCTTCACTAATCCCACACAAACTGAACTCGAGGGATGGCAAGACGAAAGATGGAGTGTCCCGATACAGCTTTCAAAGCCCTCTCAAAGATACGAACAGAGCCACTCACAGTAACTAACTGGTAAATATCACAGGAAGAATCAACAATATGCTTGCCAAGGGTATCAGGCAGCCAAATGGTCTAGAAGTAGCAACACAGAAAAGCTTAAAAAAAGGGATATTGACTGAACTGATTCTTCCTGCTGGCCTGTTAGTCAAGGTGCCAGTCAGCCCTCAAGTCCAGATGCCAAGTCCACGGGCACTGGCGGACATGCACAACACAAACCTTCTCATCCTTGGGTGGACGCCCCCGCTTTCGGGGGCTCTGATCCTGGGCTCTTTTCAAGGGTGACTTTGATCCTCTCTCTGATGAGACAGAAGAGACCCTCTTTTTTCCTTCCCCTGTGCCCTTCTTCACCTTTCCTTCAGACAAACTGGCTTTGCGTTTCTCTTCACCAGCAGATTGCTTGCCTCTTTCTTCACTGGAATTACGCCGATTCTTCTCTTCAGTGGAGTTATGGGAAGACGCCTGAGAGATTATAGAATAGAAGATGGTAAGGAAAGAAGAGAAGAGGTGGAATGATTTTCATGCAAAACCAAGGATGTGAAGGAGCCTGTGCTGATTACTATCAAGCAAAACAACAGCACAGTAACTTGAAAACTACATATCTGTTAGCCCTTTGGAGCTGGTGAGTGAAGTTCCTGGTCAGTTCTCCTGCGAAAACACACCAGTTTAAGCAAGCACATAACAGAACAGGCCACCTGAAGACTTGCCAGGACTGTGTGCACTTCCAACATACTGAAGACAAGATTAGTAGATACCAAATTCTTAAGACTGATTTACCAAATCATCACAAGCAGATCAATTAGCCTCTTCAGTTCCTCCATAAGTTTAATAACACTTTTCCCCACCAATGAAGATTAAATGGGGAAGGAGAGAGGATAGGAAATAAATCCCAAAAAATCAAAGGAAGGAAAACAAAACCCCCCTCAACTTGCCAGAGGCAACAAACTCCTTTCACATAACAAGGCATCTAATCATCATTCATGCCAAGACCTGTTTTGATGCACACAGTGGAAAAGAACCCACTCACCTGGTCCTTGCCTTTGGTTTTTCTAAGAAACTCCTCTACCGCATCCACAGCTTGCTGGAAGCGCTTACCCTTGTTAATCTTTATCATTTCCTCTTTGTGAGGGTGATAAGGCTTCAGCTGCTCCACTTTGATCCAAGCACTTAAAACAAAAAAAGAAGCCAGTTATATTCTCCAAACAACAGCTTTCTCAATCATCCCGCTTTGAGAAACACACAGCTACACTTTCTCCCCTAGATCTACTAATGACAACAGCCCAAACTCGCTTACTATCTAGAAACTGAAAGGCTGCCATTACTGCATTCACTGAGAATTTTGTTCTGGCATTTCTTTGTTATTTCATAAGTTTTATCTCCTCTCATTCTAGCACTGTCCCCCTCTAAGTATTATTCATATTCTCTATCTGCAAAACAGCCTTTGGATTTGATCACAGGATGCATTTAAAACAATGGCAGCCCAGTGACTCCTTTTGTTTCACCAGGAGGAACACGCACAGTCCCACGCCTCCAGGTGAAATAGCCAATACCACGAATCTGCTTGAGAGGTTGTTGAAAGCAAAGTTCACCTAATAATTCTCAGCTATCAATCCCTGGTTCAAATATACTGAGCGCACAGGAGTCTAAAAACACTGTAGGAAAAAAACCCCAAAATGATGTATCTCACTATAGAGCTGACCACACAAAGCAAATACAAAAGCCACAGCTTATTGCTGCACGTATTTCTGATGTACCCGGGTATTCCGCATGAAAACAACAATTTTGTTTTTGAGGTAAAAGAACTACTTCCTTCACTGTTGCTATTTTAACATAACCTGACTTGTACAGTAGCAGAGTATTAACCTGCGGTCCTATTAAGATTGCAGACCTTTGAGGAAAATCAAATTACTTCCCTGTTTCCACTCCTGCTAAATAAGACTTCTTGACATTAACCAAACGGTAAAGTCACCAAGTATGGGTGACAACTTCACTTTCCTTCAGGTAAACAAGCTCTTCTACCACTTCTTCAGTGAGGCTGAAGGGAATGCCTTTGCTTCCCTTGATGCCTGAATTCCTTGTGGCTCCCAGAGACTAAACCACCTTTCTCCCTCCCCAAATTCAAGCTACTTCCACCATACTGAAAACAGAACTGTGTAAGTTTTGAAAACCCTTCCCTCAGTTAAGTATGATACCTCAATGATACTTAGCACACAGCAGCCCAGCACACAGCAAAAATGGAGCAATCAGACTTTCTCTTGTCCCCAGATATCTCTATGTTACACAGACTATCCACAATTACAGGTTTTAAATATTCCCCACTGCAGTCCAGCTCCTGCAAGCAGATGAAGTGATTTAATAGCTGCATTTTCAGACACTGTAAGCACCATGTCACATAGTTAAATTGAACATGAAGATTAAACCAACAAAAAATAATAGTAATGTTTTGCTGAATCTTGATTGTCCTTTCTTCACAAAATAAACTCTATAAATTCATTAAGACCTTTCTCCTCAATGGCAACAGCAATTGTTTGTGATCAGGAATCAACTTTCTCAAAGTAGACTGAAACATTTTGGGTCTCATTTGCAGAGACAAGACCTCCTGCTAGAACTGACTGTGGAAAATGCCAGCACCCTTTCCAAAGAAACCAGTGCTCCTGCATGCAAAGCTGAATCCTTTCACTTAGTTTACACCATTTTTGTAAGAACTGACTTAATGTAATAAGTCAAATCATTGCATTCAGACTAGAGTCTGAGTCCAGCAGCTACTCAGGGAATCTCTCCCAGATGCCCAGACATTACTGTGAAACACACCTTGAAATTATCTTACACTGTAAAGCCTGCCTGTATGACAAATAGTGACAAACACCCCTGGGTACCACAGAGCACCAGCTCATGAGAAGCCTTTCATTATGTGTATAAAGGAAACAAATTTTTGGGCCACAAAATAAAAAAAGCATGTTAAATGTTGTTGCAGGACTGAATTTCTAAATAAAAATAAGTTATTTTCTCTCAAGGCATTCTCTTAGGTTTCTGCACATCCTATCCCTCCTCACTGCACATGTTCATTAGCTTCCTTTTTCATTCCTTTTCCTTTGGTACCGAGAAAGCCTGACATAAAAAGTTTTCTGGTTCCTGGCTTCAAAGGTGCATCTTGGCACTTGTGATCCACCAGGACAAAGAACTAGAGATCTCGGAGACAAACTAGTAAGTGAAAAACAATCTTAAACGCTGCCTCAGTTAAAAATAAACTTCGAAAAAACGGAGGAAAAATTTAATTGGTCTTTTCCTTTCCAGTTTCTTTATGCATCACCTACCTAGACAACCTTCTGTAAGAGATGAGCGTGTCTTTGACACCAATGTCCATAAACCAATTGCATGCAGTGTTTCAAGCACTTGAAAACAAAAGAACTCTTCATCAAACAAAATCATTCATGTTTATACACCAGATCTCAATACCCTCAAGGCCAATGAAGGCCAGTATTTAGATAAGTCTCAAGGATACAACATATAAAAGGAACTACTATTTCTCCCCGATTCAGCAATGAACCAACGCCTGAGAAAAATATTAACTATATTACTGAAGATGTCGTATTTAAGATGAAATGGCAATCATACTGCAGCACAGTCACCTGGCATCTGTAAAAAATGGGCCACATGGAAAGTGAAAAGAGGTAATAAAAATACCCATTAGCAATGGGTTTCTCTTTTCATTTCTCCACACTGTTCCTCATCCTCTCCAAAATACCACTCTTAAAAAACCACTGCTCATGTCAAATCCACATTATAATGAAGAACAATAACCAAAACTTAGAATAGGCAGAGGCAAGCATGAAAAGTGATCTGCAGCTGCAGGGAAACAGTGGCACAGAGAGATGCAGAGACACCAGATTCAAAACCCTGGCAAAAGCTTGGCACAGGCAAGGACATCTTCAAACCCTCACCATTCCAGCCACTCTCTTCCTGTCTAGAGATACCAACTCCTAATGAGAAACTGCAGAAATGAGATGGAAGAATATCCACCAATCCTCACTTTTTCCAAACCGTATAGCTAGGGAAAACAGTGGTGCTGTATCTCCAAATTTCTATTTACCACAGTCTAGGAAAAATTTTATCACTTTAGACTGTAGCACTTTACATGCCCACACTAAATGCTAACACGACCAGCTCTGAAAGTCAAAAGAAAATTGCTTAGTTATTTACAAGGCCAGTGTGTGTGAGCACACAACAGAAATCAAGATGGATTTCCTTGTGCTAAAAGGGAGCATCCCAATACTCATCAATTAAATAACTCAAATAACTGAACTCTGCAACTTAGTACGTAAACTTCTCAAAAAAACCCCCTAAAATGACCACATCATACTAGAATAAAGGAAGGGATACTTAGAAGAAACCAAGAAGCAGGGCAATACTGAAGGAAATGAGGCATTAGGTTTTTTTAATTTGCGCTATACAATGAGCCCTCAGTAGGAGGCAGAAGAGTTTTGTCTGTAGTGATTTTCAGCTGTGGTACTGTGCCTGCAGGGACGTCGAACAACAATGCAGCTGGCTCTGCTACGTGAACACAGAGCTCCACATGGGATAATGTGCCTCACTCAGAAGTACCAGGAACACAAGCTCACCCCCTCCATCAGCTCAGCCGATCCCTCCAGCCCCTCAGACTGGTAAGGTGTATTTCCAACCGCTGGCAAACTTAAAGCAAGTGTTTTCTGATGTCAGGACCTGAAAGAACATTTCAGAAAGACTACATCCTGAAATTACTCTCTCCTTGAAAACCAGAGAACAGTGGCAGAAGAAAAGGGTAAGTGCTTTCATCCCAATAGGACACGGAGGATGGAAAGGTAATGGGTGCTGTGTTAAAATCGCTGTGCCTGATGGAAACAGGCTGCAAATTATTACACTTATCTTAGATTGCAAACTTCCTCCATTTTTTCCTTAATATATCAAGTCAGGAAGTGCCCCTTGACCCCACCATATTTAGTTTCATGCTGATGCTTCAAAAGGTTGTAAGCAAGAATGGACTGTCCAGCTTCCTGTTAAGACTTTGATACACACGACTTGCAAGTCCATTTGGCCATTAGGGAATATCAAAGGGGGAAGGAAGGTGAAGGCTGTGTTTGTACACACAGCTCTGACAGCTGCAGGACTCTCCCTAGTATTTCTATAGAATCATACTAGAAAGATACCTTCAAAGCAATGATATTTTTAGTTTTGACTAAGCAGGCCATGAAATGTAAAAATATTTTGAACTGGATGAAACACACCAAGAAAGACTTGTGGACCTGCCAGTCTATTAGTTCTAACTACTAAAAGCAGTAAATGTACACACATAGCAAAATAAAAGTTCTTACTTGACTACTGAAATATCTACGAAGATTTTCTACAACAAGACTGTAGCATGGAAATAATAAAAGGGGATTTTAAATACTATCTGAGAAGCACAGTTAGAAACACAGACAAAAGGTCTAAGTTCCACTTCCAAACTAAATTAAAATTGTTGTTTAGATTCCTGTAATTGATGTTGTTACACGCTTGTCAGGTCTATGGGCAGGAAACATCAACTGTTCTTGATTTTAGATAAAGAATCCTTTTAATGTGACTTACTTTAAGAAGAGACACTGAAACAAACAACTCTTAGACAGACTAAAAAGCCCTCCTTATTAATTTGGAGAACGAGGTAATAAAGAGACATTACATGACTGCCTTAATTGCAATGCACACAATCACTTAGAATAGGACATGGATATTACATCACTATTATGAACATCAAGGTGGCTTTCACTGTGGTAAAGCATATATGTACATCATAGCTTAAATATAAGCAAAATCTGCTTCCATGGGTAGAGAATACTTATCTTCCAGAAAACCCATTCCTTCAGAAGTAACAGGAGCAACTAACACCACCAACACAATTAACATACAGGGCACAGAGCTCAGTAGAAAATTTATCAAAAGCCAGGACTTAGAGAACAGTCTGAATGCACTCCTGCTCTCACTTGTGTGTCTTGGACCAAAACTATTCACAGCTTTCCAGTTTATCTATTCCGTTAGTCAGTGCAGCACTGCACAGGCCCAGTACATGGTAATATTCAATTTGCAGGAAAAGGAAAATGCATTTCCTCTGTGCTGTATCCTACGCTAGCCAGAATTTCACAAATAATCAAAACCTACACACTACACCAAAACCACCGCTAAACTGATCAGTATGTTTTATGTTATTTATGTGCCTCTGCTCAGGCACATCCATTTTTACTTCAAAACATCCTTCTCCTCAACTTTTAGTACGACAAACCAAAGCCACACAAGTCAGGACGGAACAATTTGTACTCAGCCTGGAAATGCTGGGGCATTTCTGGCCACAGCAGACACCTAGGAATCCTCAGAAGGAAGTAAGACTAAAATAAGGCCTGAGACTGCCTACCTCTCCACAAACTGGCTGGCAACAACCCTCAGAAGTTCATGAGAGGGACTGTACCCAGCAACCAGCATCACCTTTGCCTTACACACACTGGAGAAGAGGTGAGTAGCCGATGTCCAGATCCTCTCCCATTCAACCTCAAAGGGTAAGGCAGTAATACAAGAGCTGCAGCAATGGATCCATGGTACAGAAATGCCATCGTACAGTGTGAACGTGGCAGAAAAAGTGAGGTGCTAAAAAAAGAAGCTACATGCACTAGACCATCAATAACGGTAACTGTGCTCCTCATCACCCCTCGGACAGTGACAGCTCTGCACTCTGCTATTCCTCAGGCTGATCATAAGGTGGTGACATTCTCTCAGTGACGTATTTCCAAGTACTGTTTACAGAGATACCTGAAAAAAGTATTTGCAAAACCCACTCGTTTACTTGTATGAAATAAGTAAAGGGATTTTCTCTTCATGTTCACATTTTAAGTAAAATAATTTCTATTTTTCCTGATTTGGCTCATTGATTATGCTCAAATGTGAGAATTTTCTCAAGCAATACACTGGTTAGAACAGCACAGTTCTAACCAGCACAGCCTTTTGAAGTTCCAAATCAGGACAGAAGAGGCACACAAGCTTCTCTCTCTTTTCTCTATCAACATTATTTGAAAGAAAGGTGATAGTATTTATTTCTATTCAATTTTCAGGTAGGGTATGCCAATCAAAGTAAGCAAATTTCTAATTCATTATTAGCATGATATGATTAAATTTCACAAGCTGGAGATTGGGGGAGGGGGCAACACTACAACAACCACACTACCTTACTGTGCCAGATGACTTGGATTTGCCTCAGCCAGAGCTCTAGAATCCTGTAATAAATCACTATTATTTTGCAGCTGTGAACTCTTCATTTGCAATCATGTTATTAATCTCAGCTACAGTATCCAAGACATTTGACCACTTGTCTTAATACAAAAAAAACCCTGTATTTGATTCAGTAATGTGGAATACAAGAATTGAAACAAATAATCAAGACAGAAATAATCCACTTCGACTCAGACTTTATTAGCTCAAATAACCATATTTAATAGCACCACCAAAAAACGTTCTCTGCTCTCAAATCAACCTTCACCTGCCTCAAGTTACTAGAGATCCAAACATTCCCATTCGTATGCAGCATTCACTACTACTCCATCAAGTTTGGATCTAATTTCTTAATGGAAAAATATTTTTAAGTATTAAGCAAAAATAATTTAGCAGCGAAAAATAATTTCCTTAAGAGACAGTCATCAAATGGCCTCAGTTCTTGTCACCTTTCTTCCAAAAAGTAAAGGGTTTTTTAGTCTTCCACGCATATTTGCAATTTTCTTCTTTATTGCATTACTTAATGGGAAATAGCAGAAAATAAAGAGGAAAACTGAAAAATTAGCAAATTAATTTTCGGTTTCACAAAATATCCAAGTTCTCAGGGGTTTTTTTTGTTGGGTTTTTTTCCCTAGTTTGTAATCATTTAAATCTAAGACAACCATGATTTTGTTCACATTTGAAATCATTAAATTCTGCCTTGCAAAAAGGAAGTCTACAACAGTTTTGGCTCTCATACTGTAAAGTCTTCCAAAAGCTCAGCAAGAATGTTTTCAGTCACCAGGTAGGATGGTATGTTCTTTCACAAATGGCAATTATATAGTTAACTTTATTCCTCTGGCAGCAAAACAAGAGACTACTCTGAGCTGTTCCTTTCTCATACACAATTACCTGCTAAAATCTAACCCAGTCATGTCACGCCTAGAAGTGGGGAGCTATCATCACAGCAGCAACTCAAATCCTAAGCTAAGTTTTTGCAGTCTTCATACACCCCAGTGAGCAGCTATAGCATGCAATAATAGTTGAATTTCTTTTGTTGTGTGGTTCAGAGTGAATCCTTTACATTGCACTGTGTTAGTAAATATTTCTTCCACAAAAGATCCACATTATGTGGTACAATATTTTCCCCAGATGAAAACAAGCAGGTACATACTGATCTTCTGTTCCAAAAAACTTCACAAAGAAGCACTTTTTTCCTCGAGGCTTCTTCAGATCTTTAGGTGGGTTAACAATCTAAAGGTGATTAGAAATTGAAGTTAAAAAGCACACAGTGACAAATTTTGTGATTTTACCATCCAATGTTCAGCTATTGCAAATTTTTTAAAAATCTGATTAGGAAGATAACTGGCATTAATAAAAGTTTGTTCCACTTGGGTAACCTTTAAAATTTAAATTTAAACTTTGTCTTTACTCCCAGAATAGGTTGCTCATCAAGTTTAAAATGTTAGTAAGGAGAAAAAGCTGTCACTCAGTTACACAGGTGACACCTGTAGAGGAGCCTGGTGTTAATTTGATCCAATAACCTAATGTTTATTAACTGTCAGCCACATTGACAGTACTTTTCCCTGACTCAGGCTGTTACCTCAGCACGCTTAGCCCTCATACCACATAAAAGGAAGTTCTTTCAGAGAAGTAGAAATAATAGAAATGGCATATAAAGTTCATTTTTTAAAATCTTTCATCAGAAAAAAAACCTCAACCAAACCAGAAGTAGGGTTAAACTACCCCAGATAATTCTCAAAAATCATAGCTCTAAAACAGTATCTTGGGAAGCCAGACTCCTTATTTCTATTATTTAACACAGCACTGTTAACCAACTTACTACGGAAGAAAAGAAACCCATCTTGCAGAAAGTGACAGGGATTAAACAACTAAATTTGGGAAACTCAATCAGTTCCAGAGCTGGCTGTTTGCTTTTCATTCCATCTGAACTACAGCTGTCATGGACAGACTAAGCTAATAGATCAAATAAAGCCCTAAACCAGTTCACACTTTAGACTTGTGGGGTATATGTGTTTTAAAAACAAACAAACACAAAAACCAGTCTTTATCTACAACTGAAATGCTTTCAGGCAAGGCTTTCCCTATGCAGAAGGAAAACACCAAAAAAATGCCACCCAAAAAAAACCCTCACAAAACCATGAAAAACTAAGAAAACAACAATAAATACAAACAAACCTCACCTTTCCCGGCCACGGAGGGTAACGGCCCAGCTTCCCCCTAGAGAAAAAAGGAAGTATTAGGTACTAGAACCAGAGAAAAAAAACAACTATCCCAGTGTCTGCCTTTTCACATTATGTCATACTTCTCATATTAAGAGAGTTACAATTTGCAGTCAAAACCTTCTGTGCAAGATAGGATACACGGCTGACATCTGCACCTAACTCAGGTCTCTGAACAGTCTGTTTGACCTTGCTGGACTGTCAGAACTGAAGAGAAGAGCAGCAGCTATGCTGCCTGCAAGATACAAGAGTAATAGGCAGTGCAGCACTGTAAGTGTGGAGATTCCTTCACATGGAACTGAAAAAAAGCACTGATGCACGCAAAGTTCAGGTTGGGAACTTCTATCCATCTGTCTAGAACAGCTGGTGAGCAAAGCAGCCACCAACTCCCAGCACAGAAAGCTGATGTTCTGATTCTTGCAGGAAAGCATTAATGGCAGGATCCCCTCAACAGGTGCTCCACTATCATTTTCTTCAGGTGCTCACCAACACACTAACTGAAGATATGAAGAGCCATAAAAGAAAGGCAGAAAAGTTTCTTTCCTACACTTGCAAATATTTCCATTATGAAAACTACGCAATACTAGAAATAATCACAGAAGAGGAAGAGACATTAGTCTTACCCCTCAGCTCAGCAGCTTTATCCTTATTTCACCCTTGTCAATGACTCGTGCTGCAGTACTCACAAGATCCCATCAGTCACTGTCTTGCAAGAGATGGGCAAAGAACCTGTGAGGCCCAACAGCTCCTGACACAAAACTTCTAAGCAAGTGGCACTGCAGCCCCTTGAGATGGCAATGCTGCACAGAGAAATGAGAAGCCATGGGCGGGCAGGAACGCTGCCAAGAGCTGTGATCATGACCATGTCTCATATTCAATGCTCCCATTCCTGTACTGAGCAAAAAATTCAGCAAACCCTTTCTGCTCCTGCTGTCTGATTGTTAAAGTTCCCTGCGACAGTTCAAGGGACAGCACCTGGCTGTCACATACAAAACTAAAGCAGGATAATCTGCATTCCAACACCAAGAGCAGAACACTCCCCAAATTCTCATTTGAACGAAATATGCTAAGAGTAACTAATCTTTACTTACTTTGCTATATAAATTAGACAGCTTCCCAGCACTGTCAATTTTTCAGATGAGAGCTGCAGTTGTCACAGCCTGAAGCACATGCTTCTTATCTGGGTTATCAGTATAAACGCATGCATTTGTGTGTTGGAAATTAGCTACTTCTTTGAGCCCTGGCAGGACAGCCTGGCCCATCCAGCACAGCAGAACCTATGCACTTAATCGGTGCTTACAGGGCGCGATGGAATGCTCTCACTTCTCCCGACCAGGAAACACAAAATCACAGCTCTGACTATCTGAGAGTAAGACCGCAGTGACAAGGGGAAATGGCTTCTGGGGGCTTCCACAGGGACACCCCAACCTGCAAAGAAACGCTGGATTGTTGTGTTGCTTCATTAAAGCATTGCCAAGAAACGGTGTCATGGCTCTCCCTAAACACCTTTTATCTCTATCCCTTCTCGCATTCCTCGGGAGGTGAGCCCGTGCTTACAAGGGAACCCCGCGGCGCTCGTCCCTCCGTCCCGCTTCCCTCACCTCTCCATCTGACACAGCTTCCTTCATGCGCCGCCCCCGCCAGCCTCCAGTACCGGCCCGGTTCACAGCCCAGCCCGCCTCCCGCCGGCGCGGTGCCCTGGCTCCGGGCTGCCTCCCGCCGCTCCTCCCACACCGCCCGAGGGACGGCGGCGGCGATGCCCGCGACCCAGCAGCGGCCCCGCCACTCGTCCTGCCCTGCCAAGCCCCACCCTGTCCGCAGCCGCTCTCCGGAGTCGACCGCGGGCTGACAGCGCCCAGGGCGGCCCAGCCCGACTCGGCTCCCGATCCCAGGGCCGGGCACAGCCCCGCAGCCGCAGCGTGACTCCCCTAAAGGCCTCCGGCCCGCACGCTCCGCGGCCTGTCCGCGGCCGCCGTCCGGCTCGCGCCACCACTCACCACACCAAGTCTCCGAGCCTCAGACTCACGGCGGCCATCTTACCGACACAGACCGGCCGCGCCGCGCGGGGGTTGCCGGGAGCGGGAGCAGGGGGGGAGGGGGCGATGGCCGCGCCCATTGGGTGGGCCCGTCACGTGGCCGAGCGGTCTGTCACGTGGGCGGGAAGGCTGTCAGCGGCCTCCGCGCTGTCCCCTTGTCGTGACGGCAGCGGCGCCCATTGGCGAGCGGGGCGGGGCTCACCCGGCCCCGCTGCCGGCCGCTCCCCGGGCAGCCCGCCCGGCGTGGGCTCGGAGGGGCAGCTGCGCAGGAGCTCGTTGAGGGCATCGTGTCGGTGGAAGGCGCTCCGTGTGCCGAGCGCATCGTGGAAAGTGCCGGTGGCGGCCCGTGTTACTCTGCTGGGCCACTCTGGTAGTGGCTGTCGCCCCTGCCCCTGGCGGGGCCCGCGTTTGTGCCGGGGCAGCGAAGGGCACTGCAGCACCCCCGAAGTAACAGCTTTGATAGAATTTAGCTTTGATAGAATTCGCCTTAAAAAGCACTAACCGAAGGGCTCCGCTGCTCGCTGCCCTCGCACTGCATACGTATCCCCCGCCAGGCCCCGCGGGGCCACTCCAGGAAGCGGCGGGTTTGGAGTATGGTTTGCGCTCGTTCTCCCGAGCAGGGGCAGACGCCGTATGTTGTCGGCTTTTGGGGAGCTGCATCGGTTTTCCTGATAACTTAAGTGTGCGTGGTGATGCCTTTTATTTCCGTCCATCTAACAAAGCCAATTTCACATTTTTTCAAGCATTCTTGTCACCTCTTCTACCCACAGAAACTTGTGTGTAGGCGCCTTAAAAGGACACGAGCTTGATCCTTGGGCTGCACGCAACCCCTGGGTACAAGCTCCCAACTCTGTACCCTGTCATAAGTGGTTTAACTGCTCTGCTATTTCCCCCAAATTTGGGTCGACTGATATCAAGTATCTTATTCTAATTCGGTGTTTCTCAACTAAATCACGTACCTCCTGCTTATTCCTATGCCACTGTCTTTTCTCAAGAGATGCATCATATTAGTCTTGTTTTAAGAGCGTTGTCAGCCTTTTTAACGTGTGGTTTACTTTTTTTGTGTGGAGCACACATGAACACATCCCCTTCTCCTCACACATCGATCCTGGCTGCTGGAAAAAACCCACTCGGTATCCTGAATGCCTTCAATATAGGACTCTGCAGCAATGATGGAATTGCTGTGCTTCCTTTAAGATATGGATTTTGATGCCCGAAAGATAGGCTGGAAATAAATCCCTATAGATCGATGCCTATAGAGCAGGTATTTGTTTATTGCAGCGCTGGTGGTGAGGGGGACTTCTCCTCCCAACTCACCCGCCTTTGTCAATTGCGGTGGTACATTTATACAGTAAAATTTTGCTTTATGTTGCTATGTCATTACAGCATCATCACATACGTGCCAGAACTAATTTACACAGCATGATCTCATGGTTATTAGATAATTATTTGCACTGCGCATGCAGTTCCTCAATTCGGGGGTCTTCGATGAAGGCTTCTAAAGTCTTCTTTGCACTTTTCAACTTTGTCTTTGGGGCATGCCCAGTTATGGTGCTCTTCGGTCCATCTGGTCTTAACTGGCCTAAATTCCTTGTTTTGTGGATAATTGGCTTTGGCCTGCCAATCTCTCATTAGTACACACTTCCTTATCTCTAAAATTATACAGCTGGGAAGTTTTATCTCTTTTCTTTTTCTCTGTTCTGCATATAAGCAACTAGTTAACTATATACTAGCCATTACATCGTATACAAAGTTATTCATATTAGATTATATGGGTATCAAAAGTTATGATTCAGGTTATAAGCATCCAGTTATAGGTGGGTTATAAGCATTAGGTTATAGGTATAGGAGTTATGATTTAGGCTACATAAGTAAAAGCTATAATTCAGGCTATATAAGTATAGAAGGCTATGATGCGGGTTATATTGATATTCTTTAAGTTACATTGATAAAAAGTCATGATTTGGGTTATATTGATATTAAGGTTACACAGATATCTTATAACTCAAGCTATATAAGCATTTTGTTGTTGTGACCTGAGTTATAAAGACATCAAATTCAAAGAAAAAAAAACCTCTCCTGTCAGATTTAATTTACCAGTCTGTAGCCAGAATCCAGGGGCTGACCTATGCAGTTTCTCCTCCTTAAACTCTACTCATTTAAAGTGCGGCCCTCACCGTGCTAGCATTCCGTGGCTGGAGCAGCTCAGGGGAATTTGTCTCATCCCGGTACAGAGTTACACGACCCGGCTGCTGCTCATAGCCCGGCCTCTGACTGAACTGGGCCAGACCTGCAACGCTGCTTTAATCTTCCTGGTTTACTCAGGCTTTGAACGTTCCCTGACATAGCCTTATCTGTTCAGATTTTTCTAAAGCTGTTCAGACGCTGTTCAGATGCATCTCAGCAACCGCGCCCGCCTCCCCCGAGAGCCGCCCAGCACACAGAGCCGTCAGGCCGCGCCGTGAGGGGGGCAGCGACAGTGAAAACAGCGGCCCGAGAGCACCCACCGCGGGCGGCTGGGCCACGCGGACCGCGGCGGCTGTGTCTAGGGACGGGCGGGGCGACTTCCGCGGGGCCCGGCACGGCTTCCGGGAGAGGCGGGAGCAGCGGGTGCCGGTGCGGTGCTCGGTTCTGCTCGGCTCCGTGCCTCGGCCGCCGCCATGACGCGCAAGAAGCTGCACCGGCCCATCGCCGCCATGGCCAAGAAGATCCGCGAGTACCGGGCGCTGAAGGATCGGCCGCGGGACTCTCAGCGCTTCGCCGTGGACTGTGAGACCATGCGGCGGCCGCTGACCCAGAAACGGCTGCCGGTGCGGGCCTGGGAGGACGTGCGGAACGAGAACCGCCTGTTCGCGCTGCTCTGCCGCCTGCCGCGCTTCGGCGTCGGCCGCACCGTCACCCGCAAGTCTTGGCTGTNCTACCTGACCTTCAAAGGTAAAACCGGCTTGTTTTGCCACACGTGGGGGCAGGGCTAGAGAGCACCGGGTGCGTGAGGGTGGCAAGGAAACCGCGGCCTCCCTGCCTGGGAAATTTGTTTTTCTCAGATCTTCTAATGGGAAAAGAAATTCCCCGCGTTTCAAAAGCTGGGATCTAGCCCCTTCAGAATGTCTGTCCAAGGAATACTGTGGGAGAGCCAGTGCAGTATGACCTTGGGGAACAGCAGCACTAAGAGCGTGTTAGATGAGCTGACAGAGTATTCTGAGACTTTCAAAGCAAGACAGAGCATGAGGGTATTCCAATTAAAATTGTCACTGAAAAGGAAAAAGTGCAATGGCAAGTAAGTTGTGTTACTGAAATTTTAAATTAATGATTGGAGTTGCATGAGTGAATTTTCCTTTTTAGAGCTGCTTTATATTAAGTATACAGTTTTCCCTTACTGGAATTACTGAAATAGTACTCATTCGAAGGTTTTTAAGTTGTTGAGCATTTTTAACACTTAGTTTTCTGGGAAGCTTTGATCAGTGTAGGGAGAAATTACTCTTGTTCCTTAGCCATGGAAATGGAACTTGAGAGAGAGAAAGCAAAACTTTAAGAGAGGGAGTCAACCACAGGGCTGGAACACCTTGCCTGTAGTCCTTCCAGCCTGTTTCTGTTTTGATTCTCAAGGACAGAAGTGAGATCCTATAGTGTAGCAGGGAATAATTTGTCCTGCCCTTTGAAAACTCTGTTTCCTCTTGCCTGTTGTAGCATTTTGGGTGCCAAAGAGTCAACAATTGCTGTGTTTTCGTGGAAGCAGATTCTTGTGATGGTGTTGCCCACTGGTGTTCATCATCTTTTCCCAGGCAAAACTGAAGAGGATGTGAGGGAGATTGACAAAGCCATGTACCACGACTGGCGTATGGTGCCCAAACACGAGGAGGAGGCCTTCAAGAAATTTACCCCAGTGCCTGAGAAGACTGTTCTGTTCCTGCCATACCCACCACTGCTCCGAGCCATGATCCTTGCGCAGTGGCAGAAGGAGGGAAAACCAATAATGGAAGAGCCAGTTATTGATCTGGAGAAGGTCCTGGCCTCTCCCCAAGAGCGGGCAAAGAAAAAAGCTACAGGGACACCAGTATAAAGACTTGTTCTGTGTCCTGAGCATCCCACGTGCTCTCACTGCCCAGTGCACTGTTAGAAGCCCAGCGCACAGGAGTCTTACAGAGCCACTCTGTGCCCATTGTGGTATGATGTTTCCAGCTTTCTCCTCAGCCCCGTACAGTCACCTCATCTGAAAAGGAAGATGCAGATACATTCAGACTCTTTTTCCATAACTTTAGTTTCAGTCAGCAGAGGGATCTTCTTGGTTCCCTGGATAGTCTCTAAATACACAGCTCTAGTCAGCCAGCTGCAGTTCTTTGGAGCATAACATTTTCTACATAACTTGGGTCCTGCATGAATCAGAAAAATGACTGTGAGTGTCACAGTATTTCACAGAGCTGTGAAAAAATGTATCTGCAAATGGAAATAAAAGTTTTCTTAATTCTGCTGCACAGTTCTAAGAAAACTCATGAATTTTTTTCAATGCCTGGAGGTCATCATGATGGCCAAATGCAGAGCCATTAGCTCAGGCACAGCATCTGGTTCTCTGAATGCTGCAGAATGATCCGGGTTACTTGCATATGAAGGCAGTGAACAAGAAGCGAGGAGCATGACTTCAATATTAAGCTAATCCAAAGCTATCCATCTCTTACTCCCAAAGATGGCTTTCAAGAGATAGGAGAAATTATTTTAGTTCTGGTGATGCAGAGGAGGTGGGATTGGCTCTAACCATTTGAAGACAACTGTAAATTACCCCTGTTCCAGGGCAGCATGTTGTGAACATTAAAACATGCAGCTCCTGAGCACAGTTCCTGGTCTTTTATCTTCTCTTGCAGTGGCTGTGGATGCTTCTGCTGTGTCAGAGGCTGTTGGAGGGTCTGGTCCGGGTGTGGTTGGAGGGAGCACAAGAGCTGTCCAGCTCTATTGATCAATTCCCTGCAAAGTAACTGTTTAGTTCCTGTGTCTGCAGGTAGTTGGAGGTGGTGTTCCATTTGCTGCAGCATCCTGAAATCACAAATAGTCTGAAGGGATTTAGTGAAGGAGAGCACAAACTGGACTCTGTTCCACCCAGTATATGTGGCCTGGATGAGGCTGGGAACATGTCGCCCCAGCCAGCAGGAAATGGCTGTCACCAGGCAGGAGCACACAGATTGACATCGGCTACCTGTATTTCCATAGGGTTCCTCACCAGAGGCCCCTGAAGGATTAAGATGCTATGGGATAAGAAGGAAGGCTTTTCTTGTGAGTTAAAAGCTGGTCCTGTGACAAGGAGCAGAGTCTGGGAAGAACTGAGCTTGCCTTGTTGTGGCAGGAGCACTGCAGAGCATGTGCCAGATCTAGTTCTCTGGCTTCAGAAGGAATGGGAGAATCCAGGAGAGGGAGAATCAGGAGTGTTGTTAAAGGCACAGTTTGAGGCTGTGAGCCTTCCCATGGCAGCTGCTGGGGCTGGAAGGTAGTTTGTCTGATTCCCATAGCCTCCACTGCTGGGCACTGAGCTGAGCTGGTGTCTTCCTGTCCTCACCATGATAGGTACTACTGAACACAAACCAAGAAGAAGGGAGATGGGAGGGAGGTGTAGTTGTGAGTCAGATGGGATGAGTAGAACAGTCTAGACCTCTGCACATCCGGGATCTGAACATAGCTCAAGCAGAGGAAGTGTCTCCTTGAGGGGGCACACATAGTCTGACCACAGTGGGCAGAGCCAAGTGCTGGTCACAGCATCCCCCAGCAGTCCGAGAAAGGCAAGAAATGACCCATGACCAGGGTATGCCAGGGAGCCAAGCCAGGCACAAAAGCAGATGGAGCTGATAAGGCATAGACTCACCCAACAACTTGGGTGAGGAAGGATCTCTGAAGATGTCGTAGTCGAGATCCAGCCCCCTGGGTCCAAGGGGTCTATCCAGGAGCAGCTGGAGACAGACACAGTTACAGGCATGTTGAAGACCCCAGGTCGTGCTTAAATGAGACTCCTGGGACATAGGAGGAAAGGGCCTCCGTACAGGTGGGGGTCTAGGTGGCACCGATCAGAACAGTTATGACCTGCTGGTGAGCTCACGGTCATAAAACCTGGGGGAATGGGCGTCTTCTCACAGAGCCCTGGGCACCCTGGGAGCCTTGCCCTGATAGTGAAGGTCCCTTCTGGGAAGCTGCACAGCCTGTTTGCCATGTATTGGACTCCATGCCCAGAACATGCTGTGAGCTCTGATGGGCCTCACAAACTTGTATGTTACCTCACAGATCGTTTACCAACATGGAGGAATTGTTTGAAGGGTGTCAGCAGTGACCTGCTTCCTTAGCCACCCTGGTGGGTACCAGACATGGCTGTACTTCACCCAGGCCCCTGCTCAAACTGGCCATATCGAAGGGTGCAGCCCCAGGGGTTCAGGATGGATCCCAGCTTGTGTTTCCAAACCTCGTTGTTGAGGTGCCTCCATTAACTGCAGAGACATTGCCAGTTGTACTACACCCTGGCCTGCGCCATTCCACAGTGCGTGTGTTGGTCATGGAGGTGCCTCACCTTAAGAAGGCTCCCTGCTCGGGGCAGAAGATGCTCTTCTCCTGTCTTAAGGACATGGTTCTCTTGCACATTGCCATGTCCAGCCCTTGAACCAACACAGTTCTACAAAATAACTATGAAGGTATCCAAGTGCTGCTGGGACTGAGGGGCCCCTTGCAGTACAATGATGCTGATGTCACCGATGCCTGTGAGACTGTGAAGTGCCACCTTGTACAGTGTTGAAAACTGACCTGATGGGTTATCCCTGGCAGTTCACCTGAAAGGGCTGAAAGGGCCACCCTGACTGAAGTTGCAGCAAGCCAGCAGGTGGATGCTTCTCTGCTCCAGCTTCTATTTCTGAAGTTGTTCCACCTTATATTTCCACCTTTCATTTCTGCTGCTGGTACAAGCTACAGATTGCACTGTGGCTTGCTGGACCGGCCCCTTCTGCTCCAACCTTGTGAACCATCCAGATTTCATTTCTTGCCACTAAACTGTTCAACAGGGAACACTTGAGCTGCATTTCCACCCTTGCAAGTGTCCTGTTAAAGACTGAGCAGCAATCACAGTGCCTTCATAGGAACACAACACGCTGCCCAAGCTGATGTTAACATGTTTATTACATACAGAACAGATACGGTTTGTTGTTGATAGCATAGGGGACAAAGCACGGGAACGTATTCATACAGCAGGCTCTTTACAGAATGCCATCTTCAGACCAAACAGCGGAGTTTACAGGCCTTAAGACACTTTTTAAAATCCTTTTGTAACGTACAAGATACTTTACATACATCACAGTGGAGATATGACAGAGAAGCGTACTGAAGCCAGTCAGTTCACACCTTGATGCCCAGCAGCCACTCAAGGCCACAGGAGCTATCAGTAGAGGCTGGGTCTCCCCCCTGCAGCTGCCCCTCTGGGCCATGTGCTTCTCTTGGAGGAAAACATGGCATTGAGCTGGAAAGGAACCTGATGGGAGATTTCCTCGTGTTGTTAGCGCCCAGTGGGTGACAGAAGACCGAGTGCTGTCCCTTCAACTGCTCAAACCAGATACAGAACAGTCGGCGGTACAAATGTTACAATTCTGACTTTCCTATGAAAGACAGAGCTAAGGAACTGAACCCTACCAGGGCTTTTTTTTTTCCCTTCAACTCGCCCAAATTCTGAAGTTTGCCTGGCCCTAACTGATGAACTATTACATGACAGTGGAATCTGTGCTCTAAATGTTATATTGTTAACTTCAATGCACTCTGTGTTGGGATCGAAAGAGGTCTTCCTAGCAGAAAGCATATGGTGAAAGTGAATGAGAAGCCTGGCACAGTCAGCAGTGCCCCAGTGAAATGTCCCTGGTGAAAGGTCCCCCAACATGCAGGTGGTGGCTCCAAGTATCCCTTAACCTCGTGCCAGTCACAGAGCCCAGTATACGGATACCTGGAAGATGCCCTCTAGCTGGATTCCTGCCTTGGGGAGGAGTGGTGTGGTGGGTGTGTGTCACCAGCACTGCTCACACGCAGCATGGGCACTACTGTGGCTGGCTGAGGCCTCTGTTCACCAAAGATGTCTCTTGCCTTCTTGCAGGGGAAATGTATATCCCAGCCTTTCCTGAACTGTGGATACAAAATTGGTTTCGGTGCTGCTGTGTCAGGAGAGATGCCACATGTTAGAGCATCCCCTGGGAATATGGCATCCCTGCAGCACACCAGGACCTGCAAGCCTTGTCCATGGCAGCAAGCACAGGACACAGCAGGGAGCTTTCCAGGAAATGGAGGCTTGCCCAGCTGTCCCCATACTGTCATAAAGACATCTCTGTGAACCCTGGAGTGCTGCACAGGTCAGGGAAGAAACAATATGACCACCAGGAGCTTCCAAATTCATCTCTAACAAATGCAACTTGCCCTAGTCCTGCACACCCAGAAAAGAGCGTTCAAGGGACACGGATTTTGTCCTTGTGGGACAGTGTCAGAAAGGGAGAACACACCTTTTCCTCTACACCCAGAACTTCCATGTTCTGCATCTTGAGCTCCAAACCACTCTCCCTGGCCCCATTTTTTGCTGCTTCTTTTGCAAGCAGGATGCACGTCTGCAATCACTCAGCATTGCTTAGGCAGAAGGGGCTATCACCGCTTTTCTTGAGGGCTGTCAATTTTTTCCAGGAGTCAGAAATTTGCAGCTTTTCAAACTCCTTACTAGCACAGTCAGTGCTTGTGATGTTAGGTAAAAGACGTCAGGAATCTAGCCTCAATTCCTTTTTCTGTGTGACATCAGGTGAGACATAACCTTGAATGCACCTGTCCAGTCTTTCCTAACCAACTGCCAAGTCTCTGTTTTCCCAGTCTTTGTGAAAAGAGATCTCCTTCCAGCAGGTCCTGGAAAAGAGACACAGCCTTGAGATAAGGCTATCTCAAATGTGTCAGTGCAGAACTGAGAGCAGATCAACACCACATGCCCTTGCCTGTGTTTTAAAAACCACCAAATGCAATGCAGAGGTAACTACCTTTCAGAATGAACTCAGGAATTCTTTACTGTCTGGCATTTTTGGAAGGGAGGGTTAAAAGTATTGCCTTTTCTGGTCTTAAAAAAGCAACATTCCAGTACCCCTTTGCTACTATGGCTGTTTGGCCTTGACAATCAGAACACCCATCTCCCCATCTGAGCCCATCAAACAATCCTCTTGGGACAAACGCAGGCACCCAGCACATGACTGCCTGAGCCAACAGCAGCAGCAGCAGAAGGGACTTTCTCCCTGCAAAGATGGAGAATGTGATCCCCACAGTAAGGGTGCTGCTGCCTTCTGCAGCCCCACAGCAGAAGTGCTGCCGAAACCATGATGCTCCTTGGAGGGTTCCTTCGACCCTTGGTTGCTCTAAGTCCAGAGGACGTTATTCTGTGCTTAAGGGTGAATAAGGGTAAGACGAGGAGTCTACTGGTGAACTAGAAGGGATTTCTGCTGGGGTGCTGCAGAAGTGATTCACCATCACTGCTTTGGCAGGGAATACCTGGGGACACACTTCTTTCTCATGCAGGTGGGAGTGAGGCAACCTGCCTGAGAACCTGAGCCACCCCCCTCCAGCTGCCCCTCCTGACAGTGGGCAAAGGTTTTGCACAGTCCTGGCTCCAAGCTCACTTCGTGATGTACTGCCATTTCTCTCCTTGTAGACGCCAGTTCCAGAGCAGAACAAGAATCTAACCACACCAAAAGCATACGGGCCCAAGATGAAAGCTGCAAGTTCAGAGGTTCAAGGGGGTCACAGTCCAAGGCAGGAGTCATTGCAGTTGTCCAGGGTCAGTTTCCAGCAGGAGTTATAATGCAGGCATTCTGTATGTACATCTTGGCATTCAGGCAGGAGGAGGGACACATATTGTGGGAAAAGAGGAATTCTCACTCAGGGAGGTATGATACCTGCCACACAATAATGTGGCTCCGTTCAGCCTTGGAAAGTACCGGCTTCACCTGGGTGGCATCTCCTGCATTCTCTTCTGTCTCATCATCTTCCCCATCCCCTGAAGAGAGAAAACGGAGAGTAAAAATGACAGGAAAGAAAATGCCACAGTGTGCTGCTCTGGAATACTCCAAAGAGGCCAACACCCCTTTTAGAGTCCCAGCAGTCTGATAACAGACACTGTGAGCTGAGATGTTTCTCTGTGCCTGGAGAACATTTACAGCAACACCACTTTTTTCTGAAGCTGGACTGTGTGGATAGGACAAACCAGCTCCAGCAGCAGCAGAAATCACCCTTCCTTTCACGGAAGCCGATTTTTACACACAGAGCACCTTCTGCAGCAGCATGGGTGATCATAGTGGGGCAGCAATGTTTGGAGCCAGTGGCACAGACGAGTTTGTTCTTTCCAAAGCCATTCATACTGATGCTGTTTTATGATATTTTTCATATAATTGTAGCTTTGTAGATTGCTAATGCATGGCTGTAGCTCCCAGTACTTTTCCTGCCCTTTTCCCCTACTTTTTAGAACAATAATAAGCTAACCTTCTAACACATTCCTGAAATACTATTTAGTCTTGCCTCTTTAGTCAACCAAGGACATCTTGCTTTTTACCATGTATCATAAACATAATAAATGTGGGGCAAAGCTCTTGGACCAACTCCAGTGGGGCAGAACCTGGGAAAAATTACCTAACCAACTGCTCTTCTAATTGGACAGTATTTGTTAAATATGCTAATTTGTTAAACTTACAAAAATGTAGAACTCCTGTATCATGTGCGTATATTGCACCTGGAAGCCTCCAATTAAAGACCTGCTTGTATATTACTTCCTATATTAATATTGTTTCAAAAGTGTGTTGTTTCGTTTCTTGATTTTGTAGGCATCAATACAGCTGTGTGGCACTGCAGCCACAGGGCACAGGTTGACAGCCTTGTGCTGTGCAAGGAAAATCCTTATCAGCCCTCACAGCCAGATGCAGGAGAAACAGTGCAGGGCTTTTCTGCTTTGGCTCCCCACCAACAGTGATGCCTCACTCCATGACCACAGCTATGCACCTACTACCTTTCCAGATGCCTCCCACCAAGGGCACTCACCAATCCGGAAATCGATGTACCCTTCTCCTCCACTCAGCACCAGGACGTTCTTTAGTTTCTGACCCTCAGTCTCAGTGGCTGCTGTGCTGGGGTTCTCCGAAGGGCTGTCCAACACACTCCCATTCAGGGTCGCAAGGACATTGCCTGGGAGAGGATGGAAGTGCTGTCGGTGCCTCTGCTCAGTCCCCACACAGTTCACATGCACACAAACACATCGGGCAGACCAATTCCTTCTCCTAGTCAAATCTGACAGTCACTCCAGTTTAAACACAGATGTGTGAGCCACAGGAAGTGCCAGCCATGACCTGGACTCTAGTCTGCTGCAGACCAGCTCCAGCCCCTACCACAAAAGGGATGGAGGCACAAGCCCCTGCTGAGGGAGAGCTGTGCACATTCTTACCAGGCACAGAGACGAAGAACTTGACAGCATCACGGTGGCCATGGAAGCAGAGCTGTGCCTGAGCCATGGAGCAGTAGGGAATGAAGCTGCTGGCAGATTTGTCACTGCTGTCATCACCATACACGTGGATGACCCCACCGGAGCGACTGCCCTCTCCAGAGGTTGGTGAAGTCTTGTTGGCTGGGGACAGGGAGCAGGAACACCATCAGTGATAGCTTTGAGTCCCCTTTACAGAATGGACTCAATCAGAGAAAACTCATGAGCCGTGAAGGAAAACCTTTAAAGGTGCAGGTCTCTTTAAAGGTCTTGTATGAATGATGTGATGGAGGAGATCACACCAGGTTACACAGTCCCTCTCTTTCAGACTGGGGCAAGCTAGACTGGTGTCACCAGCAGTGATACTGTCCAGCCTCCAGAAATAACCTGCTGTCCTAGGATCAACCTTAATCTTTCGTAGCTGGCAGGGTACCCAAAATGTCCACTGTCCCCAGAGGGCACCTGGAGGAGAATTACTGCTCTGGATTAGTGACATTGCTCAATTTCCAAGTTAAGTCATTTGCTCATGCCCAGTCATGAGCACATATGCTGCTGAAAGCCGTCTCTGGATCTGGCGAAGCTTCTCAGCCCACTCAAAGCCATCACAGAAGTGGAGTGAGATCCTTCCTCATTTCTTGATTTAACCATGACACTAGATTGTCAGCCACTCCAGCAATGAACATCTTTCAGATGTTCACCATCCACAGCTTCCAAGGAGGGCTCAGGGGCCTGCATCCTTCATGACCCCAGGCTCCAAGAATGTGACAGTTTCCCCTCACCAAGCAACAGAGACCAGTGCTCCAAGCTCAGGGTGGGAGATGCTTTCCTTCTGCGCACACCCACGTCAGTACAACAGGAACAATATTAAACCAGGCAGCTTTCACTTTTCTGTGAGAGAGGTTGATTGCTTCATTAATTATCTGTAGTTCTGAGGTTCAACTTGGGCTGAATTTCAGTTATGTGACTTGGACAAAAGAAACTTTTCCCTATCAGGCTCAAGCCAGGATGGTGGGACAAGTACACATACTTTGATGGAAGAATGAGAGTCAGTGTGTGTATAGTATCTGGCTTTTTACTGCAACTAATATCAGATGCTTTAAAAGGAGGAGACGTGTTGATAATGCGTCTGTACAGCCACATGGATGTCTCTGAGTGAGAAAAAAGCCCCTCTAATTTCTGACACTGGAAAGGCATGAATTTGAACTCAGACCCTGCCTTAACTGGCACAAACTTAAGCAATTCTTCATGCTTATCAAGTCCCCTTGGGTTCGACATCTTGTTTGATGACTTACAGCTGGCAGGTGCCATAGCACCGCCTGCCATTGACCTAAAACAGATGAAAGAAGCATCCCTGGAAAACCAAGGGAGACCTTGGAAGAACACTCTACTCCTGCTTCTGACAAATGAATCTCTCCAGTCCCCATCTCAAACTGGCCTACCACAGTAAGGGAACCACTGCTGAAGAATAATTATTCTTAACACAAAAAACCAGAGGGATCAACAATAAGACGGAAAAAATTGTTAATAGCCATGGCAAATGAGAATATTTACATGACTGTCTCTGGTTGTTTTTCTCTAATGCAACTTAAAACAGAAGAGTGATGAGGAAAAATGGATGGAGAGAAGTTGAATGGCAGAATGGAAGGGTGGGAAAGTGACTACATAGGGAGACGAGTGCAAAAGGAATGACAGCGGTGGAGGGGAGGCAGTGGACTTACCCCGGAGCCCAAGGAGTTGGCCGCGGTGGAGGACTACAGCTAGGCACAGGCAGGGAGTGGGAACACAGAGGGGCACGGGAAGTGATGGGCAGGATGGGAGAGAAGAAAAAGGTGATTACTGGGAGATAATTTGGGGGCAACAAAAATAGTATAAAACCTAGAGAAACCACCACAGAAGCTCCTATGAGTTCATACTAACACTGTTCTTGCTCACTTTGCTCTTATCTTACAGGGACAGATGAGGTATCTGAGGTGGGAGAGGGACCACGTCACAAGGATCCACTGCTACATTTTTAGTGAGATTTTCTTGCTTACCACATTTTTTATAGGAACGCACAAAGATAAAGCAATTGGTTTACAGCAGGGAAAAAGTTTAACTCAGAACAAGGACAGCAGCCTTAAGACAGAATGGGCTTCAGAAAGGAACTCAGAAACAAGACCAAAATTGCAATGCATGAAGAGGACTGTCTCACTGCCCTCCTGGTGTCAGCCCCAGACACATCCAGCTTCACTGCCCTTAGAGGAGACCATCCCAAGCCTGACTTCCAGGAGGATTACAAGAGGTTTGCTTCTTTTATACAAGAGGTATTTGTTTCTCAGCTTTCCCGTGAGCACTGGTGAGAAAACATACATTTGGCTGCTTTCTGTTGAAAGCAATTGCAATCAGCCTCAAATCCTACTTCCCCATGGTGATCTGGATAAGACTCTTCAAAATAAGATGCTGACGGGCAGCTACAGAACAGGACTAGTAAGAGCTTCAACTAAACTTCCAGCTCCAGAGATTCAGCTATTTACTCTTACTGCTGGGTCCCCTCACCAGGCTGGATTTGGTGTAGGATACCTATTTCTCCTTGACTGATAAAGCTGAGCCCTAATCTGAGTAAATGGAGCTTTTCTAAGCTCAGTTTCTGGAAAATATTGTTATGGAGACATTTAGATGACTATGCCAAAATGAAATTTCCAGAGAGATCTTCCTGGTGACTTCTCACCCCATGGCCTCTTTTTGGAGACTTAATACAATTCCCAAAGCTTTGTTTCTCCTGTTTCACAGTAGCTACAGAATCAGTTCACATCACTCTGCTCTGTCAAGGTCCAGGGCTCCTCATACTCTGGGCTCTTCACCCTGAACATGGCTATGATCAAAGGGTGTCAAACGTCAGGAAGGCATTAGCCTACCTGAGCCACCTGCCATGCTACACAAATAACACCTAAAAGCTTCTTTTTTTTAGGGGGGACGCAGGAGTACTTTCAATAAATGTCACTTACTCTCAGTCAGGGGAATGGAGATGACAACACCGTTCCCAGTGCCCACCCAAAGGCGGTTGCCAGCGATGAGCAGGGCTGTGATCCGCACAAAAGAGAAGCCCAGCTTTCCGGTGCCTAGGAAGCATGAATGAGAGTTGGTGAGTCAGTGATGACTTTGGGCAAGGTCTGCTTTGGGCAAATTCTGCCTTGAGCTCAGTGAGCAACAGACCCTCACCTAGCATCTTGCTGACGTAAGGCTCAATGTCGACATCCTGCAGATGTTGATGGCTGTGGGCATGGTAGAGCCTCAGCGTGGAGTCCAGGCGGATGGAAACCCACACTCCATCTCCAATCCATGCCAGCTGTCGCACCTGGCTCTCCCGACGAGGATGGGCATCAAAGGATTTCTGAAACAGGTGAACCAACGTGAGTTCATGGAAGGTTTGCCATTATCTATACTCCGTATGTACATACACTCCATTTTCCTCAACTGAGATCCCTTCTTTGGGTTACAAAGATCTTGGAGAAGCTGTGTTAATGCCAGCTGACCCCAGCAGCTCACTACTGTACACAAACAATCCTTTGCTTGAGCAGCTGTATGGCAGCTTTGCAGAGTTGATGGTCTTTTCAGACCACTTCAGGAGCAAAACATTTAGAAGCCAAGAGCTTTCAATGTACTTGGTAGAAAAGGAAAACACACAACTCCAGGATAAATTCCAAAGATCAAACTGCTTTAGCTCACTAATGTGAACTTCAGATCCAGCACTTCTTCTCTCCTCAATTAGAATTATTTCAAGCACTCTCAGATTTTTACCAACACCACTGTAATGATTTTCACCCAAAAGGCTCTAAACATTGTTTCTCCCTTAGTGGAATCCCAGGGGCTTGCTAAATGTTCCTTTGTGCCATAATGCCTACAGATGGAGAACCCTCAGATTATAAGTGAAGAGTCGCTGTAAAGCAAACACCTATGTTTGGACAGTGCATGGCCTCACAGACTCCCTAGTAAAGGCAAAGAAAATTGTCAGTCTAGATTTACTGGCAGAATTATGCTCTGCAAAGGGACGAAGGAATAAATATCCCCTGACAGATTAGATCATAACGTGACCCAGACTGACAGTCTTGGTCTTGCAGTCAGCAATGATAACCCAAAGGTTCTGAATTTCACACACTGCAGCAGAGAACAGCTGTAAGAATAAATACACTACAAGTGTGTGCATGCATAGACATGTATGTGCTCTCTTACCTCAATCTGCATTGTCTTCGGCTGGATAACATGGATTTTGTTCTTGTAGCCACACCAGACTCTATCATAGACCACAGCCATGCAGCGGATGGAGTGGTGAGTGTGGCCAAGATCCATCAGGTGGTAATTACTGAGATCCCACTGACCATCTGAGGTGAAAAACAAGTGTGGAAAGATGTATCTGCTCCACGACATGTGAGCATACAACAGAATCCTCTACCTTTCTCTATACATCTGGGTATACAGGCTTAGCTGATACTTAAATGCTCAGTTTGCTTATGTCTGTGACCTTCCCATGACTCCTGCTGCGGGCACAGCCTTACACTTATGAAACATGTAAAGTTTAGTTCAGATAAAGTTTAGTTTAGTGTCTGATAGCGCTCAAATCAGGTCAATTTAAACATCTCTTATTGCAATGAAGTGAACTTTTCTAACGAGTACAACAAAACCAGTGGGAGAAGAGGGAAGACAGCTGAACAAGACTATGCAGAAACTTGAACGGAAATGGGCCATATAGTCCTTGTGGTGAGGCTTCCTCACAACACAGACTGACAACATAATTTGCCCAAAGTGTCAAATCCAGAAGAAGGAATCAGATCTCCCTTCTCTCACTCTTATTTTTAACTAACCAGGCAGATATTGTGTCCTTCACAGACAGGAAGCCTCTATGTCATGAAGCTTTATCTTATTTCTGATGGGAACAATTTTGTGCCAATGGTCAGGCTTGAGCTCATGACAAAGGCTGAATCAAAATCTGAATTGCACAAGCCCAGAAATCTCTATCTTTCTGCTTGCTGAATGAACTGCTACTCAATGAATAACTAAGTTCTTTATATGCCAACATTTGTCACAGTTAGCAAATTCCCATGTGCTGTCAGGTGTGAACGCAGCTAAGAAACAGCTCAAGCCACAGGGAAACAAAACCCACAGCAGTGAAGAGGACCAGAAATTCAATTTACTAAGTGTACCTCAAACAACTGCACAGCATAAAACGTGACCTAAAAGTGTCATGTTTACTCCACATGTGCTACACAGCAAATACATGCATTTTTGTTCAGAAAAGCTCAGGAAGTGGTGTTAGAGTACACCTGAGATGGTTTAGGATAGCGATTATGTGTATAATAGCTATGTGTTTTAACTCGGTGTACTCCAGCAGCCAGCAACTTTCTTTCTCACCTTGGAAGAGCGTTTAATCCATTGCTACACTTTTAGCCAAGTTTTGTTTTTTCTATTACATTGAGTCTTACCTTCTCCCCGATGGAATATGGCTAGTGTTCCATCTGCCAGAGCAACCAGGACCCTCCCTTTCACATGCCTGAAACAACGGAATAGTAAATACATAAAAACTCCGTAGAAGTGAGGGACTAAAAAACTCTTCCTGCCATCCACACACACCATCTTTACGTAGTCTCCACAATTCCCAGTCAGTTTAGCATTGCAGGAACATCCTGCAAGAGGTCACGCCTCTTACCTTCACTGCAGTAAGATCATCACATCTGTAAATTTTCTGTTGAGGAAATTCTTCTCCTTCACAATACAAACACCATCAATTTCAACAAATTCCCCCTAATCTGCCCCTCAGTGAAACTTTGCCTTTCTCCTCCCCAGTTACTTCCTCCTGATATTGCTAGTCATGTATTCACTGAATTGGGTCAGGACTGCAACTGAACAGGAAAATGGGTTGGTATGAGGCGTTCCCATAACTTTTAAAAACCTTCGGAAACTCCTCTCACAAAACAATGCACTTCAGAAAGCGAAGAAAAAGTTGTGGCTGCCACATCCTTGGAAGTGTTCAAGGCCGGGAATATGGACGGGGCTTGGAGCAACGTGGTCTAGTGGAAGGTATCCCTTCCCATGGCAGGGGTTTGAAACAAGACGATCTTTAAGGTCCATTCCAACGCAAAGCATTCTGTGATTCTTTAAGTCTGTGACAAAGAGCTGCTAACCCCCTCTAAAGCATCACTTAAGCCCCGAACCTTCTCCTCCAGATCCCTTGAAACAGACACTTACACCAGGCTCAGCACAGAGTCCTTCAGCTTTATTGAGTGCAGACACTTCTTCCAGTTGGACACAGCTGAGTGCACGTAAAGCCTGTGAGAGAGGACAAATTGGGGAGGGTTAGCAGCAGGGCCCCACACCTTCAGCCTGCCTAGGCTTGAGTCTTCTCTTCTGGTAGGAAAGGAGGAGGTGAGGTAAGAAAGTGACGTTAAATCCCTGAGACTACGGTGAGCTGAGCAATGAAATGAGGAATGAAAACCTTCTCCAGAAACAAGCAGCGAACAAAAGGTGTGTGGACATGAAAAACAGAGCCCAGAGCAGGGAGGTGATACAGAGCTCTGCCAACCCAAGGGGAACACACCAGCCATTCTGAGCTCCCAGCCACATAGTGGGGGCGGCACTGGTGCAGGTCCCAGCCTCCCCGGTTGACTCCTGATCTGGCAGTGTTGTGCTGGGCTCCATCTTCAGCTGCCCATTCTCCCTGAAGAGGCAAAAGAACAATGTTAGAGGTTTAGCAGCAGCAGTGCACAGAATGCCCACCTAGGCCCACAGCTTGGCAGCCACAGACAGGTATGGACTCTTGCAGACACAAATCACTTCTTGCTCTTTGGTAGTTTTTAACTGCAAATCTGCAATTTACACTATTTCCTGCCTCCTACCCTTACAAACAACAAGTATTTAAAATCTACAGACCCTAACTGAGTGCTTAGCAGGACTATTACAAAAACAGTATTTTCTCTGTTCATTTCCAACTTCAACAGAAACAACTTAGAACGACATGAGCATTCAGGAACGATCTGTATCCAAGACTTCCACCTGTTCTTCAGGCCATCACATCAGCCTTGTTTGTCTTAAGAACTTTTGAGTGGTGAATATGCTTGCTTTGTTACTTTTACAGCACATCAGAGGTACTAGCAGAATAAATCAAGCATCATTTCTCACACATATGCGTAAGCTCCTTCAGTAAGAACACGAAGTGTACACGTACTTTGGAGGATCTGACATAACCACAGGTCTAAATTCATAGTGAGAGGTCAAATATTTGCATTTTAACAGCTGACCCAGTCAGTTGCAGGCTGAGCCATGTCTGTTTTCATTTCATTTTTTTGCCTCCCTATTATCCCATCTGTAATATTGTTCGGGCACAAAACGGATAGAAGTCTGACACTTTATCAGGAGATCAGGCTGCTGCTCTTATCACAAAGCTTATGAAAACAGAACTGATCAGTAACAGAACAGAACCATTACTCTGACCCCAGCCTACCTACCCATTCTGCCTGGGTGCCTGGGCTGGGACAGGGTCTGTGAACACATGCTCGGTCAGGGGCCCGGGCCGGGCCTGCGTCGGCTCTGCCTCACCGGCACTGCTCTCCGGTACCTCTGTAGCCTCTGTTGCTTCCTCGGTAGACTGAGACTGGTTGATCTTCCCATTGCAGACAGGAGCCACCTCACCTAGAGGACAATGAACAGTGTGAGACGTGCTGGAGAATGAGTTGGTGAGTTAACTATCTAGACATCAGGCTGTCAATTCTTTATTTTATCTTTCCTTGCCAAACTCAATCGAGCCCTGAGCCTGTGCCCCAGACACAGCAGCTCATCCAGCATCTTCTGCCTGGATTGGAAACAGACACTATTTTAAGGTGAGGCCTAATCTGTGACTAGCACAGCACAGCATTGGAAGGGCTCCAAGGCTGTGGAGTCACTGCAGTATGGAGTCAGCAAGGGCAGCAGTATGATTTGCATGTGAACTTAATTGGCTTCCCAAGGCTCAGGGAACAAAGCAATCAGAACAGCAGCATCTGCAGCAGGGCAAACATCTCATCTGCCCAAAATACTCTCCTGTATGACTCCCACAACCAGGCTGCAGCATGTGAATCAGAGAAAAAAGGAGGGTTCTAAGACGAAATGTACCAAAAGGGCCTTTGGTACTCCTGTATCATAATAGCAAAATTCTAGAGGCCTCGGAAGTGTTTAACTTGAGGACAGGAGGATGTGGCTGTAACACCAGGAGCTCATACAGGACTAGCTGTAATTGAAATGTCACTAAGTTTTACATCCCAAAACTTACTCTGTCCCTTGTCCAGCACAGGTGTGTCCCCACGTGAGGAACAGTTGCTTCGTGGCACATTGCAGCGGGTTGCACAGCCCACCAGCGTGATCCCTGCCAAGACACCATCTGCTCCAGCTGACTCTTCGGGATTCACATCCCCCTCCAGGAAGATCTCGCCCGGGGGATAGTCACTCTCACTGGCCGCTGAAGATAAAAGAACAGGTTCTCACATAAATCAAGCAGTCACTGCTAAGTTAATGTAGCTGTACTCCTGAGGTCACCCTAACGATGGGAGATTCTGATCCTTGGGGTTCACCACCCTGGGCAGACACCACAGCATCCATCAGCAGCCTGATCCATGGCGGATCCCCTCATCCCTAGTATCAGTATCCAAGGCAGGTACACAGCCCTTCCACACCGGACAAGGCTCACTCCTGCTTCCAAAAAACACCATTTGTGTGCCAAATGAATGACTTACTGAACACTGAACAGGGAGGAATCTCCACAGAAACGTCCTACAGGAAGGCAAGATCTGGGTTATGATTTTGGGGAACAGTTACAGAACACAGGAAGGCACAACGGTTAGTTCCCAAGTGAGGACGTCTGTCACTCCTCAGTGGGGCAGGTGACCCTGTGCAGACCCCAGCCTGGGCCCCACTCACCAGGGATGCTGGAGATGCAGAGCACGTGAGCGTTGCAGACAGTGAACTGGTCCACCACTGTGCCAGGCTGGTTGGCATCAATGATCACAACTTTACTGGTTGACAGCGTGCTAGTGAGGATCCAGACACGGCTGGATGTGGCATCCATCTCGTGGAGCTCCTTCGCCTTCGGGAGAGCAAACACACAGGCACAATCAGCACTCCTCTTGGATCAATCTGAGCCTAACAATGCTTGGCAACATTTACACATGGTGTAATTTATTTCAAATTATACATTCTATTCTATAGTAGAATTATATAAGATTTTTTTCCATTTTATATAGTTATTTAATCAGTTATATTTTAATTTTTATTTTTATTAATTTGATTCCATTCATGTTGCTGCACTAGTATCCAGAGCACTGGCCAAAGAGCCTGTCTGACTCCTTAGGACAAGAGCAATATGGCCACTTATTTCTCTGTTGAGGTGTCTGACAAATGTATCACTGAATATTCATTCATCCAGAATGCTGTGAGTCTGAGATGCACCCACAACTGATCAGCTTAAGCACGCTGGTCTTAGGAGAGTATAAGGCACCAGTGTAAGACAGGTGTGGAGAAAAACCCTATAAACCAGACAGGATAAAATATTGTATTATTATCTGCAAATTACAGCTTGGTTCTTTAAACAGGAGAAAAACAAAAAATAATTTAAGACTACTAAAAACCAGAACTGGATTAAATCTCAAGCGGACCAAATGGACTCACAGACTCTCTGTTCTTTTAACAAAGCTTTGCCTGAATGTATTGATTGTTTTTTTAATTTACAATGATGAGGGCTATATAATCTTCCTAGCAGCCTCATCAAGCATTTAATTGCCCTTATTATAAGGATTTTTTTCAAAATTCCAAACGTTTCAAAAGCAAAAGTTGGAAAACTTTATACTGGATGATTTGTCCCAAATCACACCCAAAGTTACAGAAGAGCCAGAACACCACAGTACTGCCCCACAAGTACAAGAGCATTTTATGGCGTAGTACAAAGGTACTGAGAGAAGGGGTATGATACGGATGAAATGAGAAAAAACATCGGAGGGAAAAAAATCCATTTTCTTTTCTGACCTTTTTTTTCTCAGGAGATGTATGGTTACTTTTGTTGTTCTCGCCTTCCACTTCCCTATCACAGGTGAGGGGATCACGCCCAGGATCTAGTTTCTGCCCATTCCCAGGCTCCTGTTCCAAAGGTCTCCATCCTGAGAGATTGACTCCAGCTGCACACCACAGCTAAGAAACAGAAGCAGGAATCTGAACTAAGGATTCTGCAGGCTCCATGGTCTCTTTGAATTTAGGCACCTTTTTGGAGAACTGTCAAATGTCAAACATCTAAAACATTAAGTTGTAAACACTAGATCTTGATGATTTCTCCTAGAAGATATCCAATTTGATGCAGATAAGACAGAGGATCTCTGTACCCAGCAATATCACTGCTTTTTAGTCACTGCAGCAGAGCAAGCCAGGACATGGCTGACGTTTAATGTGTTCAAACTGACAGACGGCAGGTTAAATGAGATATTAGAAAGAGATTCTTCCCTGTGAGGGTGTGAGGCTGGTGAGGCCCTTGCACAGCTTGCCCAGGGAAGTCTGTGGCTTCCCCGTCTCTGGAAGTGTGGAAGAACAGTCTGCTGGTTTAGCTCCCATGTAAGCAGTTTTTTGAAATCAAATCCAGCTAACGTCCTATGAGTTATTTCCAGGGAGCTTTTTAAGGGAATGCTTGGAACAGACTACAGAAACAAATACTAGATTTATCTGAAACCATAAGGGAAAGATGCTGCACAGAACATTATCTAAAAATCACATGTAGAACCTTCTAGAAACAACAGCATTAAAATTTTCTTACAATTTAAACATCAGGATGATTTCTAAAAATCATTTCTGAATGAAGTAGTGACAAACTGGCTATTTCAAAACAACCAGTTACAGCAGGTAAGTCTGCCATCTGCCCAGATGACCACTTACGCCCAACTGCAATTCTACTCAAAACATTCTAGTATTGATAGACATGGCTGCACAAAAATCTACTCCAGATAATACTGGCCTGTTACCAATGAATTCTGGTCAACAGTAGAATTTAAGGAGTGATGAAATGCATTTTTTACTTTCACTTGCTCATTTTAATGATTTTTTATATCAGTTTGCATTACACCCTGAGGAGTCTTAGCAAAAGCGTTAGAAGCATAAAATGTTGCTGTTGTTAATAAATTGTGTCAAAAAAGCAAAAGATGTCAGAGAGCAGCAGGGGACCTAGCAACCAGAACCAGCTGAGAATTGCGTCCTAAAATACTTTTTCCTACATTGACTAGAAACCACCATTCAAAAAAAGAAAGCGGAAGATAGAATTTGGAATCTATAATGTCAAAAGAATTCAGGTTGTTGTAAAAACTGCAGGTTTAGTGACCCAAATTCTTTGCTTATTTCATGTCCCTTTCTGGACTGCATGGTAAGCAGAAACAACGTACCTTCATGGTTGGGTCCTTCTCTACTAGTGGGCGACAATACACAGGCACAGGGACATTTTTCATTCGAGTGTCTTCCTGACCACCATTGGGACTCAGCTAGGGGGAGAGAAGACAAAAAAGACAGTATAAAGCTGCAAACACTGGGATATGGCAAGAGAGATGGAATCAGTGTGGCAGAACCAACCAGAGGTGGCTGCTGCTGAGGCTTCCTATCATGTCTTGTGTGAAACAGAATCCTTAAGGGGAGAAGAGCAGCGCACCCAAGAGACCATATCACAATCATCACTGCCCTAGTGATGGCCAACAGAGGCTACACATTGCCCTGCTGATAGAGAAAAGATGCTCCTTGCAAAGAGTCAGGACACTAGCATTGCATTCCATCATGACAGTTGGACTCGATGATCTTAAAGGCCTTTTTCAAACTTAATGATTCTATGATTCTGTGGCCTGAAACTTCCAAGCCATGCTGCCAGGCTCCTCCCTTTCAGGGAGTCTCTGACCAGTGAAATGCGTCATAAGCCAACAAATGAAGCTGATGTTGTTTGATTTTGTGTTACTGATGGGAAGAAGTGGGCACAAACTGCATTTGTTTTTCACACTAAATGATTGTTGAAGTTCTCAAAGTATAAATGAAATAACTAATGTTACAGCCCAATTATAACAAAGGAAATAAATAAAAAAAAGAGAACTGGACTCTGGATGGAAAAGTTTAATTTCTTTTGGTTTAGCGTGCTTTTCAGTTTCAGTATTTTCATGTAGAGGAATGTCCCTCCATTGACTTTGGTGGAGATATACAGAACATTAATTTGGTCTGTGCCTACAACTATCATACAAACAAAACATGCACATTGTACCTCTAAATTAAATAGTTAATGACTAAGGTCCTTAGTTAATGACTAAAGTCACCTCCCCCTCAGCCTGTCCAGAGCATGGTCCCTACCTGCTTGTACTTGGCTGGGAGGCTCCAGCCACAGGCCTGCAACCGCCCATCATCGTTCCGCACGTGCTCCCGGACCTGCCGGTACTGCTCCCGCTTCTGCTCACGGCGTGCCGAGGACGTGCAGTCACTGAGGAGAGAAGCACAGTGTCACCTCCCAACTGATGGTTAAAGAGAGGAGCTGAGGGTGAAGGGAATGTGGCCAGACACAGCAAACCAAATCCAGCTGTGAAAACAGATGTAGGCCATCAGAGACAGAAAAGCTCTGTTGAGAAGCAGACACAGGCAGTTCTGATCTGTCACCTAAGCGATGTGGCACGCCAAGTCATTGTCATCACCACTTATGATGTTCCAAGAGCCTTTCAGAAACAGGGAATAATCCTTCTCTAAAACTTATGAATCTAGGAGATCACACCAATTTTTGCCGAGCTGTTTCCATTTACCAATCTAATGTCTCCATCAGGAAGGCATTTCGAGTTCTTTCCCTCCTCATTATAGTCAACTATGGATTTTTCTGTTCATTTTTAAGCTTTCTCCGCTGACAAGGAAAACATGCACTAACTGCTGGTTCCAGCAGAACAACTCCAGCTTTGCACTGGCAAAGGTTAAACCAAAAATTGATCTGTGAGCTTTTAGACATGTTTTAATATAAACAAATGCTGTTTGTCAGTTCCAGCTCTCAGTAGGTTTTTAAAGTATCATTCTGAGGTACAAACAGCATCAGCAGAAAAATTAAATCCCGTGGGCAGCCCCATTATGTAACGCACTGCTGGGAAGCACTCAGACACCACAGCATGACTGTGAGACGTCATCAGAGAAAAAGACAGAATAAGGGCAGTGGGTATCTATAAAGTTTAAATTTACCCTTCTACAAGATCCAGTGTCTTTTCAACAAATCCTTTCTATTGTACAAGTTATCCTACTTTACCACCACATTCTCCAAAGTCCTTCCATAAAAACACACCCCATGTGAAACTACACAGCCTTTGCAATGGCAGAATATGTTATGAAGTCATGTAAAGCACAAAAGAGTTTTCTCCCTTCATGTCAGGGGCACAAAGAAGTGGGATAAGACTTTAGTACCTATACCCAGAGGCTCGTTTTTAGCATGGGTAAGGTCAAAACCAAGTACTGGAACTTAAATGTGCTGTGGAGAGAACTTTTATCTTCACTTAAACTCCTTGTCAAAAGCGTTGTACAGACATTCCATCCCTTTGTCCTGATGCTGCTATCACATTCCACCACAAAAACCCTCCTTCATTCCACCCAAATCTGCAAATACAAGTGGAGAACTAGAGCAGGGCCAACTCGAGCTCCAGTGGTCCCTGCTGAGATGATCCATCATGGCCTGGAAAGCCATGGCTACTGTATGTTTGGGAGGACAAGGTTTGCTGAACCCATCCATGTAGTAACTGATGAGTGAAAGCACAGGGAGATAAACCACACAGAACAGAGAAATGCTAACATCACACAGACTGTTTTTAAAGTGGGAAACAGCTTATTTTAAACACTGCTGCTCTTTGGGAGAGCTGCAGGGGGGCCTGGCTTGGCACACAGCCCCGCAACTCACTCGTCAGGGAAGAACTCGAGGGTGCGGCTGCCGGAGGAGATCTGGCACATGGTGTGGCTGCGTCGCTGGCTGAACCCTGCCGTGGTGGGAGACTTGTAGTGGATATTCACAGAGGGGTAGGTCCTCTTTGCTGGGGGAGGACTGGAGGAAGAGCTGAACAGACGGCTGAAGCTAGGGAGAGAAAAAGGCCAAAAAGTAAGAGAAAAGGTGCCTGGGGAGACAGGCACCATAAGATACACAAAAGGGGAAGCAAGAGGTATGGGATCAAAGGCTGTGAGCCTGCCACAAAAACTGCTCTACTTCAAACCCAGAGCTACATCCTTGGTTTGACTGTCATGTTTTTAGCTTCCAGAAATAGGTACCTTCTGAAAACAGCCCTTTATTACAAGTGACTGTGAGTGTATGAATGTTTCCATTCCAGGATACTCATGAACGTTTTCAGCTTGTAAAACAAAATCAATGTGCATGGTCAGATCTAATTTTAATTTCACTAAGGGCAAAGGAAGTCTGTGAAGGCAAAAGGGTTAAGCCAACAACACTTCTATCTGACATTCCTGTCAGTCTACTAAGTTGCTGTCTGAAGTAGAAATGGCAACACTCTCTTTTCTTAATCTTGCATAAACCACCAAAGAACTTACAACTGCCAAATGGTGGATTTCTTCTTCTCCTGGACGGAGGGGTGCTCACGGGAAGCTCTATGGACAAATACAGCAGAATCAAGTTAATTTCTGCATCTCTGACAAGCATCAGGTCATTTCCATTAAGGAAGCCATGTCAAAAGTCAGAATTCATTCTAACATGTTTCAAAAGACACCAGGGAAAGGGACATGCACTGGTCTTCAATGCAAGCACACCCAACCACTTTAAGTATCAACGCTGACGTGAAAGGCAAGTGTGTTTAATGCAAAGTTTTATCAACTCTCTATAACACTGTCTGCCACAGACAGTGTGGGAACTACAGACCCCAGCATCAGAGTCACTTCAAGCCACAGCCTTTAGAACTCATCAATCAGAAGCAATACTCCTCCCCAGAGCTTCTCCCAGCTTACTAAGCACACAAGAAACAAGCAAGACAAACAAGTGTCCTGTGTCTCCAAATAATGGTGGCAACATGAGCTTTGCAGCCCAGGTTCAGGAACAAGAGAGAAAGAATTGGTATTAGGAGAGAGGCATCTATAGTCTGGAAAACTCCCAGTACTTCTCAATCCTATGTTGGTAGAGGCTGCATTGACCACAAGGTAAAACATGACCAGGTTCTGTCCTAAACAGGGATGTTACATAACACCCAGCCTCACCTGATCATCTCTGTCCACCTGACAGCTTCCTGGAGCTCCATCAGCCTCTCCTTGTACTGGTTGCGCTCCATCAGGACCCGGGCCATCTCCACGCGGGTGAAGCGCCGGCGCTGGGCAATGGGAATGTTGTCCTGTAGAGGGGAGGAGCACTGCTTCAGCAAACAAAAGATGGAATGGGATTGAGGTTAGTACCGGGCAAGTCAGGGGACAGACACATATTTGTTAGTTCTTCTCCTGTCCTGCTTGATCTCCTCCCCATTTCCCCATATAAGAAGCTAATTCAGACAGTGAGCTCCAAACTATGGCCCATGGACCTCTGGGTATTCAGCAAACCCATGGAAATTAGAATGAGAATCACCACCAACTTGAACACGCAGCCCTCACACACACACACCCCCCAGTGTGGGACTATTGCCAGCAAGGTGCTTTGATAGTCTCAAGGAATGATAAGAATTGACAGTGGTCTGTTGGTCCACAAATTTGGATACCAAAGTTTTAATTCAGTAACAAAGCCAGTCAGAAGCAGCAGGGAGCACCACATAATGCCATCTGCCCCCTCAGACGGACTGGAAGGAGATATTCTGTTAGTGCAGACAGATAAAGATAGGATACAGGAAACTAAGGAAACACCTTTTCCTCTTCAGTGACACAACTTGACCTTCCAATGAGGGCACAGGCAGCTTTGGGTTGGGAAGAACAGGAGTGAAAGTCTTTGTCTCTTTTAAAGAATGGAAAATGAGAACAACATGACTAAGTTGCAGAAAGTACCTGCCCAAAATAAAGACTGCAAGGATTTCAGGAACTCCTTACTAGGAGATGGCACGGGGCTGTGCTAGATTGTGGCAATTCCCAAGCTCAGCCTGGCTGATAAGTGCTGCTGAGAGCTGGAATAGCACAAATTAACCAAGGCCTTCTCTAGCCTCCCTGGACTTTTAATCAAATCTGTATTACTAGTCAAAACAAGAGCTGTATAAACAAAGAGGAATTTATAAATTATTTTTAAATTAAAAAAAGAACCAGACCTCCTGTCAGTTCAGCTGAAAACAAATCCAACTCTCTTCAGCAGCTCACAAGCTCAACTTGAAAGTATTCCCATCTACCTAAATTCTCAACAGACCAAGTTCACTCCAAATAAGTCAAGAGATTTAGGCTAAAACTGAACCTGCTCTGATACCTTGTGTAAGAAAGAAAACAGTAACACTGACAAGCAATGTATTGAATTCCCTGTCCTAGCAGGGACATTTACAAGGAAAATCTTGTTACTGCTTGATTTGCCTTTTTTTTTTTCATTTACAGTTAGTCTTTGTTGAAAAGCCTCTATCCCAGCCAAAACAGTTTCAAGAGCTGTCCTAGAAGAACAGCCCACGAGCCTTCTCTGCCTGTACTCTGTAACAGGCAGTACTAGCTTATGGAAAAGAATTAACAAGAAAAACGCAGCACTAAGACATGGTGGTAGTCACTGCTGCAAAGCTCGCTGTGTAAGCTGGATTTCACTTCATGGTGTCCTCACAGCTACATCTTCACTGCCAAGGTGGGGAGAGGCTCTTCTGGATTAGCTTGACAATCATAATATCCAGAGAGAATCCTCACTGCACACTGAACTTTTATTCTAAATTAGGATGGTGTTGAGCAGGGCAGTGCTCTAGCACCCGGTTGCAGAAACTACATCCTGCGCAGTGGTACTGCCACTTGGTCGGCTGCTCCTCTGTGCCAGATTCTGTTTTGAAAGTTATATGAAGGGATTTCATGCTCATCAGCCACAACCCATTCACCAGCCTTGCCCTCATTGCTAACAAAGGCACATCAATCTGCATCTCAGGACTCGTATACATGAAGCAATAAAGGTAAGTAAATCAACCCCCTTTCCCCGCAGGCATTTTAGTAATGTCATATACCAATTCTGTACAGAGATAGCTGCTTACATCCTCCACCTCCTCTTTGGGCTCTCGTCGGGCAACAATCGCTTCAGATTTCACTCTAGGAAACAGGAAGAAAGGGATCACAGGGATCAAAACAGCAGGTGACACCATGGCTGGCTTCGGGAAGAGAACCAGCTATGGGAAGTCTGGCTGCATCCATCACAAGGGAGCCATCTCAAACCATGCGTACCAAGTGTACAAATTCTGAGATGCTTCTCTGGCATTTTCCCTCCCTCTAGCAGTACCTTACTCTGAACAGCTTCACTGACCTCACCCCACATTTGTTGTGAGCACCAAAATACTGACCACTGGAAGAATCCAGCCAGTTTCTATTTCTGAACCAGCATCTACATTCAAATATTTGATGAGAACTGAGCCATTTTCAACAGGGAAAATGCTGGCTTAAATGCTTCTTCTGGGCTGCTTCTGGTTTCAGTAAGATTCTCTGATTCTATGTGATTCAATACAGTGAAAGAAGTCCCTAATGTGACGAAGAGTTTGCCAAAATGGTGAAGATCACCAAACCCTGACAAAAAATATTTTAAGTATTTAAGTGAGTGCTTTTAATTTCCTTGAACTCCTACTTTATGAGGCATTACAAAAGGCATTTTAAAAAATCTCTCTGCTTGTAAGACTACTTTCACTTCAGACATTCTGAACAATGAAGAAACCAGTCTGTGTTATTCTTGGTGATTCTGAGCTCAGACTACAGAACCTTCTAGATTCCAGCTTGAGAACAAACCCTGTCCTCTGCCCTGAGCTCCTGCAGTTATGCACACCCAGCCACAATGGAACTGTTCTGCTCTGAGCTCCAGGAGGCAGCTTTGTGTGTATGGATGTGAAACCATTCCAGGCTTTGCTGGGCAGTTGGGCTTTAGTTTCGCTAGTTTGAGAGGAAGATAAAAAGTGGCATCTTCCTGTATTGGACTTTAGAATCCCTTCTACCTCTTCTCACTCTTAACACGAGCAATGAAACAATTACCAATATAGGCATTTAAATATTGCTTGGGCAACTCTGTATGAGCTCTTTCAGTAAATGAATGGGCATTCACTTCTCTCAGAGCTATCCTGGCTGCTAGGAGGATCAAGCTCTTGGCAGTTTCCTTCAAAACTATTGGTTTTGAAATTCCCTTTCTTTGGGTGGTTTTGGTTGTTGTTGTTGGTTGGTTGGCTTTTAATTGCAAATTTAAACCCTTAATGCTTCGCTCCAGGGAGCCCGGGTTTGGAGTTGCTGCTGCAGAATCCTAATCCTCCCTTGTTGTGCTCTCTAAGGTACCTTTGAATGCCAGTGCTGATCCCATGAGTGAAACAGAGTAAAACAAACAGACGAGGTGGGTTTACCACTCTTCACTCCCAGCTCCTTGGGGCAGGGGGGTAATCACTCACCTCTTTAGCTCCTCCTCCAGCTCCTTGACTCTGGTTTCTATTTTGGCTTTGGCCTGCTTTGTTGCTTCCAGTTCTCCCTTCAGCACTTCCTGCTCCCCAGACAGCTGGTCCACCTTGGCAATCAAATCATTCTTCACAACGTTCAAAGCATTTCTTGAAGGTGTGAAAGGGACAATAAGCAAAAATGCCGAAAACCAGCAGCTGTCCATAAAAGAGGCCTTTAACTAAAGTCACAGACACGACAAGGGGAGTTGAAACAAGTGTGTTTAACAATTCAGTCTAGCTATGACTCACAGGAAATTAAACTCTGGAAAGATGGAGCTGCAGAAGAACAGAGAAATCATCATAATGGTTCAGGATGAGGTTGGTCTGTTCCTGTACCCTGACTAACAAACCAACCTCTCCTTTGGAAGATGGCAGAACACTGCAGAAGGCAGGTGTAGAGCAACCTATTTTTGACAGAACGGAAGTCTGAAACACACCTTTCAGAACTGCTGTCATCTGCAACTGTGCATAATTGTAGATGATGGCAATAGAAATATGCATTTCCCATCAGCTCCAAAACATCTTAAAATTATAAAATCAGCAGCTTCCCATCACAGTAGGTTCTCCATCTCTCCCTGGGAGTACTCTGCCTTCCCCTTCCCAGCTTCTCAGCTTTAATAGCTGTTTGCCAGCTTTTCTCAAAAACCAACTCCATTACATTGTCTGCTTCTCCTCTATCAGCTATGAAATATTTGAGAACTCAATAGTGACAACTGTTTCTTCCCTAATAACAAACCTTGCAAATAAAACCTTATTATCAGCAACATCCTCACAGAGGCTCAGACCAACACATGGATTCCCACTGAAGTTAGTTTAAAGATTGCAATTGATCTCAGATGGCATCAGGCCCTACCAGCACATGCCCAGAGGCTTTACCCAAGTGCCTACAGAAAGGAAACAGTTAGGAAACAGCTCAGGAAAGCAAATCTTCTTCTACAAGTGAAGGAACAAGTATTCAGGACAACCAATTAGATAAACAAGTCAGGCAGGAGTTCTGGCCAAGACCTACTCCAAGGTGACATCTCATTTATAAGCAGGCAGGTAGGTCAGAGCATGCGACAGTTCCTTACTTGGTCTCCAGCAGCTGCGAGTTCTCCAACAGCAGATTGCCCACTTCTTTGCCCATTCCTGAAAAGAAAGGCCAGGTAGTTTTCACCTGCTCTCCTAAAAACATGCAGCTTTTGTGGCACTGCCTAACTCATGCTCGAGAAAAAGAAATCACTTTTGTTAGGTTTCCCTAGATTCCTGTGTCCTGTGTGGAGAGTGGAGTGTCCCTCGCTGAATGACCGAACAGCACCAGCAAAGACACTCATGCGTCCTGTAGAGAATCCAAATTCAGACCTAGCTTCTCACCCCAACCTTCACAGACCTCTTTGAGAGGGACAGAGGGGAGGATTTCACTAATACCAATCAGGGAAGTCCAGGCAGTAACTCCTGGTTCAACGATGAGCTATTGCAAACATTTTTTATCATTGATCACACAGAAAGAAGGTAGAGTTTACGGGGTTTTCACAAGGGTAGCAGAACACTGTCCAAGTTGCTGTCCTGATCTCCGCACTAGTGATTTTCTTCCTTTCTTAATATAAGCCGAATTTTCTGTTTGCATGATTTGGGACCATGGTTTTGACGAGTTTCATGCACATGAAAGGCTTCCCATTATCGACCTTCTGCTAGAGTAATTTTAACAGGACTGCAGATTGTCCCTTGCTCTATCTAGCTTTAAGAGCTTTCTCACAGATGTTTAAAATATGAAGTCTCAGTTCCACCACTTCAGACCCACACTCAACACCTACAGCAGACACACTGCACTTGCACTTGGGCATCCATGTACAGCTGCAATCTGCAGACTGATTTACAAGAACACTGACACATCTGGGGCTAAGAGTGAAGGTTGAATTCAGTACTTCATAAAACCGATGAAATTTAGGGACCAAAAGCACATCTGGGTTGTTTTCTGCTGCCAGGGACTTGCTGAGTGCCAGGGTCAGCCTCTGTCTTATAGTGGGGAACAGAGGCCACCTGAGAGCTGAAGGCAGAGAGGCCTCTCCTGTTGGAGGACAGTGCTGAGGGGTGCAGCTCGTATCTCACCACAGGTCCCAGAGCATGAAGAAGTCTCCCCACCATCAGTATTTGTCCTGCCCTCTGAACTCTCTCTTCCTTCACAGCAAAGACATCAACAGTTTTCATGACACGTCATTTGCTGATTAATTATTATTTGCAAGAAAATAAAAACAACACAAACTTGAATTAAATGGAAGTTAGAGGAACATGGCAGCACATGAGAAGTGAGAACACACCACAACACTCCAACATAGAGATCCTCCTCCCACAGTTAAATGGGATGAATTTATGATGACAAAAGCAAATTCCCAGCAAGAATGAGTAAGAAGCAGCATTTTCAAAGAACTTTTGAAAAATTAGTGACAGATAATTAATCACTTTGATGTTTCAGGCAATGTGTGTCAGAGAATATTCCAATAGCACAAAAGTGGGAAACACAAACTGCAGTGCAAACTGCAGTGTATTTTGGGTTGGTAAGGTGAAGGATCTATAGTCCTTTTTTTTTTGTGACATGCTGCATGTAGGTCAGACGACTCAGAAGCCTTCTGTTTATTAAATTCTTTTCTTGCTCATTTTTAGTGATTATACAAATAATCAAATAAATATTTAGCCTGTAAGGCATTAAATTGGCACAAGGACATTAAAGGTGCTGAGGAACATCCAGGGTAAGGCTCATCCCCATATTTTTCGGATTAAGCCTTTTTCCTTCATATTCTTGAGTCATACATCCCTCTCTGCAGCTGTTTTTGGGAGAGAAAGGAATTCTGGGGAAGAGGGTGAGCTATCACGCCAGAACTAAAGGCCGCACAGCATTCCGTCAGTATCCTTCATCACAGCTTCTACCTTACTTGTGTGTGATGCAGTGACAGCCCAATGCCATAACCACGCCTCTGGCAATAAAGAACACAAAGCCTCCCAGAGCCATGGAATGGCACTACTAGATCATCTTGCACAGGCTGTAATGGGACAGCTCTGCTCATGGGAAGAAAACTTTCAGTGTGGAGAGACCATAAGGAGACCTCTTCAACTCTCTGGGGTGTGGAGCAAGGGAAGGAGAGGTCTGGGCAGAGTCCTGTCCAACAGAGCTCATCCTACACCATCTTCCTCCCACAGCCAGGCAAACACTGTGAAGCATCAAAGCGAATAATCAACTACAATGAAACAGAAGAGAATCCCCAAACCACCTCTACAGAGCAGCTGCGTCCTGCTTCTTGGAGAGGTGCTGCCACCACCACAAAAAACCAAACCAAGGTGATGCAAGACATATGGACAGATGATGAGTGAATGGAAGGAATGCAGAAAAAAATGCACATTTAAAAAAAAAAGAAAACAAAAGAAAACAAAAGGAAACAAAAAATTAAAAAGGCCTTCGCCTTACCAAAGAAATCATCCCGTACTATGAGAGCCATCCCATACGAGAAAGGGAACAGAAAGAGATGGGGACAAAGGGGAAGAAAGGAAGAGAAAAAAAGCAGCCATTAAGTACCAGTCCGTAAACAGCAAACAGAGCAGCTCATCAGCACATGTACAGTGTGTGGTGCCAGCACATGTGATGCTTGGTAGAAAGGTATCTTGTTCTGCTGCAGCCTGACCTAACAGGGACTTTACCTTGGAGTGTCACAGAATAATCCGGGTTGAAAGAGACCTTTAAAACACATCCAGTTCCAGCCCCCTGCCACAGGCAGCGACACCTCCTACCAGACCACGTTTCTCCAAGCCCCATTCAACCTGGCTTTCAACACTCCCAGGGGTGAAGCAGCCACAGCTTCTCTGGACAACCTGTGCCAGGGCCTCACCACTCTAATTGCAAAAGAAATTTTTCTTATATCTAATTTGAATCTCCCCTCTTTTTGTTTAACACCATTGCCCCTTGTCCTATCACAACAAATGTCAGGATAAGCTTGAGATGACCTCATCTGCTTCTTTCATCTTCATAATTTTCCCTGTATGATACATCCTTGAGTTTCCCATCACCACAACAAAGGCAGGTCAATAGACATTATGAACAGGGTGAGGGAAGGACAGTAGCAGGGGGAAAAAACCAAAAGTAGGGGTGAGTATCAAAGCTTTCATCTGGCCTAAAAAGGCCCAAATCCACCTCCACACTGTAACAAACTCCAACTTCAGTGGGAGGTTTTCTGAGGAATGTCCACAAAAAATGCAGCTTACAGTAAAACCAGTCTGAATGAAAAGAAGGGATGATGCCGTCCCTTTCTTGGTATCATCGCAGAGCCCGCACTGAGCAGTGCCGGGCACAGGGACATGGCAGAGCCTGTTGGCGCATCACACCATTGCAGCTACCAGGTCACCACCTTTACTACAGGGCAAACTTCACCCAGTTTGCGCTGTAATCAAGAGAGATCCCCTTGACTTCAACTAAAATTGCATCAGGGCCCAAGTGTATTTTACAAGCAGGTGCAAACCTGATGGCAGAGCATGGCCCTGGGGCAGCAAGCAGCTTCCCCCAACAAAGGACAGAGCCATCACCCAACACATGCCAGAAAGGCAAAATTTCCACCAAAGACAGAGGCTTTGCCACTCTAACCCATCACGAAAGTGTCTTTAATATCACTACCGCAATACCTGAAGGGGGTTGGTTTGCACCAGGTAACCCCCCACAGCCACTGGCACATGGAGGGACTCCTCACAGCACAGGCCGTGGGGAGGACAGTGGGACCCTCACTCAGTCTGTGCCCACCCGACCTCTGCTACAAGTACCCTTCCTGGCAGAAAAAAAGCCCTTTGAGCCCCAAGACCTCGAGCGACAGGCCAGTGTGACACTGTGGAGCAAACCTGCCCACAGCCACACAAGAGAAAGCATGTTGAAAGGCAGCAGGAGCACGAGCAGAGCAGGGACCTCCTGCTGCAGGGACCCACCAGTGTGAGGCAATCAAGCAAGGCGAGGTGGGAGAAGTCTGCAAAGCCAACCGTGTTTGGACAAGAGCAGGGGAGTATCACACGTGTATACCACATCATCCAACCTCAACCAGAAAAAAAGAAGCAAGGAGAACTGAGCAGGAGATACACACCTGAGAACTCCCCTATGCGCCATGTCCAGCGAAGCACAGAGAGACAAGGGAAAAAGGAAGTGAAAAAGGATCAATCAGTGACTGAAACCAACAAAATCAAAATTTTGTTAAAAAAAAATTAATAATGATTCAGCCATTTCAATGTCAAAAGGCATGAAATAGTAAGGACAGGACCTGCCATAGCTGTTGATGGCATGATTCTACATATAGGACAGAAAAAAAAACCAAGGAAAGGTAACCCCTGGTACAACTGCAACCACACACCTCAGCTACCCCCAGATTTCCAGACATGAATCTGAGGCAATCAGATCTTCCTGGACTGGGTAAACCTTTATTTTGTCTTTATTTAGTCATGTACCACTAAATGCAGAACAGCTCATTCCCACTACCTCTCACTTCCCCTCCCCTTGTGATTTTAACAGCTGGATCCTCTGACAATAACTGTGCTCTCCAGTGACACTTCAGCTTGAAAAAAATAACTGGTTGCACTTAAAACCTTTTTTTTTTTACAGTGTAATGCCGGGACTTAGTTCGATAATCCCATTTCAACTTCTGTATACAACACTGTATAAAAATTACCGCTAATAAGGCTGCATTTCTGTCTTCACCACAGACTCCCTGTTGTTTAATTTCCAAAGCAAATATGGTTGGTTATCCTAGACCTGAATCCCAGCATCACAGAATGGTTTGGGTTGGAATGATCATCTAGTTCCAACCCCTACCATGGGCAGGGACACCTCACACTATCCCAGGTTGCTCCAAGCCCTGCCCAACCTGGCCTTGAACACTTCCAGGGATGGGGCAGCCACAGCTTCTCTGGGCAACCTGCTCATTGCCCTCAGTAAAAGGACCTGTCCACTGAGCACAACCAAACTGCTAGTGATCGTTTGTGTCTGGAAAACACTTGGGATAGGGAAGAGCACGAAGGGAGATCTGAGAAAACGGGAGATGGGAGAACAGGAGCCTACCCAGGATCACCTGTGATTAACAAGTGAATATGCAGGAAAACAGACAACTAGTGCTCCTAAGTCTGTAGGAGAAATAAGGGAATTTGGTCCTCAATTCCCATTAGTAAATAATTGTTCTCATTCCACATTTTTCTCCAGAATACTTCCTATACAAACCCATATATGTAAAGCAGTATTAGAGGTGGGGGGAAACACACATGTTTTATTTAAAATAATAAAACATGAGGAGTGCCAATTTTGTACCAGAAATAAATGGGATTTTCCATTCTAGAATCAGACTTGCCTGCCAGCCACTGCTCAAGGCTGTAAGTCCTATTTATAAGGTCCTCTTTAATGAGATTTCCCTTTCTTTAAGAAACTGAGACCAAAAAAAAAGAGAATATTCTTTACAGATTGCCAAGTTTTGAGAGACTGGAGGAAGTAATAAGTCTTCACTTAAGTGAGCTTAGAGTCATTCATTAATATGATTTACAGAAAGAAATGAGCTCCAAATATGGCCTAGAGAGAACTCTTTCAGCTTGTGGATCTTGTTTCTTACATCATGTTCACAAAGCACCATTTCCTCTGTGTCTCTTCAGACTCAAAGGTACAGCACAAAGAGAGAACACTCTACCTAATAAAAACGGCAAAATTTTGGACTAGGTTGACAGACTTTTGTCAGCCCTAAGATCTAGCTCTTTGCTTCTATCTTTACCAGACTTTCTTTTGGGCTTTTTATTGTGCAAAGCCAAAAAAAAGTATCAGTCTCATTTCTTGTTGAGAGACATGACCCCTGAGATCTCTCTGTGCTTCCTCCCTTTGTATAACCAGCAATGTGTGTGTTCATTTTAAAAACACTCTTATGTGCCAGAGTCAGTAGCCAGAACTCAGCCAAAGGATTAATTAGATCCATGTTTATCACAAAAAAAAGGCACAGAACTACCTGATTTCATCACAGTCCATCTCCCAGGTTTGAAAAGGAACCAGCCTTCCTATTTTGCTGGCCTGCCATGGGATCACCTGCAAGGGTTCTGCTGCTGTGCTCAGGCCAGAAAACGGTCCCAGCACAGAAATGTCCTGCTTGTAAGCCACGCTGCAGTCTTCAGAAGCTACACTGTGATCTTCAGGGCCCACACTTACATGGCAACTGTTCAACAAAGTCTTTGTACATTTCTACTGCAAGTGGTAACTGCCAAACAACAGACATCTCACCACACTGAAGTCTTTGGGCAGCCTTATAGCAGGAAGAGGTGAAGCACCTTTCACTTCATCCAATACTGTAGTGAACAACCATGCAGGATTTGGGCAACAAAAAGCTTTGGCCCTTTGAAAACAACAGTCTGCATTTTTTGCTGATCACTGCGTCAGGCTACAAGGTAATCCCAAGAGGAAGTGGATTTCCAGAAGGCAGGAAAGTGGGAAGCACCTTGTCCGAAGCCATTCATATGCCAAGCAAGTAAATTTCCAGAATAGTAACTCTTTCAAGCCAATAATACCTGATACCCCAGCCATTGTGGGGGGAGAAGGAAAGCAGCAGTTGCCACAGTGACTAGCAGACAGTGCTGCAGAATCAACCCAACACTCCTTGATAAGGAAGCACCCGAGGACCAAGGTAAAACTGATAGTCAGCGGCAAGATTACCCATGGTTTTAGTGCTTTGATTCTACTAGGAAGAGAGCTCCTGATAATGTATGGAGCTGGCTAACCAAAATTCATTGCACAGCTTTAACCATCACATGTAGTTCCTACTGTCAACCTTCCCTTTAAGCAGGAGCCCCAGTCCTTCTGCAAATGGCTACCAGCATCCAGGGGATTCTCAAACCTGGAAATCTTTCTTTTCCTTCGAAATCCCTAATTTTGTAAATATTTGCACAGATTGGCTCCCATTGCAGGCAGAGAAAGCCTGTGTGTTCATCCTGAGTCTTCTGCAGATTTTTCTTCTTCTGGCAATCTTGAGTTGAAGGTGAAACAATAAATGACTTTATGCTTTATGCAATGGCATGAGGGCTCTCTTGCATGCTGCAGGGCTAGCATGATTAAAAAACCCCAATCCAAACATACCCATATCAAAAAGCCATTTGTGAGCATTCTGATGATGGTCTAGTTCTTGTTCTTAATTCCAGTCACACTATTGGCTATAATAGTACAATTTCACAAATACTTGTCTTTCATCAAACAAGAAGTATTGTATTAATTCCTTTCCCGTTTTCAGTCCACACTTTCGAGGTAAAGTTTTTGGTTAATAGGGCAAAATCTATCCCCCCTGCAGAAACACATGCTTTTTGAGGGCCCTGATACAAGACATACCAAAGCTGATCCAAGTACCTTCCTAATTTGGGCAAAGGTGAGCTGCTGCAAGTCTGTGTGACACTTCAGCTCATTCTGTTCTGGACACATACACAGAAACAAAAGATTATCCATAAGCATTACTCTATATCGATAATCTCCAGAAAGAAAGCATTTGCTTTCAGATCAGATCTCTCGCCACTAAGTACACATAACACATTGTTTCTGGAGTCCTCATGTGTCCTAAGGCTCCTTAAATTTAGCAAGCAGTAACATGGAAAATGAGCTACACTGTTATAAACTCTATCAGCTGCCTGTACCACCTGAGTATTCAGAGACCACTTGTACTGTCCTGATGCAGGAAAACAGCAGGAATTAAGAATATGCTTAAATTCTGTCAAACATCAAGATCTAGATACTCAAGAATCCAATACAAAAAGGTATGGACAGGGCTCGGAGTGCTCCCTGAGGCAAAGCTGCTGCAGAGTCCCAGCCAGGAACACAGAAAACAGTCGGGCTGCAGGTATTACAAACACCTTCAAAACCAGCCTAAAAAGTGAATTAATACATCTCTTAGGCTGACTGCAAAACAGTAAGTACTGCATTACAGACCATAATATTTCCACATTATTTAAACATCAAAAACTTAACTAAATTAGTTACTTCCTTAGAAATTTCAAACAAATTCTTCATTCTGAGTATAAAATTACCGGGGGAGGAATTCTGGGCCAGAAGCAGAAGTAGCAAATTTTGTCTTCAAATTATTTGTGTGGGAGAATCCTGTAGAAAAATAACTTACACACAGAAAGACAACCCAAATAAAAGTTACCTAATAGCTGAGATAATTTTCTAAATAATCATTACTGTACTGCAGGTACATGCTTCTGTCACATGTATCTCAATTTCCATGCATTCTTAAAAAAGCTAAACATCCAAGTTCTGAAAGAAAAAGAGAATTTAAATGTTTCTAGAACCTTAATATAGTGTCATTGCACCAGAGAAAACAGAATGGTTCTAACAAGGTTTTACCTAGCAGATCTGCTCCTTCATCAACATCTCCAATGACCTCAGACCCCGCTGTGGAAAGTTCATGGTACAGGGAGTCTGTGTTGATGCCAAATGCTTTGTTCACAATCCCCTGTGTTGGGCTGTTGTTGGAAGCAAAAAAACAGAAGGAATCTTGTTACTTGGCAACATATAAGCTCAAACATTTCTCTTTGAAATACTGAGCATCCCAGACTGTTGCAATCAAAATCCTGAGAGCACATTCCATCTGTTCACCATTGGCTGAATCAGGGAACACACCGAGTAAAGAAAATAGCATGTGTTATTCCCCATATCATAGAATCATGGAATGGTTTGGGTTGGAAGGGATCTTAACGACCACCTTGTTTCAACCCCCTGCCATGGGCAGGGACACCTTCCACTATCCCAGGTTGCTCCAAGCCCTGTCCAACCTGGCCTTGGACACTTCCAGGGATCCAGGGGCAGCCACAGCTTCTCTGGGCAACCTGTGTCAGGGCTCCAAATACGACCTAGAGAGAACTCTTTCAGCTTGTGGGTCTTGTTTCTTACATCACGCTCATAAAGCACCATTTCCTCATAGCCAAGAATTTTTTCCCAATATCCCATCTATCCCTGCCCTGTGGCAATGGGAAGCCATTCCCCTTGTCCTGTCCCTCCAGGCCCTTGTCTCAAGTCCCTCTCCAGCTCTCCTGGAGCCCCATTAGGCCCTGGAAGGGGCTCTGAGGTCTTCCTGGAGCCTTCTCTTCTCCAGGTGAACACTCCCAGCTCCCCCAGCCTGGCTCCAGAGCAGAGGGGCTCCAGCCCTTGGAACATCTCCTTGGCCTCCTCTGGACTTGCTCCAACAGCTTCATGTCCTTCTTGTGCTGAGGACACATCTATCATGCACAACCTCAAAGCTCATCCAGAGCTTGCCCAGAGATTTACTCTTAAGTCATATAAATTAAGGACTATTCAGTATTTCACAGAAAAATTTCAACTCGCAGAAGCACTCAGCTTTGACCTGTCAGATTCTGCAAGGATTCCCATGCTCCTATCAATCTAGATAGAAACCTCAGACAGCAGTAATATCAGATAAGAAATTCAATGCTAAAAACAGCAATGGCCTTTTTACTTGGCCAACCACTAAGTGCAATCAGCCTGAAGGGTCTGTTTTCCCTTTGGTTAAGCCTGTGTATTAAAATGCTGCTTCACATGTCTCCAGATGTATTTAAATTAAAGTAAATCAAAGTTAATAGTTTTTAGTCTTATCAGATAATGGCACATTTCCAACTCTCAGTGTCTTTGATACCATCAAGAATCTTCTTGCATTTCTTGACAGCCTCATGGCTCAAGCTGTTACAGGATGTGCAGGCGAGGCAACCTCTGGGATTGTGGCTGTCTGCTCTAAAAAATTGTCTTACTGTGGGTTATAAACACTTTGCAATGCCCTGCCTTGTATGAGTGACATCAACCAGCATGAACAGCAGCTGCGCAATTTCTCCAGCAATCTATCAGAAAGGTCAGCACCAGTGGAGATGATCTCAAGTTGTACAGCTTCATTATAACATACATAATCTCAGTGATTACAAATGCAGTGTAGTAGCTGCCTCTGATATTGCAGTTACAGCGCACTACAAAGAAGAGGAAAAAAAGTGGATTTTTAAATTACAGAAAAATTCCAGCTACCAAGACATCTGAGAGCACTGAGGAGGTACAAATGGTGCCGTGATGGCACTGCAATTAATCAGTTCACACAGTCCGATGGTCAGCACAAATGGCAAGAGAAACCAGCACTCGGTCTGACCTGGAGACCTAATTCAGACTGAACTTTCCTCCAGCATCCAGCTTTCAGAGCTGTATGCATCATGAAAGCACTCTGCTTTCAGAGCAGCATACACCCTGTCAGCAGTCCAAGTCAGGCTGTGTCTCCTGTAGCTCTCAGTCTCACCACCTGGAGCAGAGATTCCTACCTAAAGAACTCAGGTGCATCAATCCTCTCTGTTTCCTTCTTACGCTTGGATTTGATCAATTTTTTCTCTGATTTCATCAGTCCCTTTTGTCTTCCTCACACAGAGCAGTTTCAACTCCCTAGATTACTCCTGACCCTAAAAATAGTCCAGGCATCCTACATGTCCCAAGGGGAGCTTAACTGTGTGGGCCTTCCCAGCTGAGAAATGCAGGTGTTAGTGCTACTCGTACCCTTCTCAGTGGGGGTGCTCAGTAGGGTGGGCTAATCCAGTCCAGACTGGGACCATGAGATAATCTTAACTTCACTCTGACAGGGTACTGTATTTTCTGCATACCTTTAAGATTTTGGGGGTTTTTTTTGCTGGTGTAGTGCCAAATTACCCACTGGACAAGGGTAAAAGGTAAACTTTAGTAAAAACAAATCAAGGTACCTAAGCTACTAAGTCTAGACTAACACATCTCACAGAAACGTGGTGCCAAAATTAATACCCTTTAGGAAGCCTCCTATTTAGCACAAAATGGGTGATGGGTAGGAAGTAGAGCAGTAGAGTACTTTAGTAACAGTCTGATGCTTCTGAAAACTCTGTTGAGGATTTGTAGCCACTCCTCAGTGCACTGATGGTTCACAATTGCTCTGGCCAGCCTCACCTGGGAACTGCACCCATCCACTGGTCCCAGGGCTCCCTTTGACCTCAGGCCTATGCCTTCAGTCCTTTGCTAAGCTGCACCTGTCTTCAGTCCTGCCTCCTGCTGCTCATGGGTAGCACTGGGACTGAATTCATGCTCTTGCCTTGTCTGGAGCTGCTGACAGGGCTCGCTACCAGTGATCTGAGCCTCCCTGCTCAGAGCCTGTGGGACTGGGATTGCTGAGGTTACCTCTGCTTGTCCTCCCTTGGGGGGCAGCCCTGCCTCTACTCTACAAACACTTGAAAAAAATAGAACTGAAAAAATCTTAAAAATCTTGGAGTTTTAAAACGGAGTTCAGAACCGAGCTCTTATTAGACAATGCACCTTTTCCCACTTCCTGACAGCTTAAGCCCATGTCTTCTTTGCTTGTCTTAAACCTTCTGCTGCTCCATCATTTCTCCAAACTCCCTGATCAGCAAGGCAAATGAGCCTAGTCCTGGGTCAGCTGTACATATCCTCCTGCAGATCACCAGCAGGCACTGGCCCTTTTGGAGAACCCAAAGCAGGTCAGAACCTCTGATACTAGGCAGAATATATGGACTATCTCAAACAGCTGCATTGTGAGCTCGCTGTGAGCCAGAGCGTCCATTCCTCACTCCTTGTGAAGCCAAGTGACAGAGCACAAAGGGAAAAGTAACAATCAGTACCTGCTACCCGTGCGTTCCAGGCGGGGGTCCTGACACATGTCCAGCTCCGGGGTAGAATCAATGATGTCCTGGACATCAGACCACTCATCGCTGCTGCCCATCCCTAGGTAAGACAGTACGTATCATATACAGGATCAGGACTTTCAGAGAATGGCATTTCTTGAAGGTACTTTTACAGCTTTGAATATCAAGGTTTGAAAATTTCATGGTGCCATGTTCAAAATTTTAAAATCAGAACAGAAAGTGGTTGAAGGTGGCCTCTCAATGCCAGAGCAGGAACACCATAAGCATCCCCCTTCCTACTCCCATTCCAGAGCATCGCCAAAGTCATTGCCCTGAATACTCACTAAAATGGGATAAGCAGAAATATTTTATCCATTGAAATAAATTCCAAACCCCCCTTTTTATCTGCCAATAAAAAACTCTTCCATCCCCATACAGCATTAGCTGACATCGAAAGCAACAGTGATCTTCTGTACAGCTTCATAGAAATTACTACTGTTAGGAACTGGCACTATTTAGTTTTAATAGAAACACGTTTTTAATACAAATTCTCAAGTCTACACTGGTGTAGATACCTGTTACAGTGAAACTTGACTTCAAAACAAATAAATGAAGTCCAGTTTCTGTGTAATCTACAGCCTGAAGCCAGTATTTAAAGAATAAGGAATTTCTTCATTGTCAGGTCCCATTTATTGGATACCAAACTCTTCAAAAGCTCAGACTTGCACCTATTCTGAACAAGCAACATGAACAGAGTGTCTGTTCACACAAGGAATTCCTGAAGGATTAACGACCTCATTTCTGAATTACATTAGTCCCTCAATTACATTAGATGTGACATCTTTGACCTTTCCAAACAATCTCAGTAGCCAAATACGCAAAGTCCATGACAACTGGAATGTTGATTTCTTTCAGGCTTGCATTGTGTACCCGCTAGCAGCAAACCCAGGCTGGAAGACGAAGTGTGACGTGGATCTGTTGCCAAAGCAGGCATCCACATCCAGCGGGTCTAACACAAACACAGCCTTCCTCAGCTTTATTTTACCAAGCTGGGAAGCTTTTCTGCAAATACCTCTAAGTACCGTTTTTGGTAGCTCAGCTCTAAGGCATGTGCATTGCTGACAGACGTTTTAATTACAGAAGCATAAAATACGTGATTAAAATTCAAGTATGTGCATTACTTCTAAGCATGAAGAATCGATTTTGCATTAGGGATGAGAAATAATTGAAAGGTTGAATATGCAGAGCACACAAGGAAGACACAACTATCGGCTTTGAGCAAAAAAGTAAAAAAGCTTCCACCTCACAACTGCACACATACAGAAGACAGATGACTTTGACCCAAGAAATCTGTTGATAGTAAATGAGCTTGTAAAGCAGCAACTATAAAAATCAGGGCATTCAAACTACTGACATCCATGCTTATCTTTCCTGATAAAGCGTTACATGGTCTTGCCTTGGCCAGGACCACAGCCAGACCACAATCTAACAGCAGGCTATGCAGAATCCATATGCTTCCATGGACAACTACCCTAGCCTCTGACAGATGGACATCTGTGACCCTGAGGACACCCTCAGGAAAATACAGACTGAGACTCTTGTCACGGCAGTTCTCATTCAGTGTTACAGCAAAAGATGTTACATGTTGGTTTATAGTCTTACTTTGCTAGGAACCAGCCTGTGCATATTAGCAGAGGAATTTCTGCTTTAGTAATAACTTCTGCTTCCCATGTAATAACTTAGGTAAAAAGATGATCGGCTGGTTCACATGCCAACCTCAGAGACCTATGTTTACCCCTAAGATCCTGCAGATTATCCTAATGACCTTTAATAAGTCTCAAGGTCCTTTTGTATTTTAAGTTAATGACCTGTAAAACAGATCACTTCTCGCTTCTGATGGCCACTGCAAGTCTCACAATCCAGGGTGAGATCTGCTCAGACACTACATGGGCACAACTGAAGGGCCTTTTATCATGTTATTACACCATTTATTTATTTAACAGCCTGGTGCTAAAGCTTAGATGATGGCTTTCCTGACAAGAAATCATAAATTCAAATTACTAAAGGACTCTGGAAAACAGAGAGAAAACAACTGTAACTTCCAAAGATTTGGGAGTGTTCTTATGTGAGAAAAAGGCTAAAAGAAATTAGCTCATTTAGCTGAGAAAAACAGCCGGATACAATTGCTTTTTTTTTAACAAATCAGAGTGTGGGATAAGTGCACAGAGGGAAAATAATTATTTCATCTCACTGAAAAATTTGGCATTTGAACAACTGGATATAAAATACTTACGAATAAATCCAGACAGAAAATGAAATATAAGCTTTTAACTGTCATATTGATGACATGAATGCATGACACTGCAGGGCACTAAACTCAGTAACCTGTTCTCATCCTGTGAATTAGTGAAATTACTCATATAACTGATGTTTTCAAAAACCTGCTACCCAAAAAACTGCTAACATCCAATTAACCCTGTCTCATTCATGCACCTTTCCAAGTCAGGCTTCCTCAAATTCCATACCTATATTGCAGTCTCCCAGCCTCTCCCTGTAACAGAGAGACACCAGAACTAGGAAGTTGATTGTTAGTGACCAAGTACCTGAGCTCCAGCTGCCATACCTATACTGACATTCCTCATCTCCTGTGTGACCTGGACTTCCATGTTCCGGCTGTTCCGCTTTTCTCGTGCCCTCTTATTACTCTTGGTGGTGCCATTGGTGTACTCGCTGATGGGCTGGATGCTCTCGTTTAGAGGGGTGACAGCAGCAGAGGGCACAGATGATGTGGGAGTATTGGACTTGGTTCCCGTGGTGCTCGGCGTGGCAGCTGCTGAGGACTGCCCAGATTCAGACATTTCGTCTTGGGGGCACTGTGGCAATTCCAGGGCGACAGAACAGAAAGGGAAAAGCACAATTATACATTTCAGTTAATGTCCCATTTGCTGGTGTATGGATGCCTTAAAGCATTATGAGCATGGTTCTTGCTCACTGTACCAGTTACATGTCCCAACATTTGCTGGTGACACTGGGCGCTACCACCACAGTGAAGCAGCGAGTTCTCGTGCTGAACTCAATAAGCAAATCCCACCTGTGAAAGGGCTGATAACCTTCCTCCTTCACTACTGAATACTGGTCTTCACAAATCACATCGGTATGTGATCTCAAGAAAGGTGGCCTTATCACAGGTGAAAAGCACCTGTAGCTCACACTGACTACAGTGAAAGCTGAAGGGCTTTGGCACTTGCGGCAAGCCAGGCCAGTGTTTCCCAAGGCTGGAAGGCAACATGGATATCGCTTGGGAAGGATCTGAAGCGGCCTCTTAGAAGTCTTGGCTGATGTCATTACTGTAAGCCACCAACACACCTGGATGAGAAAACAGCAAACTGGTTTTGCCACTAAACTGCAGAAGCAAAGTGGACACTTGTCTGGGATGGTCTGGCTTGTCTGGCGCAGGAGACCTATGTCCCCAAACCACCTTATGCAGAGCTAGGCAGGCATGGGTCCAGCTTGAGAACACAGCAGAAACAGATGTGGTCTCCCACTTCCAAATGGCAGGAGGACAATACTCAAGAATTCAGAAAGGTGAGAAATGAACACAGGAGATGGATTCCCAGTATGGAATGTGCAAAATGGCTCTTGGTTTTAACAGACATTACAGCCCCACTTCTTCTACCACCACCTCTTGAGGAACAGGGAGGCTTCAAGGCTTTGTCAGGGTTTTACACTGTGACCTGTGTTTGTCAATTAAAGCAGCACTGCTTCAGTCTGTGACCAGCGCTGTGTCCTCTCCCAGACTCAAATGAGATCCCCCCAGTCTTAAGGGCAGCCCACTCTAATAACTGCCTGCAGGGAGGTGACGTAATTAATGCTGAGAGTTATATGTGACAGTGAGTTGCAATTGGGTGCAGTGGCATTCAGCATCTGCACATCCAGATCCAGCTTTCATCTTCACTGCTGGCCTCTCACCTCCTGTGCAAGTACTAGAGAGATCCTGGTTCCGCTCAGAGGCTGCTCTGAGCCCCCCAGCTTTGGAGCTGTGACACCGTCTCACTTCGCTCACCTGGAAGTCTCGTTCTCTTGTTCTAATAACAGCTTCACAACATGACAAAAAAATCCAATATGGAATGAGTGAGAAGACTGAAAAAAATGGTGACTTAACCCTTTGCAGCCATATTTTTGTTAAATCTGGAATCTTCCTTTAATTAGACTGGCCTCTGTATGCTTATCTTAGAATGCCCCACTGCACCGTAGAAATCGAAGGGTTACACTGCATCTGCACATTTATATTGGAAACTCTGTTTTTTAAAATGGCACTACCATTAAATGCAATCCATGTTTTGTTTATTTTCTGCATTGTCAGTCCAAACAGCATCCACATTCCCACAAGAATATCCAAACCAGCTCCCTGCACATATGCTGGTTTTAGCATCAAGACTGAGATGAGAACTTGGCTCTTAGGCTGCGACATGTGAAAACCACACTTCCCACCTCTACTTCATATTCCTGGTTTAGGAGCTACTTTCCTAATATGTAAAGAAAAAAAAGAATCAAATGGGATTTTTGATAATAAATAGGATCCAGTAAGCCTTGGACTACCTCAACTGCAGTTTGCCTTCTGTGCTTTCTGATGTACAAAGGGACAAGAGCATCAAGTGTGAAATGCAACCATAACATCTCTTTCCCCAAACAAAACTGCTGTTGGATGAAAGAATTCAAGGGATGTTCTTGGACCCACTGTAAGTCTATGAGAATAACCAAAGTTTAGGAGCATCTTAGCTGTGTAAGAGACACCCAGGTGGGTCCACTCCACTTGTCATTCCTCGTTCTTATGAACCAGATGGCATTCAAAAGCCCTGGACCATCAGTGTCTAAGGGTGATGTTTGTATCAGAGATCTCCTCTAACTTCTTGTTTATAGACATAACCTGCCCCTTACGCAGAATACACGAATAAGTAATTACCCCGGTCTTTCACTACTCTTTGGTTACAGATGTGAGTTTTGTATTTACCTAGAAAACATACTTTATCAACCTTCCAGCCTGCACTGGAGAAATTTCTCCCAAATGTAAATACTACCAACATGCTCCTCTTCACAGCCCAGAAGCTGGTATCTTCCTTCTATTGTCTGAGTGCTCTGTTAATGCTAAATATTGCACTAAGAGTACAGCTCTCCTCTCCAGCACAGGAGGCATTCTCCAAAACCCACAGCTCACCCAAAGAATACTCTCCACAGCCACCACTTACCTACAGCCATACCTGTCAACCTCCTAAACATCAACTGTGTAGTAGTGACCTCCAAAATGCATTGTAAAGGCCCAACATTCATAGCAGTCACATGTCACCATGAGAAGCCACAATTGTATGGTTATAACACTGAAAGCATAGTACATAAAAACAAAAATGTTAAGGACTTTCATCTCCAAAACACAGCATAAAATAAATGTACAACTGAATGCAAAAATAAAATAGTGACAGCAACTAAAACAGAAAATAGTAATAAAAAGTAAACAAGGACACTTAAAATGTAAGTACAGTATGGCCCCATGAAGAAGGAAAACTAGTAAGAATAGTCAGGTATGTACTGGGAAGGTGAGTCGTGTGAGTGATGTCAGCAAAATATCAGCGCTCTGAAGAAGAAGCAAGGGGGGCATGAGCCACGCCGCTGAGAAGTCAGTCACGTAGAGGATTTAAGAGACAGCATTTCAGTCACAGAGCGTGCAAGAAGCTTGTGGGAGGAAAATCTGCATTCCAAACTAGCAAGTCAGTCAATCACAATTAAAGGTAATTATTCATTAATTTGCTCCATACTCAGGAAATTCTCCGTAACAGACTACCCATCCAAGTCTTCCACAGCACAAGCTCCTTAACTCCACTGTACCATCTAGCTTTTATCCCAGCATTCTACTCCGCGTCTCCCTAACTCAGCACTAGCATAAAGAAACACATTCACGCTCTGTCCTCATTTCCACCATCCATTATGTTATTGTACTGTGGCACCGCTATTCCTTAATTCCAGGCAGAGCTTTCCAGAAATGACTGTAGGACCTGAATGGCATTCTGTAAGTTGCTACATTTCCCAAACTTCTGTGCCTCTAACACTACAGTAAGGACTGGATTCCAACCCTCCATCCTAGGCAAAGATACTTTGGATTTCCAAATTCCACAGCGGCAGAGAGCTGACAAAGTGCTGACATTTGTGCTGTGCTAGGTCTGGCTGCTTCACAGAGGTAATGTTAAAAAAATTAACTTGCTGCTTTGTTTTCTGAGTAAATTGTGAATTTGCCCATGCATCAAGAAGGCCACTGCTGTAGAGTCCCTAAGGTCAAAGCCCATTCACGGAATCTGGAGACATGTAGAATGGGTACAACAAGCTGGGAATTTCTTTTTCTTTATCTCCTCTTTGCCTTTACTGCCCCAGTGTATTTTACAAGGATCACTGATTCACAACTTTTCAAAGTGATTCACAACTTTTCAAACAGAGACCAGTCCTTATATGCGACACATAAACCAGCTGATATTCTACAAATTCCAAGCAGAGTGAAGGTAAATTTTATCAGACACTTTTGAAGTAGAGCAGGAGCTCTGTGAGATGCCAGTGGACACACTGAGCTGTGCTCAGCAGAGAAACCAGTGGCTCTCGGACCTGTCACCAGGCATTTGTGGAAAATCATTTAAAGAGAAGAATTTGGTGGGATCCTGAGCACAAAGACTTTGCAAAGTCCACATGTACATGGGAAATGTGGGTCACCAGGCATAGCCTAATCTGTAAACAGCTGCACTGAGCTGTCAGCTCAGAGCACACCACTTGGGCCTTGGGGCTCAGACCAGTCTCCGAATAGCAGAGTGGAGACCCCTGAATGGCAGAGCAGAGCGCAAGACGCGTCAGGCAGCACCATGAGCTGCTCCGGTGCAGCTGCAGTGCTGTGAGGATTTTGGAAGACCTGGTGCAGAAGGCGGAGCAGTAACGGTGACAGATGTACTGAAGGTAGACAGTGCAAGTCTAGAGCAGTGACAAGGCATAGGAGGAATGTAAGACCTTTAAGTGCAGTGCAAGACCTGGGCATCCAGACAGGGTAAGAAGGAGCTCTTTTTAGTGAAGATAGGAAGGCCAGGAGATCAGTCAAAAATGACATACACTTAAGGGCAAGTGCAACCCAATGCCTGGTCCCACTTGAGTTGCAGAACCATTGCTCTTATCAAAACGGAGAGAAGGGACACGTTCCACCATGTCCTCTCCCAAAAAAGGTATTAAGAAGTGAAGGATTTCTCTTCCCTCAATCCCTAACTGCCCCCACACACATCCCTCTCAACTCGGGGCCAGCCAAGTAAAGGAGATTATCCCTGAGACAAGCAGCATGAGCAGCTGTGTCAAATCCTTCCTGCACAATATGCCAGATCTACAGAAGAATATCCTCCCACCTCCAGCACAGCTACTATGGGAGCAAACACATAGGGAGAGGCTGCAAAGGGTTACGGACACAGATTGTCTCCAGCTTAATGAAAATGTGAGATGTTATTGACAGCGAGAGTGGGAAACCCTTGCTCTGTGATGGTCTAGAAAACCTTGTAGCTGGAGTTGGACTGCAGCTGGCCGAGGTCACTCAGGTGCCAGTGGTCCAGTGTTGGGACGATCTTGGCCCCTATCTGGCCACGTACCATGCCATCAGCGAGGGGGAAGACATTCAGGGAGTTGGGACGTTCCTTCCTGCTAAAGAGACAAACAGGGAGAGAGAGGAAAACTGTGTTAGCTGGGTAGAAGGTTCTGACAGAAAACAAACAGCACACCTAGTGTATGTGAAATATGAGACACTAGAAATTGGACTGCATCCATTACCCTCACATGGCAGCTGTCTGAACTCCCAATTTCCACACTTCCTCAGTGATGGCTGCTCAGTCCCACAGTGTTACTGCTAGAGTAGTACCTCCTCCTGGGGAGACTCTAAGAGGGAGGGAGTCAGTGGCCATAACAGGTACAACTGACTGCTCCATCAGTATGAGAAATTTGGGGAACACAAAAGTGCAGGCAAACACCAGCCAACTTAAGTTAGTGCCTCTTCTGAGAAACAAAGGTTCTAGGGCAAAATAAGCCACAGCAAACAACTCTCACAGCAAAAAAATAAAAGCTCCCATAGCTTCTAGAGATGTCATCACAGGGTGAAGAATAAGGCTTTTAAGTGTCATCTACATGAAACTTATGACATTCCACCCAAAATCTGGCGAGCTTCAACAAAAGGAACCAGATGGGTTGGATCACTTCCAATTTTAAGCACAGAAGTATTTGTACTCTCTGATCCTCCCTCCATACCCGTATTACGATGCACTCACAATTCAAAAACTAAACAAAGACATAAATGAATTCATCATGCATATTGCTAGGTGTCTCTAAGTGTGTTCTATTCATCTTCTCCTTTCTGGCAACTGCAGGTGACTCACTAGCTGCAGGTTTGATTCTGAACATAAAAGCTGGCACAGATTTTGAGACCAAGCTTCCGTGGGAGAAAATCTAGAGCAAGCAGTGGAGGTGGAAAGGCTGTGGCAGCAGCTTGCCGAACCCAGCAACTGGTTTGGGTTATCTCTAATTGACTCCATTCCCTGCAGAGCTGAACTAAATTGATTCTCTGTGTGACGTGCACCCACACTCGGACTCACTTGTACTTCACCTACTCCTGCACAGGGTTTCTGCTTAATTGTGGGGGTGTGATGAAACCTGCCCTTCTGTAGCACACTGTTAGTAACAGCAGACCTCCATGTGCCTTTCTGTAATGATCATCAGCATTGGGTGTCAAGCCAAGCCTGGGAAACAAGCGCAGCCACCTCACCTGTGACCATGGCAAACAACTGCTACAGGGCCCCTGGAACGGAGCAAACACACTAACACAGGGGATGGTACACCAGCCAGCTCTTTTAGGAAGGACAGAGGTGGAGTGCCCAGCAGAAGAGGCAATGTTTGCTGAGAAAAACCACAATGCCCAATCTTCTCAGTCCCAGCATTGCCCAGCCACCAAAGCATGCCGCATTGCTGCATCAGTGCTTACCCTGAATAGGCAAAAAGGCCTCCTGTGGCCTGTCTTGGATAGGCAAGATGGGGCAGAAAGGTGATTCCAGTGTGGCCTGCTTGGGATGCACTTTTCCTAAGAATCTGCATTAAAATCCTCTCCTGAAGATACTAGACTCATACATGGAAGCTTCATACACAAACCCTCTTAGAAAGGAGGCATGTAACTGGATTTTGGAGGAACACAGATCACTGACACAACATCATTAACCTTCTCACAGGTAACAAGCAATAGGACAAGAGGAAATGTCCTCAAGTTGCACCAGGGTAGGTTCAGGTTGGATATTGCAGAAAATTTCTTCACTGAAAAAGTGGTTAAGCATGTAAACATGTTGCCCAGGGCAGTGGTGGAGTCACAATCCTTGGATGCATTCAAAAGGTGAGTGGATGTGGCACTTTGTGGTATGATTTAGTGGGCATGAGGGTATTCAGTTGAAGGTTGAAGATCCTGGAGGTCTTTTCCAACCTTAATGACTCTATCATTTCTCCACAGATTCAAACTCAGACTCCTACGTGATAGGAATTGTCAGTTTCCTTGTAGCTTTTCCTTTCCACTACCAAAGGCATCTTGCTGCTTGTGATTTAAATAGTCGCTGATGGTTTAGTGAAAACATTCCACTGCTGTTTGTCTAAATCCCAACTGATGACTGTAACCTGCCACTTACTCCTGCTCCTACTAGGTCATGATGCCAAAGGACAACTACCTCTGCCTGTCTGCTGGTAGGTACCTCTCTTTATCCCGCTGCTATCCATCTAAGACCCTGAAAGTTTCTAACAGCTGGGTTTCAAGTTTCTAAATACCATACTAAGCAAACGTTGTCCTCCTAGGAAATCTTCACCCTGGCACTGATCCAAGCACCACAGAAAGTAGAGTCAGTTACGTCTAATAGATTATGAAAGGATTCAAAACGGGAAATCAGAGCCACTTTATGCCACAAAACCAGAAAATTCCTAGTTTTACAGTTAAAGAAATAACCCAAGGATACCTAAGAATCTACTTCAAAAAGATCTCTCTTTTTAGGGAGAAAACAAACAGATTTTTTGAGATGCTTTAACCATTGGTTTTGTAGCTTTCCTTTTCTCCAGGACAGAATGGTAGTTCTAAGAGAGTCTTGCCTTCACAGGTGTTTGGAGCAGGACAAAGTCTCCTGTAATTGCAGAACAGTCCTTGTCAAACCAGTGGTGCAGCCAAAATATCTTAGTGACTATGCTGGGATGGCCTGACATAACTCACTGACAACAATGAGACATAAAAGCTGCCCCAAACATATCCTGAGAGAGGCATTAAATTACACTTTCCCTTATTCTTTTTTGTTCATATGCAAACACATACACACAACACACAAGAAGATACGGGAGCCACCAAATGGAGAGGAAATGTGTGAATTTCACAGTCCCTGTTAAAGAGACAGAGATACAGGGTTTCTGTAGCATCAGAAGCTGTAGAGTCTTCAGGAAAGAATTTTAGCACCGACTGTCAGGAAATTTCCTTGCTGAGTTTCTTTGGAAACACCTTCAAGCCTCTTCTAAACCTCCCAGGAAAGGGGAAAGAGCAAACACCCCAGCAGAGCTAACTCCAGTTTTGCAGTCCTGGAGCTGGCTACCAAATTTAAATTCAAAGAAATTTAAAGTATCCTCAAGGCTGGTCTAAATTTTGAGCGCTGTAGTTGCCCTCATATACCCAAATCTTTCCAGGACTCAGCCAGGGTGAGTCTTAACACTTGTTAGCTCCATCTTGACTTACACGGTGAACAGCACACTCCCCAATAAAGGTTTGCAGTAGCCAAAACCTGGGATGAGGATGTTTTACATCCTGAAGTTTACAAAACACAACAAAACTACAGTTTGTTTGCCAGCATTTAAAGAGGAGAACTAGGCTCTTTGAAGACTCAGGGCACAGCACTCCCTGCCCAACCACCAGCCAGAAATGCCTCTGGAAAGCTGACACTGACACACTTGTTCTGCGCCACTCAGAAATCAAGCACGGCTTGTTCTCTAGAGTAAAATAAGAGAGAAGAAATTTCTTGGAACCAGAGGGAATTGCATGAAGCTGTGTCAGGGGAGGTTTAGGCTGGATTTCAGGAAAAGGTTCTACCCCCAGAGGGTGGCGGGGCACTGGACAGGCTCCCCACGGAATGGGCATGGCCCCAAGGTAGCCAGAGTTCCAGGAGCATTTGGACAACACTCTCAGGCACAGGATGGGATTTTGGGGTGTCTGTGCAGGGCCAGGAGTTGGATTTGATAATCCTTCAGGGTCCCTTCCAACTCAGGATATTCTATGATTCCACGGATCTATGATTCTATGACTTTTTAAAACATTAGAGGATGTGAAGTGTAAACATCCCATCCTAGACATCTGATCCTGTTTTGGGATCAAACTTGTTTGTCTTCTGCATTTGCATACACAAGCTTCTCCCTGCTGTGTTATCCCAGCTCCATGGTTCCCTCTGCGCCCCTGAACCAGCAAGTCCAGCACAGGTGCCAGTAGACACAGAGAGCAAATATGCCAGTACAATACATTCCCAGCATCACACTGTCACCACTCCACAGCAACCTCCAACACTTGGATTAATGAAGTTCAGATGCAGCAATAGGATTTACCTTTTTCTCCAGGACTGGCGATGACTGCAGTGACAAACATAACAGGCAAACAGCAGCAATCCCACAAAAAGCGAGACAAAAAGAACAACCATTAGAGAGCAAATGTCATGCAAACATGCAACCTACCACAGACACAAGGTACACGTGCACCGCAACCCACGCCATGTGGAAGTGGGTACAAACTCATTACACCTCTTGGATGGCCATTGATACACACCACCCCCACAAAAGGTGCTGCACAAACTTCTCCCTAGTCCCATTTATTTTAAATAAATGCACCCAGATTTATGTCACAGGTCATGAGAAATTATGCCTGTCCCCCCATCCAGTGCACTAAGATCCACAAACACTGGTGTTCCCCCCTCCAGCTGTACAATGACATCGAAACACACCTGTCCCAGGTGCTTGTGCACAAGCACAACAAACAGACAGCTACACACGCACACACGCAAACAGTGCAAAGCTGGAAATTAAGAAAAAATTCCCATTTCCTACTGGTAGTTCCTACAGACTTGGATCACAGTCTCATCATGGGCTTTTCACAGACATACAGTCCTCTCCAAGGACACTAGCAATATGCCACACTTAAAGGGTGAAAGACTAACTTCTGTGATATGAAGAGGCAGTTCTTGATGAAAATTTTGCCCTTCACCACAAAGACTGGCAGTCTTATAACCAGCAACATTTTTCACTGGGCAGCTCTTTCATGGAATGCTAATATAAAGCCACAATTAATATCAGCTTATTTGAAAGTCAGAGAAGGAAAAACTCATTAAAAACCATTTCTACTACACAGTCCAGCTCAGGAGTTGGACTGTGATGATCCTTGTGGCTCCCTTCCAACTCAGGACATTCTACGATTCTATGACTCAAAGTTGGCAGGTGCACACAGGACCCACCCTTTAAAAGAGCTTGCCCTAAGTTTGTTTTTGCCTACAGTACTTTTAGATTTTACTGTGTAAGCATTTCCACAGATATATTCTTACTTCCAGAAGCATAAGTGGGGAGAGAAACAAACTTGACACACTTATCCCATTCAATCTCTAACACTAGGATCAGATCATGTTCTGGGAGCTCACTCTGGATTTCCAGACTGTGAGGGATAGAAGAGAAGGGAGAAAAACAGTCTGATAAGGGAGATTTTATGAACAGATGAGCACCTACAAACTACTGGTTCTTTTTATACCATGTCCTCTCTAGCTTTCTACACCCCTCATGCCTGTCTCTTCTGCCTAGGAAAGCTGACATCTAGCTTTTTTTTTGTTTTTTTCAATTGATTCCTATATTTTAGACAATCTAATTCTAGTCAGAACCCAAACAATGCAGGAAGGGAGGAAAATACATTTCTTGGACATAAGTACGATTTTTGGTGACTAACAGAAAGCTTCCTCTGAAAGAACAACGGGGGGAAAAATCCTGTAATGGCTAACGCATTTAATTGCTACGGTTTTGCTGCCTATCCCACATACAAAGACATGTACACTCACACTTTATTTGACACTTCCATCCATTCTATAGATAAACCTCTACACACTACCTAAGAATATAAACATGTTTTCCAGAGGCCCCATCAACAGCAGCATGATAAAAGCCTCACCTTTGTAAAACAACATACGAAGCTCCTCACCATCAAGAACCCACAACTCACCCAGAACCCATTAAAAGAGAGCTTCAGCTACAATCCGCATCCCCAGGGAAAGGTCCTGCTCTGTTTTCTCTCTCAAACACACGCACTCAGTGTGTAAGTTCCCAGGTGACACATGTTACATGGAGAGGTCATGGCCCTACCTTCTCCCAGGTACACTGCCCTCAGTTTGGTTATTTCCCCCAACTTGCTGCATCTTAGACCGCTCTATGTGTTCCACATAGGTCTGGATCATCTGTGAGGAGAGAAAAATCCAGGGGGTAAACAGATGAGATGGAAAGGCTCATTTTCTGCTTTTGTTTAATTTTCTACAACATCCATTTCCAATTCCCTGGGTTTTTTTGCACACTTCCTTGTCTTTACTGTTGCCTCCTAAGCTGATGAATGCTTTTTCTGTCTAATCCGATAGAAAATTCGTCAGCAAACAGTGTCAGAAATTAATTCAGCTGAATCTCATAACCAAAGAGCCTTGAAAGAGCATATCCCAAAACAACATAAAACATCTCCTGAAGGCTCATTGGCAATGGGAGATGAGGTAGCGGGGCACTGTGCACAGCATCACAGAACAGCTGAGATTGGAAGGAACGTCCTAAGGTCCATCAGTCCACTCCCTGCTGAAACAGGGCCACCCAGAGCAGGCTGCCAGGACCACATCCAGGTGGCTTGTGAGTATCTCCAAGGAAGGAGACTCCAACACGCCTCTGAACAACCTGTTCCAGGGCTCATTGTCCTCGCAGTAAAGTAGTTTTTACTACTTTTTTCAGAGTGAGCCTTCTGAGTCCTAGTTTGTGCCTGCTGTCTCCACTGGACACCAGCTGAACATAGCCTGGCTCCATCCTCTTTACACCCTCCAGTCAGGTATTTCTGATGTTCCCAAAGTTCAGAAGCTCTAGTCATCACTAGGATTGTAAAGCCGAATTCTTTTACATGATATAGTCATGTAGATATAGACAAAGAGTTTATTTATTTAGAAAGATAATATCCTACCTCTGTGTGACGCTGATGTAGAGCATTATACTCCTTCTTCATTTCAGATTCACGTTCTTCTAGTCGAGAAACTGCCAAGAGAAGATCCCAACTATCAGCTAATACACACCTGGCTCTCAAAATAAACTGTCTGAGAAACAAAGCCTATTTTGTTAGAAATTAATTTACACTTACTGAATAAAACAAACAGAAACAGAATTGTGGGATTTGGTCTTCGTTAGAAGCTTAGTTCATGAGTACCTGCATGTTCCCAATACCAGCAATTTTGCACCACAAATGAAATGAAACCACAGAAGTTTTTCAGCAGTAGCCTGGTACCCTGTAAGCATCTTAGTTTGGCTACAATTTGAATTGTCCTCTGGGACTGGCTCTTCTGGTTACTAGAGGAGCAGGAGTAGTGGACAAAACACCAACAAATTCTGAGGGGAACTTCAATGGCTGCATGTATTAAGGAAGTATTCGTAAAAACAAATACACAAACTAAGTAACTAACTAACTAATTAATGTGATGATTTTTACAAGAGGAAAAAATGGAAAATTCTACAAGGAGAAACTGGAAACCAGGTTCCAAAGGCCCAAATCCGGCACCTTGCATCTGGAGAGACTGACCACAGAAGAAAAGAAAGGTAGCCTCTACTGAATTAGTGCGGGTACATCCCACCCTTTGGAAGGCTCAGAATTTTACATTAAAGTAAGGGACAACCAGGTATTTCAGGATTTGCACAAATTATGTTGAAACAAAAAAAGTATTAAAATTATTTTTAAAGTAGCACTGTATGTCTGTGGAAGGCAATGTGTATAATGGTGTCTGGTGCACAGCTTTGCTTACTCTGGTCTGCATAGTTTTTGGTCTTCAGCTCCAGCTGTCGAGTCTGAAATTCAAGGTGTTCCACTTGGATCTGTAGTTCTTTCTTCTCCTGTTCCAGTGCATCTTCAAACTCTATGAACTTCTGCATAGGGAAGAAGTGGAGAAGAAGGCAGAGATGAGGATTACATGTAAAGTGGGTTTGCCCTACCATGACCCTTCCTCTCTTCACCAAAATAGAAATTTGAGAGAATACAAACTCAGGGAATATAAATTACAAAATCAGAAATAATAAATTTTAAGTATTGTAAGTAGCACAGCAGCATTTCATCAAGCTGAAGAGTCTATTTTATATGAGAAAAGTATTGTTGTCTTTAATGCATAATAAATATATAAACTATGGTCCAACATGAGTTCTGTAAACCAGCACAACTCTACCATCTTCAGCAATGCTGCTCTTCTTTGTGCCAGGCTGCATTTTGATTCCTGTTAATTTGATGTCACAGAAATCAAATTTTATTTCTACAGTCATGTACTTAGAAATACCTATGTCAGAAATCGTCAGACTAACTCGTCTAATGATGCAGATGTAGAGAGCTCCACCCAAAATTCTTGTGGGGGACAAGCCTTGCAGAAATGTGCAAGTCTTCTGGAAAACTAAGCCCCAACTCTGGTGCTGCTCACTCCCATTATCACCAACACAGAGGCAGCTGCACACAGCAGTGTGACTCCTGCACAGGACACTGGACCAAAGGAAAAGTTTTACGGATACACTCATTTCACCATGAAAACACAATAGGAAAATATCTGATTTCAGGGTATTCTATCTGTAAACTCTCACTTCACACCTGTGAGCACTCCGTGCTGTGGACACCAGCACTTAAGAGCAGAGTAAAACATGTGGAACATTCTGTTCAGCTCCACTGAGGGGTATTACACAACTCTTGGTAGGAACTGGAGCCACAGGGACTCCACATAATGAAATATCATATAATATCATTAAATCATATCATATAATAAAGTATCACGAAATATTTAAACTAAGCAGGATCCCTGGAAAGTGAGTGCATCTCCACATCTCTGCATATAGCTGGATGAGCCTGGTTCTTGTGTGATACATGGTCATTAGAGGTTTTCTGCACAATACACTAGGTGCAATAATGACCCATAACCCCCACGTCTAGATTTAGAAACAGCTAAATCTAGTACCACCCCTGACACAAACCAGTGGGAAAGTCCCTAAGGCTCAGAGAACATGTGCCTCTCCCCAGAAAACCAAGCCTGAACGTTACCACCAGGCTCACAAGGGCACAGTATGGCAAAACTATCCCACCAGCTGCAGTACACATCCTGGCCTGGCTGACAAACCCAAAAATTCAAGTCTCGTTGAAGTACTCCTGAATAGTTCCATCCAAGGAAGCCAGAAGTACAGCATCATCTGCACCAACCAATCCAGTAGTTAGAACACCAACCCAACAGCTGAGCTGCATGAGCACGGCTGGGGTTGGGAGCAGCCCTGGACTTGGACCTGCTGAGGACAAGAGCCAGAAGGGTTAATTAAGCCAAGCAGGCTTTAATCCACCCTTAAAAATGTTTACGGGCCAAGAGGAGCGCACAGGAAGTAACGGGGGTCTGTGAGGAGCTCACAGAGCTCTGCTCCTGACCCTGCCTCTCTCTCTCGCCGTCTGTTTGCCAAATCATCCTTAGGTCCAGCCCTATCAAATTCACCAGCACACGCACATTGGCTGGCGAAACCTCCTATGTCTAAAAGCACGGATCATGGTGAGGAAAATCCCTCTCTCCTCTGCCCTCTGCATGGGGGAAGTGTTGCCTCCACAAAAACACTGCTCAGAGGCATGAGAACTTCAATTTAACAAATTAAAGCTTTGTTTTACTCCCAAAGAGACAGACACTGGGGTGAATCTTTATTGGCAAAGACTCCCAGGGAAACTAACACATTTAAATGCTCAGTAAGATTGTTTTGCTAAATTCTGCACATGAACCAATCAGCACTGCTGCACTCTCAGGGTAAACCCCATGCCCACTCCCTATTGCTTTTACTGAAATTATTAGCAGGGACACTGCAGCCATCATTATGAATCGGATCCTCTCTGTAGATCACTGAAAGCCGCATTATTTATGATTCTTGCGAACTTTTAAAACTGCTCAGTAAATTCCTGGGAGCAGTGACTCAGTCTGCATTCCTACATACCTGTATTTATAGAAACAATCAAACACACTTTAGCCACATCTTGCTTCCCTGCACTCAGTGTTCTGCAGTGCCTTTAATCTCTAACTGGGCTTTTAACTTTATTCCTCTTCCTGCCCAAATTTACTGTAATAAGGGTTTGGGTTTTTTTCCACTTACAGTTGTTTTACATGGTATTTTCTAGAAATAGCAGCAATGCCAACACCTTTCTTTCACTATAAAGAAGTCCTCTCAGAGGCTAAACATTTACTTTTAAATTATATTTTAAGATTGTTCAAGGGTTTAGATTTTTAAGTGTTTCTTCCTGAGATGTCAATGAAACATTGAAATCCCTTAGTCACTCACCCAGCAGCCTGTTTTTTATGGACTCTGAGAAATTTATACAACAACCTGCTTTGTAAATTTGTGGATTTATTTTTGAAACCTTTTTCACAACAACAATATAATTTTGGAATGAGTAAAAAAGGAAAAGAAGTCCTAACAGACACAGTGACAATGAGAAGCAGAGTTGAGAAGCAGCAGTTTCACTTGCTCCTTCTGCAGGCTGATGGAAACTATTCCAACAGTCTTTTCCTGGTATAATCTCCATCTCCTCAAAGTGTTTTGCTGGAAGCACTCTGTGCTAAAGCTTTATTGATGAACCCTTTTAATTACAGCCAAGGGCTAAATCTCCATCACATTGCAGTGGCTCAGCTTTCACCACTTTCCTGCTCCCATTTCTCCACCCAGGAGCATGTAAACCCCCCAGGCAGGAATGAGGGATTTAGAAGCAATAAAAATGAATGCATGTTAAGGACATAATTCACAGGTTTCTCAAAAATAAATTACAAAGGAAAAGAAGTTACAAGCCCAATTTTATTCCAATAACATAGGTCACCTTTAAAAGGATTCCTAGATTTGCTACTGCTGTTTTGGTTTAATTCCGAGGACACTGATTGAAAGATTAACTCTTCTACAAATATGGCTCAGTCTTTCTCCTCAGACCTATCTACTTTGCAACCCAAAAATAATCAAAGAAACATAAAACTAGAAACCAATTAAGCACCTGGAAAAGAAAGAGACATGGAGACAACAATATTAAAAATTAATATAGCCCTAAGTGTTTGTAGGGCAGAACAGCATTTTGGATAAAAGCACTGCAGGATGGCCCTGAGGAGATCAAATGATGGCATTTGTGTGCAGGGGCCCAACGGCTTGACCCAGTTCCCAGCTCTGCAGCACCTTGTACCTGCTCCGACATCAGAACTCATTTCACCTGAGCTTCTCCCTACACATCACAAGCTCTGAGAGCAGGAAAAGTCCCAAATTCAGAGTGAAGTGAGCAGTCAACACAGCAGAATAATGAGAGGATTCCTGCCAGGGCTTTGCCCAAGGAAGATGTTCCTAATGTCCATATGTCACTGCTGCTCATCCTTCATGGCACCAGTGAGCTCTCACGAGGGTATCCAGACAGGCTTTATTTTTTCCCAGTAAGCCCACAACAGATATTCCATACAGCATCCAGGGAAATGCCTCACTAGCCACTAGAAGCAACAGAGATTTAACTAACTTTAGTCAGAGATGTGAGTACACTCACAAGTACAACTAAGCTGCACCACAAGTTCGGGGGAAATTAATGTTTGTATGAGTTACTTTTGAGAACGAGAGCCTCCAGAGACAGACAGCAGAGGCAGCACCTCATCTCCAGCATGATGCCGGACCACGTGCCTCATGGTGTGGCTCATGGCCCAAAGCATGTGGCTGCAGGTGGCCCAGATGAGCAGCCAGACCGGCTCCAGCATCTCTCCTGCCTAAACTCAATCTACCAAGTGTATCCCCAGCACACAGACTGGAAATCCCCAGTCACACAGTGCTCTCTGCACCAAACTCTGCCTTCCCATGGCACTAGAAATTCGCGGCAGGGCAGGAGAAACAGAGAACACAAACTGCATAAAGTGTTTTAATTTTTTTAAACTTTTTTTGATTAACCAGGCTTCCAGAGGGAGTCATACAGCAAGTACATGTTATTGAGTGAATGCAACTCAGTAAATAAATATCTGTTGGCATTTCACTTTTTCCATTTCTTTCAGAGGGACGATACAATCCTGGCCCTGCTGAAGCTGTGGGAATTTCTCAGGAACTTGAAGAGGAACCAGTATATCACCCCAACCCTTTAAACCATCTAAAAATAACAAGGCAGAGGGAACACTGACTTGTAAGTCTCCTTCCCATCACAACATTTTCTGGCTATAATATTTACAAAAAGCACCAAACCCAGTTATAACAGAAAAAGAATCCTTATGATTTACTCTCCTGCTTTTCGTGTTTTTCATCTCACCCTGTGCCCAGCCAATCCTCCCTTAAATGCTGCACAGATGTTTCATGCCCAAAGATGAAATTCCAAAGTTCTGTGGACGCTAACTCACACTTGCTAACCGGCAAGCCTTCCCAAGGGCAGGGAATATTCACAGGAATCAAATCCACAATTCTGGCCTCAGAACAGTACAATTCCAATGACTTCTGAAAACAGTCACCACAAATACTGCTCTTCCATTACAAACATTAACATTTAACAGGAGCATAGAATCACACGACTGGTTTGGATTGGAAGGGACCTTAAAGACCACCTTGTTTCAGCACCCCCTGCCATGGACAGGAACACGTTCCATTATCCCAGGGTGCTCCAAGCCCCGTCCAACCCGGCCTTGGACACTGCCAGGGACCCAGGGGCAGCCACAGCTTCTCTGGGCACCCTGCGCCAGGGCCTCCCCACCCTCACAGGGAACAACTTCTTCCCAATATCCAATCTATCTCTGTCAGTTTGAAAGTAAGTAGAGGAGAAAAAAAACCCAAAGAAAAAACCAAATGGCATAGCCTCATGGACTTTTTAAATACATCTTAAAATAACCAAATAGACTCTTTACAAAGCACTGTGCCACAATCTCAATGCCCAGGCTACTGAGCTTTAACACTGCATTGCAAATTTGTTGACTGCATTCTTTCACTTTAGTGCTGCCAACAGGCAAGAAAAAAATCTGGTGGCGGTGAAGCATCCCAGGTTGAGCCTGCTACTGCAGCTGCCCTTGATTTCAGAGGTTTCTCGTTCCCAGGGCCAGGTGCTGTCACCGGTTTTCCCTGAAGTTTTCACTGCACAGAGCTCAGCTCACACCTTCACCTCAGTAACTCACAGCTTCCAATGCCAGCTTTACAGAGATGCAATAAAGACATTAAGAAAAGAGAAATAAAAAGGACATGAGAATTCCACTGATAGTAAAGAAAAAGTACCTTTTGTTTGGTCTCCCACCATGACAAAGTAGTGGGTACACTGGAAGCAGAAACAGCCCCCAGTCCCAGGAGTTCTCAATAGCAAGGCTGACCACAGCATTAATATGTTCACTATTTTTTCTCTTTTTTTTCTTCCCAGAGCCTCTACAGTTAATTTCAAAGAATAATTTCTGAATATGAACAATTAAACAGTTAATCACCTCAGTCATCTAGGAGAAATGGAGTATGAAACTGCTACATATATAAATGTCACATGGATTTTTTTCTGCTAGGCTCTGTCTCCAGATTTCAAGTAGGATCACTGCTCTGTAATAATCCAGGATTATGGCAAACAACAACGGCTCACACACTTCTCTTCAGAAGGAAAATAACTAGCACAAAATCATCCCAAGGCCAAAGAATGACTACTCCTCTGAAGAGCAGTGGTACAATGTGGATTGCTTGGCTTCCTGCTTTCCTGTCTCCTGCAAAGGAAGAAAATGACTAAAAATAGTAACATATCATCAGAAATCATCACATCACATTAGTGAGAAATCAAACAGAGCCAGAGATGCACAGAGATGCAGAAATCTCATTAGGCAGCCTTAATCTGTGGTGGCTGGCAGTGTGTGCAGTGGGGGCCTAGCAAAGGTAGTATCGGGGTTCAGTCCAGACCTAAGTGGGGGTGCAGGGCTGTGGGTGAAAGCTGTGTTGGGGGAGGAAGCCCCTCACTCAAGGCAGCTGTGGTTTCCTTTTGGTGTGGGAAGCAGGGCGAGGGAGGGGATTCTTCCTCCTACTTCGCTCAGGTGAGACCCTACTGCCTCCAGTTTGGGGGTCCTCACCACAAGCATGCAGAGTTGCTGGAGCGAGTCCAGAGGAGGCCACAGATATGCTCAGACGGCTTCCCACTGCCAGAGGGCAGGGTTAGATGAGATACTGGGAAGAAATTCTTTCCTGTGAGGGTGGGGAGGCCCTGGCACAGGTTGCCCAGAGAAGCTGTGGCTGCCCCATTCCTGGAAGTGTCCAAGGCCAGGTTGGACGGGGCTTGGAGCAATCTGGGATAGTGGAAGGTGTCCCTGCCCATGGCAGGGGGCAGGGCGAGACGGGCTTTAAGGTCTCTTCCAATCCAAATCATTCTATGATCCCTACAGGCATTTATATAAAGTCATTTATTTAGCAAAGCTGAAGTAGAAGATTAAGAAATTGAGTTGTATTCTTTACACCGAAGTTACCTTGACTTTATTGCATGAAAACATTCCCAACAGAAAGTCAGTACAGACAGATTCAGTGTTTCCCTTGGGAAAACAAAGAGTTTAAAAATATTTAAAGCTGCTCTCCCTTGCTGGTCTCAAGAGCTGAAATGGACTCTCAGAAAACAGAAAAACATGGTCATTAGCCCCTCCCCAGTGATAAAAATGTAACTGCATTTCCATCATGCTGTACCTAACACGAATTTTAGAAACGTTTTGGCTCCTTGAGAGCAGTGTCACAGGTAAAAAAGGCCTCCCTGCATTTCACCTGATCATCACTCATCTTGCTCCTCAGTGCCTTTAGGTGACAGACTAATGGGTCTGGGTGTGCCCCAAGCAATGCCACCTTTTTTCCTGGAAGGTGCCTGTCTTCAGCAGACCCTGCTCCAAGTGATTGCAGTCATGGTACCTGTAGAGTGAACCTCTGATCCCAGTGCCATGAGAAAACACACCATCAGTAAGAGTAAATTCTGCTAACAGACTGTATTTTCACCATCTCTGAAGGATATCAGTTACAGCAAATAGAAGACATTGTATCCACTATAAATGTTACAGGACAGGACTCAAAAACCCAAACTCTCACCCTCAACACTGCACTGGCAAAGAGGCCACAACCTGAACAGAGCTGCAGTTCTGGCATGAAGAACCAACAACTGAACCAACTTGCAACTAGAGCACACTTGTTAAAACTCACAAGTAACTGATTTACCAACTCAAATTTCATACTTGTTCAAAATCTTACCCTGCACTTGTCACAATTCCAGCTGTGTTCTCTGATGTCCCTCGCTCTGCTCCGTGCATTCTCCAGTGTCTCCTGTTCTGCTTACTGGGGTTTCCTCCTTTTGAGTGTATTTGTGCCATCACAGCTGTGGCAACTGTGAAAACTCTTGCGTTTTCATTGCAGAGCTTGGCCTAAAGTTCAAACCATATTCCCAGTATGGTATACATTATGTATCAGCCCTGGAGGAATTTTTTATTAGAAATGCATGATTACAATAACCTTTTTATATTGAATACTTAAGATGTATATAACCCTGAATCACATGAAGACATACATACAAGCACTTCATATGGAAAAAAAACTACCAGCCTTCCCCAAGTGAGGTCTCGGCCCTCAAATAAAGCGGACAGTGAATTATTGGCAAAATGGCCAAAACATTATAAAAGAGAACAGAATATAATGTCATTTTAACTGTATTTTAACCTAGTTTTTAGAATTTATTAGCCCAGAAGGACACACAGTACATAGCTTCAGTAACAGGCTACAGAGTTACAAATATATGTGCAAAGAATGTAGAGAATACATAAAAGCAGAACAGGCAAAAATCAATTCAGCATCAATGGAAAGATGCTCTGAGCTACGCCCTGTGTTGGAATCTTTGCTATCCTCAAAGACAAATGCACTCCTGAAAGAACATTCCAATCTCCATGGAAGCATACGACCTTCGAAATAACATTTCCTTTATATCTGCAGAGCTTGGAGATAAAAGATTTCTGTTCCTACTGCTAACTTCAAGAAGTCAAAATAATATCTTTTATCTGCTAGATAATCAGCAATCACAGATGGGACTTTGAGTGCCTTCTGTAAAATAAATGTCTTTTTTGTTGATGTGTGCAAAGATTACCATCTCCTATATTCCCATTCCAAGGGACCTGAACCTTTTTCCAAAGGAGAATTCCTTTTCCCTTATGGTGCTCTCCATGAAGTCGGCCTGGTCTTCCAGCTCAGCCAGGAGATACAGAGGGACCCTCCCACATCCTGGACCCTGCTCCAGCCTCTGCCTCAGACAATGTTCACCCATCCAGCTGCTCTCATCTCCCGGTGGGCCTAATGACAAGGTTAATTGGGACAGAAGATGCAGAAGAAAGGGGTGCACAAAGAAGGGATGAGCTTCCAGCAGAGTAGCTGGCCTTGAGAACAGCCTTGACCTTATTTCCACCAGGATGGCCAACAAGAAGGGAGGTGTGACTGTGAAGTCCTGCAGATGGCACTAGACCAGGAGGTGTCATCAGCACTGAAGAGAACAAACTATCGCAGGGAAAAACTGGAAGATACTGGAGACCAGAGCAATGCAGGGCTGAACAGCACTTGAGTGCACGGGTATGCACATGAGAACCGCCAGTTGTGCTGGGAGGAGGAGGGTGGAGAGGAAGGAGCTGATGACAGAACCATCAGTTAATTGGCCCCATGGTGACATGCTCTGGGCCAGGCACAACTGAAGCCAAGGAGGGCAGAGAGGAGATGGACATGCAGCCACTCCATGTCATATAGGCCACACCAGACTGCACTAATGAAGGCGAAAGCCTGCACATAAACCTTATTACTAACACTTTGAAAAAGGCCATGGGACACTGGGACACTCACAGAGAGCATTCACACACTATAAGGCCCAGGTAAGTTTTCCCTGGAAAATCACGTTATTCCTCCTGCTTCTCAGAGAGGATCAGCCCAAGCACCAGATGTGGCTAAGGGTCAGTCAAGGAAAATATGAGGAAATCTGTAAAACAAGACTAGGCTGGCCAGGTGACACAAGGTGACACACAGGCCAGCAAACCTGCCTTCTTCAGCAAGGCAACAGAGTTTGGCTCCAGGACCCTGAAAACAGACCAGACAAGACAGGACCAGTCACCCTTAACAAAATAAAGAAATAAATATTCGATAGGGCAAAAACTCACTAACAGTAAAAGACAATGACAGCACAAGAACAAACCAGGAAAACCAGGCCATGAATTAAAACCCAAAAAAGAATTCCACTGCAATTTTGAGGAAGCAAGGAGTAGAGGCCGGAGTTTTAACCAAGCTTGATATATTTATGAAACAGATAATGTGACTTGAGTTCCTGCAATACTCAGGGACTGGACATGCTGACTCAGGAAGTCCCTTCCAGTGCTACTGCCTCGAGTTTTTAAGGAAGAGTGGGTGTTTCTGACAATGCTGGTGGCAAAACAGCTACAGAATTGGGGCAAAAATCACTATGCAGTAAGAAGTCCCTAGGGCTCAAGTCTGAAGTAATTCAACTTAAACCAAGACAGTGCCCAGTGGTGTGGCTATACCTACTATAGCTACACACATTTTTAACGCTAAGATCACCTTAATGTGTGTGTATAAACATACAGTTTATACTATTCTGTATTAACAGGCTCAGTGGCTGCCAGATATCCATCACTTCATAACATGCATGACCTTCTGCTTCACATGCTGCTTCCACAGCAGACTGCTCTATGGAAGCTGGGCACTTGGACAGACGCATTCCCAGTAAAACTACCTGGTAAGCACTGGTTTAAGATGAGTTTCCTTATTTCAAGAGCATAGATGTGAATCTTCTCCCAAATCACAGAGCTCATCATACTCCAAGTGCAGCAAGTGTAAAGCATCCAAAAATCACTGTCCAGGCATCGGCCTGCTTGTTTTTAATTTCTTACTAAATATTTTATATATTTTTTCATGTATGACATTGCATTACTGAAGTCACAGTTTTCTGCCTTCTGCATTCAGCCTCCATTCAGGGAGATAAAAGACTGATGCACTGGTTTTAAATGCTGAGCAGACACAGAGCATGGATAACAACAGACAGTGAAACAAATATTAATGGAATAAACATTGTAAAAAGGAAAAAAAATTTAAATTACACAAGCTGGTAGTGTAAACTTGTCTTCCTTTGTGAGGGCAAAATATATTTGTAGGTATTTTTGTTACCTGGAATTATGGTGCAAATTATGTGGTGACTTTGACTGAACTCAAGACCACCCACCACAAAAGCCACACAGCTGAAGGGATGGCGAGGCACATATCCAGGGAGGTGGGATGAAGGTGGGGCTACTGAAATGTGGGCAGTGTAAATAAGTGGAATTTACAAAAATGCTGCAGTTGCATTTAATGCTGATACAAAAGGTGGCTGTGATGAAAAACTGTCTTAAACCACAACACTCTTCCAAGAGGCGTTAAATCATTATTTTACAAGTTTAAAAGTTTGTAACAAAGGAAGCAGGAGACCAAAGACCATGTGTAAACGAGAAATAGAGCAGACATGGGCACTTCAGCTGAAGGGGAGTAGGCTGGTGGGAGGGCAGGGCCCCAGAATGGGGGAACAGTCTGCCACTGAAGCCACAGTCACCTCGGAAGAAAGGAAGCTGACAGACATCACCTGATGGACAACCCCAACTTCAGTACAGGAGCAGTGGGGCAGCCCGTGGAGACAGTGGAGTCACTGTCCCTGGAGGTGTCCAAAGAACGACTGGACGTGGCATTCAGTGCTCTGGTCTGGTTGACAAGGTGGCAATGGGTCAAAGGTTGGACTTGATGATCTGGAAGGTTTCTTCTAACCTCAACGATTTTGTGGTATCGCTGCAGTTGCCGAGACACTGCCCTCCCCTCCAAAGTAGAATTCTCTGGTTTTGCTAATAAATAGAGATTACTGATTTAGCTCAACCAAAACATGTATTTGAGTTCTTTTCCAAAGCTATCATTGACTGGTGAAAGAAAATAGTAAAATACACTGAAATGACACCTCTCTCCATCATGGGGAAGGGAAGATACTTTTCCATAACCAAGTTCTTCAAAATGTATGGTACATCACATTGTACAATTCTCCCACACATGCTGTTTGTAAATGTGTTGCCAGNGAGGCACATATCCAGGGAGGTGGGATGAAGGTGGGGCTACTGAAATGTGGGCAGTGTAAATAAGTGGAATTTACAAAAATGCTGCAGTTGCATTTAATGCTGATACAAAAGGAGGCTGTGATGAAAAACTGTCTTAAACCACAACACTCTTCCAAGAGGCGTTAAATCATTATTTTACAAGTTTAAAAGTTTGTAACAAAGGAAGCAGGAGACCAAAGACCATGTGTAAACGAGAAATAGAGCAGACATGGGCACTTCAGCTGAAGGGGAGTAGGCTGGTGGGAGGGCAGGGCCCCAGAATGGGGGAACAGTCTGCCACTGAAGCCACAGTCACCTCGGAAGAAAGGAAGCTGACAGACATCACCTGATGGACAACCCCAACTTCAGTACAGGAGCAGTGGGGCAGCCCGTGGAGACAGTGGAGTCACTGTCCCTGGAGGTGTCCAAAGAACGACTGGACGTGGCATTCAGTGCTCTGGTCTGGTTGACAAGGTGGCAATGGGTCAAAGGTTGGACTTGATGATCTGGAAGGTTTCTTCTAACCTCAACGATTTTGTGGTATCGCTGCAGTTGCCGAGACACTGCCCTCCCCTCCAAAGTAGAATTCTCTGGTTTTGCTAATAAATAGAGATTACTGATTTAGCTCAACCAAAACATGTATTTGAGTTCTTTTCCAAAGCTATCATTGACTGGTGAAAGAAAATAGTAAAATACACTGAAATGACACCTCTCTCCATCATGGGGAAGGGAAGATACTTTTCCATAACCAAGTTCTTCAAAATGTATGGTACATCACATTGTACAATTCTCCCACACATGCTGTTTGTAAATGTGTTGCCAGTGAGCTCTTTCAGTCCTTCTCAAGCACATCCCAAACCCAAAGAGGGCAAAAAGCTAATGTGCTTTTGGGCCATATGCCTTGAAAATATCTAACCATTAACAGATTAGTAAATTTTCCTGTTTTCAATTGGTACTTACAATTATTTCGTATAATTATCTTTTGGGAGAAACCCGGCATGTGTCCAATGGGAAAACCTCTCCACAAAACCTTGCAGGTGGAAGGGCAGGCAACCCTCTGCTGATGCTTCCCCTCTTGAGGGGGACAAGCAGGTCTGCTCTGGAACTGGGTAAGCAACTCACATTCATACCACCAAGTGGGATGGCCAAGACCCAGGCAGAACAGGAAAGAGAAATAAGATCCTGAAGCTGTTTTTGTCAGACTCAGTTGAGCATCATGTCCTGCTCTGAGCAGGTCCCTTCCAACCAGGGTACTGGGAGTGAAGATAGACACCAGCAGCTGTTCATCATCAGAGGACGCCACGTCCAACTCAGGAGCAAATGGTTCGGTGCTTCTCACTGAATCCTGAACTAAAGCCACCGGTCCTGCCAGGCGAAATACAGCTTCTCTCACCTGGGACAGCCCTCGCTTCCTCCTCAGCGGCATGAAAGGATCCAGCCTGCTACAGCTTGCCAGAGGCACCAAGACAACCAATGACGATCGGGATGTGGGCCATCTTCATCCTCCCCAGCAGACAAGATAAAGAATGAAGGTGGCCAAGGTGCCTTTGCTAAATTGAAGATTGCATCACTTTCAGAAAAATGAAGACTGACTGGGGATTTTTCTTGAAACTTGAGTCATCACAATCCCTCTCCAGAGTTGATGCGATAAAGGGGGATGGCTTTAAACTGAAGGAGGGCAGGTTTAGGTTAGATATTACAAAGAAATTATTCCCTGTGAGGGTGGTGAGACCCTGGCACCGGCTGCCCAGAGAAGCGGAGGCTGCCCCATCCCTGGAAGTGTCCAAGGCCAGGGTTTGGACGGGGCTTGGATCACCTCCCTTCAGTGGGAGCTGTCTCTGCCCATGGCAGGGAGTGGAACACGATGAGCTTAAAGGTCCATTCCAACACGAACCAGTCTGTGATTCTATGATTTAAATCCATCTGCAATGATAGCAAGGCCAAATCCATCCCAGACTTCTTGGCTTTTCTCTTGCAACTCTGCTTCCTGAATCTCCAGCAGTTAACTTCTGCCTTCATATACCTGGGGACATCCCAGCAGTATCACTGACAAAAATCAACCTGCAGAGCCATGAACAGAAAGGGACCACACAGCAGCTGCTTCATTGCATCAGAGGAAAAAACAGTTTCTCATCAAAGCTCACTCGGGGATCACAATTTGACTTATGCAAGTAACCCTCTTGAGGGGAAACCTGGCCATCACCTCTGATCATCATATTCAGATTATCCTGAACTGCTTTTTAAATAAATAACAGCTCATAGTGCTTGCTTGCTGTTTTACTTTAAAGGCAATTTTTAGTAACACACTGATATTTATGAATACTAATAATTGCCATGAGCTTGAGCGAGGATTTGTATGAAGGATCCGTGGATCCGTGTCCGGATACAGATTTTTTCAATCCAAGATTAGTGAGAATAAAGGTTGCCAGATGGCAGGGACTGATAAGGCATTACACGTGGAAAGCCTGATTCCTCATAGAGAAGTGATTTAGAAATACACATCATATGGCCAGTCTCTATTGCAAAACAGAATCACAAATTGTTACATTCCTTTAAATTAACAGAACTTGTAAACAGAAGAGTCTCTACATGTATTTCATCCCATCAGTGTAGAATTCATATAATTTGTTAGAAAAAATTATAGTAACTAATCATGTGTTTTTAGCAAGTGGCTTTCCAACAGCTGATGTCCTATAACACCATCTCTAATAAGCTAGAAACCTGTATAATATTCACCAAAAAGTTTTTTCTGCACACAAACTTTTGAGCGGGAGAAGATCAACAAAGACGAAGGACAAGCTGCTTCAGCATCTCTTAGAGCACAACCCCGAAGCATTTGTACTTCAGCTCTCAGTCTGCATTGGGTATCCTCCATCAGACCAGTCAGTGAGAAACCAGCAGCAGGACACACCTCACCCCACAGCTCAAAGCCAGCACTGGCTGATCCCACAAGAGCCGAGGTCCCCAGAACAGCCCAGCACATTCTACATCCTTCAGGATGCAGCACTGCAGCCAGCACAGGTTCCACCCACGCTGTCACCCCACTTCACAGCCAACCATGCTGCATCGTCCTTCTCCTGTGGAGCCACACACAAAGGAGGAGGCAAAGAGAAAAGGGTAGACTGCCACAACACTGCAATCATACCACAAAAGGGAAGAGAGTGGTCCCTGCCCTGGTGTCCTGTGGGCAGGAGGAGGGGAGGCAGCACCTGATCCAGAACAGCAGGCAACACTCCTGCTGGCAGAGGCAGCTCTCCACCCTCACTTTGAGCAGAGAAAAGGCATCAACGAGTTATCCCCTAACAAATCCCCCAGTTCACTGTTATTTGTATTAACATCAATCCTAGTCCTGCATCAGAAGACACATGATGGGACAGTAAAATTTTAGCTTACAATCCTATTCAGTTTGATTGCTACAGGTTTTGTAAGGAAAGCCATGCTCACCACCCAACATCGCCAACCTTTCACATGAGACACTTGCTGATTGCAGGCCAATGCATTGAGCTGTTGCCAGTTTTAGGAGCTCTCTAAACAAAGACACAGGGTCTAATTCAGAAATGAGACACTGTTTATTCTGTGCAGGTTGCAAGGTGTAGGTTTCCACAAATCAAGCACACTATGGGGTAAAAAGTTGCATCTTTTATACAGTAAAATTTACATGAATAAGACTCTCTAATACACATCCATGCCTACCTAATGCAAATTTATTTGTATAAAAATCTTACAAATGCTTGAAACACAAAGTTCTTTTTCTTTATTAAGCAACTTGTATTGCAGGAGTCATCAGACAATATGTTTACAAAAGGTGAGAAAATTCAGCTTGAAGACATCAATCCCTTTCATAGAAGTTATCTGACTACATCAGTTACATTTACAAAAGGTGAGAAGATTCAGCCTGGGGAGAGATAATTCAGCTTGAAGACATCATGAGGAGGCTGTAAGGATGGCCAGTGAGTTTCTTTCACCAGTTCAGAGGGAAGAGCAAACATCAGAATCTTCATCTAAAATAACTAACCTACTTAGATACAAATTTCAAATGCAGGGATCTCCAGAAACACTTTTTGCTGTTGGTTACTTTAATTTTATTATCTTCAGTTGCTGAGTTTTAATCATAATTACAATATTGTGATCAATTCTGAATCGTGGTCAAATGAAATCACTGAAAAAAGGCGTAAGAGAAAACTGAGACACAATGGTTAACATCCCCAAAATGTGAGGTTTGCCTCACCCAGAAGACACAATGGGATTACCACAAATGCTCTCACTTGTGTTGCTTTCTACTTCTTAACAAGTGAATGGATGTATTTGGGGAAAAAAGGAAGAAAGCATCATAAATATGTAAGTGAACATCTGTCTGGTCAGCAGAAAATTATCTTTACAAGTATCACAGTACTTCTGATGAAAATGAAGAATCTGGTTTCTCCAGGACCAACAGCTTTTGTAAATCGAGACAATTGCAAAAGAAGATTCAAGGTAAACTGGAGTAACCCTCTAATAATCACAAAGACTGCTGCTTGTTCCGTGGGTGAAATCTGACAGCGTCTGCAGGCTCCAGGAACGGACCAAGAGGGCCTGAAGGATATGGAGACACATCTGGTACCCAGTGAACCTGCATTTCATGCTTGCCAGTTATCTTCACCAGCCTATAGTGCAAAGGATCCAGGTAAAAGCATCTGGTCTCCGATATTCTGCAAAGCTTTCCTCCTTGGATGCTATGAGGTCATCATCAGGCTGCAGAAACTCCCATTAATCAGCTACTTGTAAGATCAGTTTTCAGGATGGGGAAACAAAATGCCTTCCCAGGCTGCAAGTCATTCCACAGAGAAAGCGGATACAAGGCAGGACAAGAGAAAGCACTTACAGTGAACAGGGGCTGGAGCCCACAACTGTCACTTCCGTCATACTTCCTCCCCATCTCCCTAAAGAGAAGGAGAGTACGAGGCGGGACAATATTTAAGGTTTGCCTTATCAAAGGGGGAGATTTTTACAAGCCTTTGTGCTGTTTGAGATGCAGACAGGAGCCAGCGAGCTCATCGTATTGCCACCCAGCTGGAAATCTCTTCAGGTACCTGTGGCAGCCACAGCACCCCTCAAAAAGGACCAGTTCTTCCAAAATACTGCCACTGATCTTCAAACAAAACACTGGAGCCTTCTTATTACACAAAAATTACTTACTGGTAAGTGAATGTGCTTATAAAGGTAAGTAACAATGCAAACAGCAAGCTATAATGAGGAGTGATGGCCACAGACGCACAACAGCAGGAGACAGGGACACTGCTTCTTTCGAAGTGGGAAAGGATGACACCCAGGTGTCTTTCAGGTGAGTCCTACACTTGGCAATGTCAGCAAAGGGCTTTCACAGTTCACATCCTGCCCCTGGGGAACACAGGTACATGCTGGGGCCACCCAGCTTGACAGAAAACTGGGGTTGCTGGTGGACCAGGTTAAACACAAGCCAGTGATGTGACCTTGAGGCAAATGGTGTCCTGGGCTATGGCCAGCAGGTCGAGAGTGCTGTGCACAGTGCTGGACTCTCCAGCACCACAGAGACAGGGATAGACTGAAGAGAGCGCAGTGAAAGGCCACAAGGGTGACAAAGGGATTGGAGCACCTGGAAAAGAGCAGACTCCAGGGGTCTCGTCAATGTACATAAATACCTGAAGGGAAAGTGCAGAGATGAAGGAGCCACTCTCTCTTCAGTGGTGCCCAGGGACAGAACATGAAGAAATGGGCACAAACTGGAACACAGGAGGCTCTCTTTCAACATCAGAAAACCATTTTTCCCTATGGGTACTGGCACAGGTTGCCCAGGGAGGTCTTGTCATCTCCCACCATCTTGGAGACACTTGAACACTGCTTGGACATGCTTGTGGGCAGCCTGCTCTAGGTGACCCTGCTTGAGCAATGGGTTAGAGCAAATGAGCTCCAAAGGCTCCTTCCAACCTCAACCAGTCTGTGATTCTGTCAAAAGACCCACGGAAAAGCTCAAGCCCACAAGATGACAATGCCAAAGACATTGGGAATACCACAGGAGGCAGGACACACTGCTTCAAGGGGTTACCGTGCTGCTAAAGCCCACGTTGCACCCCAGGCAGCTCAAGGCAGCACTTCCCATCTCCTGGCCAAGGCCAGCATCAACACAGGTCCATGAGAACTGCAGCCCAGCAGGCTCCGCCACACAGTTACACGCCGACTCCTTGCTCCAAGAGACCAGCAGAGGCCCAGGACACTGACATGGCAGCAGCCTGGAACAACACCTGCAGCCTGGAACTACACTGACCACCCCAGTAGTCAGTGTATGGGAACAGCCACTGGTACTAAGACAGAGGTTTTCCCAACCACATTCCAAAGGAAGTTGCTCCCAGGTGCTGGACTGGTGCAGCACAGAACACAAGCTACAAAAAGCCTTCAGGAGGGGTCAGACATCCTGATCAGCACTGAGTCGTTACCTCTACACCATACCTGTATGCATCTTCAATGACCACCATTCTAAACATTTTAATGAGCATGAACTGATGTTGCAAATCAAACAACACTCTTACTTTGCTGCTAATGCAGTTTGTGTTCTGCAGACAGCCACCACCATTCCCTTGGGATGTACATTTCTCTAGAAGCAGTTTTCATGCAACAAGAGGTCTGAAGGCACCTCCCACACGGCAGAGGCCCATCTGGCTTTCCTAACTCCAAGAAGCCATACTAACATACCCCAAACATCCCTGTAAAGCTTGTGCATTCACACATGAACACTTGTCTTGGTATCAGTGCCCAGTGTGATGAACAACCACTGCAGAAATCAGCATTTAGGGTGCACAGTGATGCTTGTCTTCAAGAGAGGAAGAATACAGAATACTAGGAGAGCAGATTGCATAAATCAAAATGGCTCATTAAGAGTGGACCCAGTAAGGCCTATTTTCCCTGGGGATTTCTGCAGGTGTCCCCAGCCCTTTCCTCATCCCAGCTCTACCCCTACATGTCCTCTGAATAGACCCCAGAAAGCAAAAGCATGTGCATGCTGGACCCACCTGCCCCAGACCCACATGCCAACTGTCCTGCTGCCACCAATCACTTGCACGCTGCCAGCTCTGTCTGTCCCTTCAACATGCAGGACCCTTCAACACTTCACTTGGCCTTTCTCCTTCACTATTCACCAAAAAGACACCCCAAAAAATTTAAGTAGTCTTTTTATTCTACAAAAATCTCCGAAAGCAGCCACCAGCTTCCTAAGTTATTTGGGGCAGCTCCTAAAAGAGCAATCACAACAGCTTCATTTCCTTAAAAGATCAAGCTAAACCAAATACTTAGCCAGTAAAAATAAGTAATGTCCTATGCACCAGTCCAAATACTGGGGCCAGAAAGGTGGTAAAGGGACTGGAGCATCTTGCACAGGAGGAGGAGCTGAGAGAGCTGGGGCTGCTCAAGAAGGCTCTGGGAGATCTGACCAGTGTGTTGAAGTACTTGCTGGGAGGGAGCAAGGATGAGGGGGTCAGACTCTGCTCTGGACAAGAGGAAATGGGTACAAGGAAAACCACATGGAATTCCATCTGAACACAAGCATGCATGTTTTTCCTGCGAGGGGTCAGACACTGGGACAGGTGGCCCAGAGAGGCTGCAGAGTCTCCATCCATGGAGACGTTCAAACTCTAGAGCAGGTCCTGGACAACCTGCCCCAGCTGCCCCTGATTGAGCAAGGGTGTGGCACTCAATCTCAGGAGGTCACAGACACACTAGAGGAGTCCGTGCTTCCACAGACCACCACACCACACAAGCAGTAATGACCCTACATTCACACATACACATCCTATGTTCATATGGACCCTATGAAACACGTGGAAGAAAACAAGAACACCGAAAATCTGGTGCAATCCCGTATCCTCAGTAGCTTGGAGGTCATGGAAAACTGCAATATTGTGTACTAAGCTCCGTAATCACAGCAACTGACAGCACTGCCTCATGCCAAGGAACTTCTATTCTAAATCCACTTGCCCAGATGCTTCTGCTGCCCTATTTTAGGACAAGCGAAAAACATGGAGTCTCAACAACCCAAGTGTTTAGAAAATAAAGCATTAATTTGCTTTTGGCAAAGACTGATTTAAAAGACAATATATAGAACCATCTTAAGATAGTAATGTTGAGAAGGGAAACCTTCCTTTATGGCATTTAGTGAAAAGGAAGTTGTTTCCCTGCCCACAGCAGGGGTGTTGGAACTAGATGACCTTTAAGGTCCCTTCCAACCTAACCTATTGCATGTTTCTATGATTCTACGATTGTTGGAAACAACCCTAATTTAACAAACTATACCTGTACAGTCTGTTTGTGCACAACTGCTGCATAAAGATGAACAGCACGGTGCAATGGCTCTGCACGGTGGTAATCAGCCAAGACAACACGCATTTTAATGCCAGAAAAATGCCCACCTGTGGTTCCAGTTGTCGCACTTGGACACGAAAGAACCACGCAGACACCTTGTCAGGAGAGAAGCAAGGAAGCAAGAGGGGGTCAGAGACCCCGCGCTTTATTATATATGTTCTTAGAAATCACCGTGGATTGGAGGGAGAAATTACCACCCCTCAATCACACTGGTCAAAGGGAAAATCCATCAAACGTCTCCGCCTAGGAGAATGGAATGAAAACAATACGGGACGGTTAACAAAACATGGCTATGTTTACAGAAAATGCGTGAGAAACTGTTACAGCAAATGAAAACATCGAAGAACTGCAAAACTCAGGGCGACATCCAGTTACTTTGAATTTAATAAAATAATATAAAGTAGCTATAACTCAGGGTCTTTTGACAGGATATTGTAAGAGAACAGATCAGTTTTTCATCTCTAACCTCTCAGTGTCAATTTAATTGTTGTAATTGGCACCCATACACAGAGAGGAATCAAGACTGAGGTCAAATCCTTTTTCCAGGGAAGGATCTTCCCAGTTAGAAGTGAAGATCCCACCCAAGACTTGAGGCACAGCCCAGGAGGCTGATGCTGCTGGAGAGAGGTGGGATGGACAGTCCCTGGTCACTATGGCACTGTTTCAGAGCAGCAATGCACGTTCTGGGAAGAAAACAGTTTTCTGTTTTTTGATTGTGTACAATTACCTGGTAGACAGCAGAATTCCCAGTCATATACAGATTTTCACCCCCATAACATGTAATTTACTGCAAAGTAAGCAGTGCATGGGAAACAGGTGCATATAAGTAATGTACTTTGTTATATACCAAGGGAAACAGCATCCATGTATTCCATGTATGACCTTGTAATACGGGGTTTGTAGAGGCAGAATGCTCATTTATTCTCACAAGAAACACACTATCTATTCCTTTTTTGATAACAAGTCTCTTTGCAAACACTTTCTTCTCCCACTTACATTGAGCCGTGTGTAAGGATGACAGAGTATCTTCATCATCATCATTGGCACTTTTTAAATCTCACTTTTTTTTAAATACCATCGGCAAATGGTATTCTGCCACGGTTCCCAAGTTTCCTTGCAGGAAATATAACTGCGATCACTACATTTGCTACCAGAAAATACATTCTGTATCTATTAAGCCCAGAACAGAAATCCAGCCCAGTCCAAAGATGAAAGATGATTCCAACTGGATTGTTTCAACCCCCATTTGCAGTCCCATTTTCCCCCATAAATAGTGCACTTTTAAAATTATTATTTCTCAGAAGCTGAAAAATGCTGTCTCTACACCACATTAAATAAGCTTCATGTACTCAGAATAATTTTTCAACCCATACAAGCATTCAAAAGAATTTTAGGATCATTTATTAGTCCATTAATACGTAATTAGAATTACAGACTAAAACTTTTAACTGACTGGCTCTTGCTTTCAGTATCAACAATGGACCATAAGTGTCTTCCCAACTCAGTTACCGAGATTCTCGCATATGATTAATAATCAACAAGAACGTGCCTATGAAAATCCTGTATGTGCTTCCCCAGTTCAACAACTATTTCATTAATTACCCCATACCAGATCAGAACCTGACTTCTAGGAAAGCAACTGAATCTTAATTCTTCTGCTCTTCCTTAGTCTAAAAGACNCCTCCCCTCGAGCCGGGCCCACCGCGGGGGCGCGGGCAGCAGGGACCCGCCACTGCCAGCGATCGGGGCGACGGAGCGGAGGCCTCTGGGAGGCGGCCCCGCCGCAGCCCTGCGCCGCCTCCGCCACCCCCTCGGCCCTCCCGCTCCCCTGCATTGGGGTCCNAGGTCCCTTCCAACCTAACCTATTGCATGTTTCTATGATTCTACGATTGTTGGAAACAACCCTAATTTAACAAACTATACCTGTACAGTCTGTTTGTGCACAACTGCTGCATAAAGATGAACAGCACGGTGCAATGGCTCTGCACGGTGGTAATCAGCCAAGACAACACGCATTTTAATGCCAGAAAAATGCCCACCTGTGGTTCCAGTTGTCGCACTTGGACACGAAAGAACCACGCAGACACCTTGTCAGGAGAGAAGCAAGGAAGCAAGAGGGGGTCAGAGACCCCGCGCTTTATTATATATGTTCTTAGAAATCACCGTGGATTGGAGGGAGAAATTACCACCCCTCAATCACACTGGTCAAAGGGAAAATCCATCAAACGTCTCCGCCTAGGAGAATGGAATGAAAACAATACGGGACGGTTAACAAAACATGGCTATGTTTACAGAAAATGCGTGAGAACCTGTTACAGCAAATGAAAACATCGAAGAACTGCAAAACTCAGGGCGACATCCAGTTACTTTGAATTTAATAAAATAATATAAAGTAGCTATAACTCAGGGTCTTTTGACAGGATATTGTAAGAGAACAGATCAGTTTTTCATCTCTAACCTCTCAGTGTCAATTTAATTGTTGTAATTGGCACCCATACACAGAGAGGAATCAAGACTGAGGTCAAATCCTTTTTCCAGGGAAGGATCTTCCCAGTTAGAAGTGAAGATCCCACCCAAGACTTGAGGCACAGCCCAGGAGGCTGATGCTGCTGGAGAGAGGTGGGATGGACAGTCCCTGGTCACTATGGCACTGTTTCAGAGCAGCAATGCACGTTCTGGGAAGAAAACAGTTTTCTGTTTTTTGATTGTGTACAATTACCTGGTAGACAGCAGAATTCCCAGTCATATACAGATTTTCACCCCCATAACATGTAATTTACTGCAAAGTAAGCAGTGCATGGGAAACAGGTGCATATAAGTAATGTACTTTGTTATATACCAAGGGAAACAGCATCCATGTATTCCATGTATGACCTTGTAATACGGGGTTTGTAGAGGCAGAATGCTCATTTATTCTCACAAGAAACACACTATCTATTCCTTTTTTGATAACAAGTCTCTTTGCAAACACTTTCTTCTCCCACTTACATTGAGCCGTGTGTAAGGATGACAGAGTATCTTCATCATCATCATTGGCACTTTTTAAATCTCACTTTTTTTTAAATACCATCGGCAAATGGTATTCTGCCACGGTTCCCAAGTTTCCTTGCAGGAAATATAACTGCGATCACTACATTTGCTACCAGAAAATACATTCTGTATCTATTAAGCCCAGAACAGAAATCCAGCCCAGTCCAAAGATGAAAGATGATTCCAACTGGATTGTTTCAACCCCCATTTGCAGTCCCATTTTCCCCCATAAATAGTGCACTTTTAAAATTATTATTTCTCAGAAGCTGAAAAATGCTGTCTCTACACCACATTAAATAAGCTTCATGTACTCAGAATAATTTTTCAACCCATACAAGCATTCAAAAGAATTTTAGGATCATTTATTAGTCCATTAATACGTAATTAGAATTACAGACTAAAACTTTTAACTGACTGGCTCTTGCTTTCAGTATCAACAATGGACCATAAGTGTCTTCCCAACTCAGTTACCGAGATTCTCGCATATGATTAATAATCAACAAGAACGTGCCTATGAAAATCCTGTATGTGCTTCCCCAGTTCAACAACTATTTCATTAATTACCCCATACCAGATCAGAACCTGACTTCTAGGAAAGCAACTGAATCTTAATTCTTCTGCTCTTCCTTAGTCTAAAAGACAGAAAAACCCCACTTTTTAAGAAGTTTAAAGAAGATGATGTGGTGGGGATGGACTTTTTTCACCACCAATGCTCCATCCCAGCTCACAGACTGTCACTCCAAGAGGCTGAACAGCAATCCCTATGGCTTCCCAGCCTTCAAGGCTGAAAGAATGCTCTGTATTTCAGCAGGGACAGGCGCAGATGCAGCAAGATGACAGAGTGCAGATCACCTCCTCTCTGTCTTGTCTACATCCGAGTCCCTGCAACCCGAGGATTCTCCTTCCTCTCCATCAGAGGAGTTGGATTTCTCATGAGCCACTTCCAAACAACCCCCAGCAGCTGGGCAACCCTGCCCCGGCTCTCCCGGGAGCGCATCCACGCTCCAGAAAATGGCAGGTGCTGACTTGGGAACGATTTTATTAAGACTCGAGGCACAGTTTCGGCAAAAATAAGTTTCAAAACCAGTAAGTTATACTCTAAAGGAAATTCCTTGCTCCAATGAAACAGCTTACAGCTGACATTGAGAATGCTGAACAGCTGCACAAATTACCCATTTTAAAAACTATTTTTTACACCGTAAATTATACTGACCCCTCCGGATGCTGTTAGCATTGCAAAGTAAATTCCTAATTCCTCAGGAATTCCACAGGATTGCAGCTATTTTGGTTCGGGTTTTTTCCCTTCCGCTGTCACGGGGCAGCTCAGCCGCAGTGGCCCCGGCCCCGCGGTGCGGCTGAGGAGCCGGGCCGGGCCTGCCGGGTCCGGAGGAGTCCCGGGGGCGGGAGCCCCGCGTCCCCGCGGGAAGGGATGCGCTTCGCCGGGCCCGGGCCCGCCCCCGCGCTCCGCTTCTAGAAGGTACCGGCGGCCGCTGCCCCGGGGCTCCCGCCGCCCCCC
>VZRS01007689.1:30200-42055 GCA_013398055.1 Ifrita kowaldi | reverse complement strand
GGGGGGTCGGGCAGATGTGGGGTGTTCCGTTAGGGTGTAGCAAAAAAGCCGCCGAGGCAGCGGCAGAAAGCAGTGGGGCCAGACAGCGGCAGCCAGGCTTCTCCGTAACAGCTGCTGCGTGCAGCTGGGAGATGTGCCCTCCAGGAAGGGGGAAGGGTTCAGGGTCCCAGGATTTTCCCCTGAGGCAACCGAGTAGATGGTGAGGGTCCTTTCCAGTTCGGTCGGGTGTTAGTAAGGTCCCAAAACAACGTCTGCTTGTACAAAAGGAGGCTCACCCACAGTAAGGAAGAAAGCAGTAATGGGCTGGACTCCACAATAGCAGCAAATTCTCCTGCAGTAGCAGCAGCTCGACCGCTCCCCTCCAATCCCAAGCGCAAGAGGAGCCGAGCCCAGCACCTCATCCCCCAGCCAAAACACTAGAGGTTTTTCTGCCCTTCCCAAGAGAAAAGCGCCCGGCTAAGAGGCTGCAGCCAGCTGCACCTCTTACCCCCACCTTGGCCACTTCTTTTGTCTCTCTTAAGTACGGGTCGTTACTATCGCTTAGGCAACAGATGTGAGAAAATTCCCTGAGAGAAAAGTAAAANAAAAAAAAAAAAAAAGAAAATATCCTAACCTCCAACACTTCCAGCATTAGGTTTCTACTTTGATGGCACACAACCAAGGAACAGACGATACTGGTTTTAGTACCTAGAATTCACCTTCAATTCGTATCCAGCTGCAATTCAAGGTGTTTCTACAGAAAAAAGATGGACCACAGTACCATAGGACAGTTGTGGTGAAGGAAGAATTTATGTAAACCAGGTTTTCTTTACAAGTGAATATTCTTGTTTAAAAATACATGGACAGCAGGAACTACTTACGCTTTCTTTCAATAAGCCAGTATCTGGAGGGGTGACTGACAAGCTTTAGCTGCAGAGTGTATAAAACCTCTTTTAAAAGGTTTAACTCTGTCTAGAATAAGAACTGGTTAGTGGCATTCCTATTTCAAAGTTTAAAAGGAATGTGTGGTTTGGCTTCAAGTAGTTTAATGAATTTCATCTCCCACTGCAGAAGCTTCTTCCGTATTTGTTAAGGTCAGGAAAACCCATTGTGGTAGTTTTACAAAACCTCATTCACCAAGTAATTTCTGAACTGTGGCAGTGACTGGTGCTTTGGCCAGGGAATAGAGATCATCAGCCTTCATTTTTAAACAGACAACCTGCCATGTATCTTGGAAATCCTTACTAGTATTTCTACCTTTAAAGTTTTTCTTTTTCATTTACAGCCACGGGGTCTCCTACAGGACTCAAGATCTCAAATCAGACATCATCCTTGTTAGGTACTCAGAGACCACAGACTCTACTATTTCTGTTTGTTCTATTCTCATCTGACTGCAGACTCTGTGTAGTTCTCTACATTATTACACAGTTTCTATTAATTAAATGGGCTGAAAAAGTAGATAACACTATGGGTTGGATACCTTCACAACCATGAAATTTTTGTATAGACTAGTTGTGGCCATCTGAGCACTCCATCATCATTTGGCAAACAATACTCATTAGTCAAAATGTAATTAATGGCTTCAGTGTAGCATGTTGCTCTCTCTAACCAACAGAGAAACAGGGCATGCACTGGTTTGTTCTCTCTAATCCTTTATATTGCTTCAGTGTGGTAAGTGGCACTGGTATAAATGTGCACAATAAACAAAATAAAAATATGTTCAACCAGGCAAGACTATGAAAATACCAAGCACAATCTCAGGCTGCTGCTCCCTTTTCAACACTAATGGTACATCAAGGAGGTGTTTGAAAGTTTCTGGCAGCACTGCACACAGTGCCTCAGTCTGCAGAGGATGGGGAAGGGAAAGGGAAAGGAAAGCAGAAGGGGAAGGGAAGTCAGGCCTTGTAGGGAAGACTCAGGAGAGGTTTTGTTTAGTGTTCATAAAACATTAGTGAAAGCAACTTTCATTCTGGGTGAAACCCCTGAGATTCACAAACATGGATTTCTGCATCCCTGAAAGCAACTCCTACTCTTTCTTCGTACTCGATTTTATTTAAGTTCTTTAAAGAACATAAGAAAGCAGAGGTGAGTTTACTTTATAAGCATTGTGATTCTGTATTTGAAATGCTTCAGATAGTTGTTTTTTTTTTTTTACAACATTTTGATCGAAACACAATTTATAAAATTTGCTATAACTTTTTTTCAGTCGGCTGGTTTGATGAAGGTTAAGTGCCCTGCTCATTGCTGTGCTGAGGTGGTTTAGCAACAGAAAAGTTATTTTCTCCTCTGCCTCTCTTCAGTGCGCTTCAGTAGCATTTTCTGGACAGTGTTAAAAATGGCATCTTTGCCTAAGGCTAAGTCTTTTTGCCGCAGTTCCCCAAATTAGCACATACCCAGTTATTGCACCCCTTTTGATCTGTCACAATAAGCTGCTGGACTTGGGCGCTACCTATCTTGTCCCCAGCACTCACAGCTGAAGGTCCCCTGAGAGCTCTGTCCTGTATCAGGAAATGATGGGTGAGTGGTGCAGCATTCCCTTCTAACGGCATTGTGCTAATTGCCAAACCCTGAGTGCAGTGGGATCTACTCCAAGGAGCTGTAGGATAAGGGTCCTGTCTTCCAGCTCTGTATTCCACTAGTTCTTATTGCTGTGTTATTGATATCAAAGTGTGCTTTTCAGGGAAGATGATAATCACATTCACAGTGGATATGAACATAAGTGCATGCAAAGTGTAAGTTGTGGGTTGGTTTCTTTGTATTAACTTGCATGTGGGCTTTATTAGTTTTTTCATGCTTATTAAATCAATTGAGTAGACCTTGAACTGACGGTAAAAAAGATTTCCTGAATGAGGCCAAGATGTTCTAGCCTGCCTATCTTAGACATTTTACTCCCTGCCCTATAAAGTATAGAGGGAACAGAAAAAGCAAGCTGTATTATACATAAACCATGGCCTCTGCTAGGACAGGTATCTGATGTTAAACTAAGAAAGTGCTAAGAAGTGTAGTAAAATATGCAGAGGCTCATGATAATCCCAGAAACGCCAGCTGCTGTTAAATGTTTTATAGGAGCCCTTCTGCACCCAATAGCTTTCCATCCAGTGAGAGACAGAAAGATGAACAGAGTAGGATGGGAGATAGCCAATGTCACTTTTGTGCATATATTCAGTACCAGCATGCTGCCTTCTTCCCCTGTCCTGGACTCCAACCCCAGCTCCACTTTTCCTGTTGTACTCTCAGCTGACAAGCTGCAGGTGCAGACAGGCCTGGCTGGGGACAACTGCTTCAGGCAGAAGGTGCAGCTGCACACACTTTAGTGCCTCACAGATTTACATCAACTCCCCCATTTATTTCCATTTCTTTGTATAAAGCAACGTGTCTCGGTTTACAGACAAGCTTAGGAGAAAATGCTCTGGAATGAGTGTTTCCTCTAAAGAAAAGGGTTTCAGCAATCCCTTCCCGCCGGTTAGAAATGAATGTTAGTGGATGAAATTGAAAAAAATCAACCCTTTATTGACAAACCAAGTGCCCAGACGGCATGGGAGAAAAGGTGAATAAATGCTAGATATTGAATTGTCAGAACCTTATGCCCCACACACCCCCACACCGGAACAAAGAAAAACAAACAAACACAACTAAAATGCCGGGAAAAGAAGAAAAAAAACCACCAAAAACCAGAAACAACTGCCGACCACATGGGAGGGAGGAGGGGGGAAAAAATTGCGACAGTATTTTTCTCAGGGAAGAAAAAACCCAAAAGGTTCACTCAGCAGCTCGGGAAAAAAACCAGATGGGAACCTGGTGAATCTCTGATGTTGATCTCATCTTCACAGCAGATGAAGCTGGTGGATTTAGGTTCCTTTCTTTTGCTGGGTCGGCTTTTCCAAGGTCTGGGACTGGGACGGAGCAGCCGCTCGGCTCCCTGCCGGAACTCACTTCTCCCGTCGATAGTCCTCTCTGACCTCGGACCAAACCAAACCGAGCAGCTCAGGAAAAAAACAAAGGCCGACGAAGGATTGTTGCCACAATCTCCAAGGCCAGGGAAAGGGGGAAAACTTTTTTGCCTAAGACAATAAAAAAACCAAGCTAGCAAAGCAACAAAGAGATCCCCCTCTGCCCTGCACCACAGACGCCTGGGGAGCGAGGGTTGAAAAAGCCCGCGCAAGAGCTCCAAGGCTCCCCCGTCCCCCGGGCCCGCCTTAAAGCCACAGCAACCATTGCTGGGCCTGGAATAGACGATCAGGGAATACAAAACCACCCTAAAACACAATGTATAAAGGAGACAGACTCTAGCAGAGACACCAGAAACCTAAGCTGCATCTAAAGGAGACCTTCAGGACAAATTTCAGGTGACAGACAATGCTCAGGCATGGCAATAAAGGGTGCAGGGCAAGTACCATAGAGTCAAATTGCCTTTATTAGAGGTTCAGCAAAGAGGGAAATTGTTCCTCTGTGACAAGAACAAAGAATATAATTAACGAACAGGTCTGCTTAACTCGGTACCATAGTAAATCCATTGTGAGTTTGTCGGTACTAACCCGTGGGAGGGATGGTCTCTAAGCTAGCTGGGATGAGCTACAGCAAATGGAGCAGCAATGCCAGGGAAGAGGATTTATTATATGTGAAAGAGAGCTCTCACAGCAGCAGGACATTACAGGACAAAAAGAACAGCTCATCCCTCAAACAAACACTGAAGTGAGCAAACACATACCAGCATGGGGTTTCCTGCCACTGTGAGCCCTTCTCCTTCCTGCTATTCATTCCATGCTTTGGGATTTTCCTCCCTTCCAGCCCCGATGTCAGCAGCACATATCACTGACAAGCCTCTGACACCAGCAGCAGCAAAGAGATGACTGGCAGCAGAACATCCCCTGGGAACCCAGAGAGCCTGAGGGGAGACGTGGGCTGGTCAGTGAGAATAACACACAGACATTAGAAGGAGATGGCAAAGTATGTTAATTGACTGCATAATAATGCTCCTGCTGCCTCTGTTTTCAAAAGAAGCACACATTTTATTGCAAAATTAAGTATAACATCTGACAAAATAAAATCCCTCTCCTGCCTGAAAACGTTACCCTTACTACAACTGTACTTTAACCTGACTATTCATGACTGAAGAGAATTTTTCTTTTCAAAAAGATTTAATACATGTCACAAACCCAATGTTGCTGTTTTCTCTCATGTAAAGCAGTCACTTGGGAGCAGAATGCAAATAATTGCATATGCTTCAATAAGTTAAGTGTTAAAGGACTGTTCACAATACTTAAGGAGTCCCTGAGACTGAGAGCTTGGTGATAGAAAATCCAGATAAACAAGAGGAAGCATATACCACGAGAGATTGCCTGTCTTCAGATAGAAAATTCAAGCTATTAAATCAGAAAAAAATACAAAAAGGTCAAGGGCAGGAGGAGGACTTGATACTACTTTCAGTGCGCTTTCTGTAAAGCTTACATTAAAATTACAATTATCTGCATAGGTTTTTGTGAGACTTCCAAGAGCTCTAGAAAATAACTAAAGTGCTACAGTTTTGCAATAAATTTACAGTCAAGGCAAAATGTTATGATGATACATTTATGGATGCACAGGTGAAGGAACCAGGTAATAGTTCAAATGAAAATTAGAACGACAGAGCATCTACAAATTCAAGTTAATTATTACGATGAGTGGAATTTGACAGAATATGAGAGGCCCAATGGCCAGGAGACAATACTAAACTTATAGATATCCTTACAAGGTAGAACCTAAGGTAAACCTTGAGTAAACCAACTTCTGACAAACATGTTCCAGGATTTACAAGACATCATGGATCCTCTGCATTAAATGGTTTCTTCAAGGATCGTTTCCATAGATTGTGTTCAGAATCTCCATCTTACTTGTCAGCTAATTGATTTTTCTTATCAAATATTAATCCTCTTCCTTGAAGCAATAATGGAAGAAGCTCCTCTGTCCGGATTGGTCTGGTTCTTGTCCCATAATTGCTGTGAGTAGATGAGGTTTCTGACACACTGCTGCTTCTTCAGTTTTAATTTTTTTGCTCTCTCTCCTCTATTTCCAATGTAAAAGTCCACACTTCATCTACTCCATACGGGCTTGTTACTAGATACAGGATGGAAATAGCAACATTCTTCAGGTTCAGTGCTCCCAAATGATTTCTGGATTATAGGTTTTTAATCAGTCATGTCTATTAGATCTGATTCTCTCTTAGGAAGTTCTCACAACATCACAGACACCAGAGTTGCTGACATGCGGATTCCGGAGGAAGTATTAAACCTGGCCACGTTCAGAAAATTAATGGATGAAGCACCTGAAATATTTTTATGCCTGTCCCTTTCCTGGCTAAAGACAGCCTAGAGATTCTTCTAGACACAAGGTAGCCTGAATCTGTACAAAAATTCATGCCACCATTACAAATCCCTCAGGAGTATCTGACCTCCCCATCCCATGAGGATATAGTAGTCCTATATCCTCAGTCTCACAAAGGGCTCACAAATCAAACTCACTCCCAGTCTATATTCCAGGTCACTTAGGAGCTGGTGCTAAAAAGGAGGGAAAAGAGAAAAATTCAAAAACTGAATTGATCCTGACACAAGAAATTCACACAGCCTGTTATCCAAGGATTGAAAGGAGGGAGGGGGCAATATGTCATAAATGTGAAAAATACATATAGTCTATTTCCATATATATATATAATGGAACATTATGCAAAATATATAATGATAGATACTCCCATATACACACACACACAACATATACGGAAAATATTTCATTCATATATATATGTGTGTATATATATATACACCAAGATGTTTCTGGAGGAAAAAATTGGAAGTGTGTGTCCCGACTCAATGTCCAAATAAATCCAGTATCTCCAAGCCATTATTTACATTGCAGGATCCTGATATATTTTTCCTATTCATCCCTTTGGCGCCACAGTGAGTTTTATCCAGCATATCTTTTCTAAGAACTGTGGTTGGAACATAGGCTCCTGAAGTGGATACAAACACCAGCAGTGGCACAAACATAGCTTAGAAGCTCTACAAACCTTGGCACAGAACAGGGTCCTGCTGTCCTCAGCAGTGTTGGGACACGCCCCCACCTAAGACCTACAGATCACTAGAAAAGCTCTAACACTAGTTTTCAAATCAATCACCCACAGGACATACATGTTATATTATATATATGCTATACAAATTTATGTATATGTACAAAATTTGCAATATTTTAATATATTTATATGTATATATATATAAAAGCATATACATCTATATAAATGTTATTGTTAGCCAGACTTTTATTTTTGCTAAATGCTATTATAAAACCTTCTTGTTTGGCCAAAAGAATTCCTTTCAGGATCTGGTTCATAGTGTACAGGGTTTAGCTGGGAAAGAGTTTGTTTTGTGCACAGCAGCTGATACAGTGCTATGCTCAGGCTGGTGAAGAGAATAGTGTTGGTCACACAGCCACGCTTTCTTTAGCTGACCAGAGACGTCCCATGCCATCTGGCATCATGTTCAGCAAATAAACCGAGGAGGAGGTTTTTCCAAGGTAACCATGGTGATCATTGCCTGGGACCAGGTGGACATCAGTCTGTTGGTGGCTAGTGATTGTGCATCACTTGGTGGGATTTTTCCCTTCATTTTTGTTCCCTTTCACTTATTTATATGTCTGTATCTCAACCTACAAGGCTTTGTGTGCTTTTTCCTTGCTTTTGCCCTGTTGCCCTTCCAATTCTCTTCCCCATCCTGGTGGGGGAAGTGAGTGAGCAGGTGGGTGGGAGCTCACCCGCTCACAGTCTGCCCGGCACAGCCAGGTAAGGACATGGGTTGGCAGCATGAAGCATCCTCCTCACATAAGGCAATAACGCTATTTCAACATCCTCCACACCTGCAGTCCAAGGAAGGGCGAAGTCATAGGGTAGGGCAAAATAAAAACTTCTACATGACAGCACAAGTGATGCCTAAAGCAACAGCACTTATAAAAACAGACTTTGAGGATAACTTGTAGACTGACTTTTCTCAAGTCAGATGCTCCTAAAATTATTCTTGAAGTATTTTCAGTAGACTTGTTGTTGAAAAACTTTTGTTTAACATCACATTCCCACATTCCCAGTGAATCTTTGATCCAGTGACACAGGAGTGGGAAGAAACTCCTGAGTTCCCAAATCCTGCTGCCAGCTGTGAAGGACGGACTGCCACGTCACAATCTTGCTCATGTATTTCCCAAGTTCTGTTTAAAACCAGGTAATGCACTGTCCTGCACAGGTGCCATTGAGGGGTTTGCCTTATTGATGGCTCTTTATGCCTCATTTGGCTAGGAAATACTCTTCAAATGGAAAGAGAAATACTTACCCTTTCAATGATACATGGACTTGGGGTGTTGGGTGTGTTGTTTTTCCTTATCATTGGCCAAGACCCTGCTCCTGTGATAATGAGGAACCTCTAATTAACACTTGGCTGGTTTCTATCAATCCGTTCGTGCAGTGCTCCCTCCTCCCTTCAGAGACTGCTCTCCCCTGTGTCTTATATAAGACACTTCCAGTAACACACCTCTAGAGATGCCTTTTTCCCTCCAGAACATTGTATTTTGGACTCCTGACCAGTTTACGATGTATTACAAGCCAGTTTCTTCTGTACTTTCCCACCCTGGATTTACCATCTGATTCCTTCCTTTCATGTGGACAGTCTCATTCTTGTTATGAAATTCCCTCTCCCTGACTGAGGTCAGTTCCTCCAATTTATCTCGCTGTTTTGGCTCCTTTCTCCTCAGCGTCTCCCCAGCCCCCTCCCGCCGTGGCCCAGCCCTGGGGGAGGCCTCGCCCAGGCTCCTAGTGTGAGGCGGGCTGGGGCAGTGGTTGAGCCATGGCAGCGGCAGAGTGGGGTGAGCATGGAGGGCGGTGGGAGGCTGTGGGTCGGGCTGGGCGCCCCGCACCCAGGGCCCAGTCACGGGACGGCCATGACAGAAGGGTGAGGAGAGTCCGCTCTGCCTCAGCCTGTTACAGGTTCACCATGGTGCTCTTCAACTGCCTTCTCACCTTCGGCTCCTACTTCTGCTTCGACACCCCAGTGTCCTGCAGCAGCAGTTCCAGGGTGTGAGTGCTGGGGGTCGGTGCCGGGGTACATGCTGGGCCTCCGTCCAGGCCATGCAAAAAGGGGCTGAACCGGCAAGACTGTTATAGATCAATTATTGAGAGTTGGCTTTTGCCATATGTTGTATGAATTATGGGTTATGAGTTATATTATGAGTTGTGATGTTGGATATTATGATATTTTCCCAGGGGAAATATCAAGGTGATAGTATATGTTGAAATGTTTTATTGTTGCTGGGGTGGTTTGGTTGGGGGGGTTGGTTTTGCGGGGCTGTATGATCTGTATGTTGTAATAGCAGTTCTGTGGGGTTTGCAAAGGGCCGGGCTGTTGCCAGCCAGACTTGGAAGGCACCACCATAAAAGGAATGGGACTCCAACCAGTGAGGACCCTGAGGGCCACAGCACCAGAAAAGTGCGGGCTCCCAAAAGATTGACAAGGGGGCGGGGCTATGCAAAGCCATAAATAAATATGCGTTAGGCTGATGCAATCACAAGGGTATAAAAGGCAGAATCGCCATTTTGTGGGCAAGCCTCTGGCACCTAGCCATACTCCCAGCACTGTCCTCTTTTGCTTTGCCATTTTTATTGAGTTCTCAATAAATTTTAATAACTCATTTCCGTAGTAGATCTGGGTAGTTTATAACAAGATGGAGGCGTTGGTCGCCAGTGGAGTTTCCAAACCTTTTCCTGTGGTGTCACTACCGGAGTCATGCTCCAGGGTCTTACCTCCCAGATTCTGGGGGTGAGTGGTTGTTACTGGCATATCCACTGTGGAGATGCACAAGCCGGGGCAAGCTGTGAGGGGTTTGGGCTTTCTCTGCTGCCGGGATAACTGGGAATGTAACGCCTGCCCTTGCTCGATGGTTGTCGGCTCCCTGTCACCGCACTAACGAAGGCCGGTCAGGACTTCACACCCCTGCACGTAGGAGATCCACAGCACTGACTATCAGTACCTGCCCTGGGCTGGGAGACAGCGGAGTTGGAGGTACGGCACAAGGAGAGTCTTTCTCAGTCTCCAGATCCAAACTTTCTGGCACTGCAGGCATCCCTTCACATGTTTGCTGGCCTAGAGACAGAACCGTGCAGGGGGGTCAGAGGAGGACTCTCTCTTCTAGAAACTAGTCACAGTCTCAGATTATGGAAAATGCTATTGTTCAGGGTTCAGACTGACATCCCAGCAGATTGCTGGGATTTCTCCAGAGATGCCAGAGTGCCAAAGCTTAATTTCTGAACACCTGACAAATTCTTACTTGACTCATTTTCCCGTCATGTCTGCATTTAGTACCATGTCTCCTGAGAGAATTTGCCTCGCATGTGCCGTCTGCTGGCAGGTCAGTGTGTGTAGGTGGAGAGTCACCGTCCTGTTCTCTGTGTGCCGCAGTAGCCAGGGAGGAATAACTAGAGCTTGCAAGTTTTTTTTTGGTTTTGGTTTTTTTTTTTGTTTTGTTTTGGTTTTTTGTTTTGTTTTGTTTTTTGGTTTTTGTTTTTTTTTTTTTTAAATTTGAATGCAGTCAGTCCCTAACATTCAGACAGTGAACTCCAGGCTAAATTGGGTGCAGTTTGTTACTGCAAACACGAGCATGCCTGCCCCCAAAAAATAGGTCAGTATTATGTCACATTTTGTAACCTAGCTAAGTTTGTAGGGTAGTGAAACTAAGCCATATTCTTCTGTTACTTGTACTATGCAGAGTTTTTATCTGTTGACACTTTTGATATATTTTTACTCCAGTGAATTTAGCCTCTCCCTGTCTCACACCAGTGGTACCATGGTAGTTGGAGCAGCTGAGATGAGGGCTTGCAGTGAAACACTTCATTCTAGAGAGCTGCTTCCCTGCATCATCAGATATTTCTGCTGCAGCAGGTCTGAGGAGTTGTGACACTGGCCATATAAAAATCATGTGATTAAAATCACATTTGTCTTGTGCATAGTCAAGGTGTTTAGCTTGTGCCTGCTGATGTGAACACCCAGGACTCATTTTCTAATGCAGATGGATTTTCAGTAGCTGGAAGATCCTAGCGGGGGTTTCCTGATCATACAGTGTTGAGGAGAAACTGTTGCTTTTCAGTAGATATGTTGGTTTTGCACAGCCTGGTTTTTGGTAGCAGGGGGCCACAGAGGTGGCTTCTGTGAGAAGCTGCTGGAAGCTTCCCCCACGTCCAGCAGAGTCAGTCAGTCCCTGATGGCTCTGAAGATGGACATGGCAGTGGCCAAGGCTGGGCCAGGTAGAGGTGATGGTAACGCCTCTGTGATAACGAAGGAGGGGGAGGAGGTGCTCCAGGTGCTGGAGCTGAGATTCCTCTGCAGGCTGTGGTGATAACCATGGGGAAGCAGCTGTGCCCCTGCAGCCCCTGGGGATCCACGGGTGTTATGAAAATATGATGATTTCGGATGTTAAATCAAATAAAAACGGTTTATTTAGCAATTAAAAAAAACTGGAACCAAAAAACCTCCGAAAAATTAGATAAAAATTGAAGTCCGAGACCCTTTGATCAGAGATTCTTTTTCAGCCGGTTAGGCTATTAAAAACCCGAGCATAGCTTTGTTTCTCGGCGCGTACTGTTTTAAAAAAGGCAGAAAAGGTTATTATCTGGCCTGGTGTTGTAGCGGCCGAGGCTCCTTCGTGGCTGGTCCGACGAAAAGAGAGCGAGAATCGGAAATCCGGCTTGGGATAAAGGGAAGTCTCTGCCCCTCTTCACTCCCAGTTCCGCCTCCATGCCTCACAGCGGTTGGTCGTCTCCTCTCCCAGCTCTGGTGACAGGCTTCTACCTTTTAGCCAATGGCTCGTGGGTTTCT
>VZRS01007689.1:5558-29987 GCA_013398055.1 Ifrita kowaldi | reverse complement strand
ACTGCACCCCGTGGAAGACAGACCCACGGTGCAGCAGTGTTGGGAAGACTGTGTGCCCGTGGGAGGGACTCACGTTGCAGCAGGTCGCAGGGAGCTGCTGCTCGTGAGAGTGGAACCACGTTGGAGTTCACAGAGAACTCTCCCGTGGGAAGGGACCCCACGGTGCAGCAGGGGAAGGACTCCTCTCCCTGAGCAGCAGAACAAATCCTCGGGTGGCGAACTGACCAAACCCCCCACCCGCTGTCAGTGGGAAGGAGGGAGGGGTTGGAGGGGGAAAAGGTGTTTTAAGGGCTTATTTTACTTCTCATTATCCTCCTCTGATTTTGTTAGTAATAAATTCACTTTGTACCTCTAAGTTGAGCCTGTTTTGCCTTTGGAGTGTTCTTTCCCAGTCCTTACCTCAACTCATGAAGCCTTCATTAAATTTTTCTCCCCTCTGCCCAGCTGTGGCAGGGGAGGGCGAGTGAGCAACTTTCATGGGTGCCTGGCATTGGGCCAGTGTCAAACCATGACAGTAGCAAAAACAACGTTATTAAATCATGTCAGGTCTATCAGTTTCCTACTCTTCAGCAAATGCTTTAGAACTATGAATTAATACAGACTAACACTAAGTTTCATATTTACATGTTGCGTAAGACTTTAGACTATGGAGTGAGGAGTCAGATCAAGGTGAACTATAGCCAAGAAACTAAGGGATCAGATAAAGCTGATGGTGCAGTCTCCTGGCTTTTCTTCTGGACTGAAATGTGTATAAAAGCGCTGAGCTCCTGCTGCTACTGCCACAGGAAGGGAAAGGGAAGCTGTGCTGTGCCAGTGGCCAGTCATTTCCCATTTGACAAGGGCGGGCTTTCTGGGAGAAGACACGAGTCCCCTAATGGCTGGCTGGTCATGGAATTGGGAACTGAGCAGGAAAAATAGAAATCTAGTAGGGAAGAACTTCATTTTTAAAGGCATACATGAGTTTTTGTCTGTATCTGCACCTCACAAAGGCTCTGTGACTTGTACAGAACTTGACCTGCCCCAGTGGAACTCACCGTAACAGCACCAGGCATAATGGCACACCGGAGTGTGTGGAAGGCTTGGGAATGACTCCAGCTCAGTACACCGGCTGTATGCAATCTATGCTTGGACGTGAATCACTTTGCTCTAGCTTTGGGGGTGGGGTGTTTTGGTAGTTGCTTCCAGGCAGTGAGATGCACATTTCTGTTCTAGTTTTCTCCCAGAAATGCAGTAGTGATTATTCTGGCTAGATTCCTGATTGATAAACTGGGAAATCACTGCAAGTTCTGGGGTTCAATGGATTTATTCCTGTACTGAAGTGGAATTTCAGGCTGCTCTTTCAATGCAAAGGGATGATTAAAGGTCCCACTATACTAGCACCACAGAGTGGTGGAGGGTAGGGACAGCTCTGTGTGTGATGGTCAGCTGAGCAACTGAGACATTCATGCTTTGACCACTGACTCAACCTGAATTGACACAGCACAGCAGTAAACACACTTTTCTCTGACATAGACGTTGCAGAGACTAGTATTATATGGTTTTGATGGGACAAACTGATAAAGCAGGGTTCTGTTCCCAGCTCTGGCATTTGCTCTGGTGTGTGCTGAAAGCTAAGACCCAGCAGTCCCAGCAAATGCAGTCATACTCTGTATCACAGAGGTAAATGTCTTAGAGAGGAGAGAGGCACAGAGAAGGAGATCATGTCCTCTAGGTCATAGTCTGCAATGGAGCTCAGTGCAAGGTCAGAGACTATAGAGTTCGGAGTCCTCTTCAGAGTCCCCTGCCACTTACTCTGCCTCTCTAACCTCCCACCATGATAATATCATCATTATTTTGAGGATTGACAAGTCATTTTATAAAGAGACCAGTCTTTACAAAATTGAAAATGGAGAGCAAATTGATAAGGTTTACTGCTGTGTTTTGAGGTTGTTCTTTAGCTTTTTGACATGGAATGCTTTTGTCCTGATTTCAGCATGTCTGTTGACGTTTGTGCACTTCTTCTGTTTCTCCCTAGTTGGTGTTTCTGTTTTCTCTCTTCTCACTGCGCTGGGATCATCCATCTTTGCTTTAGGCTCACACTACAATGGCTCACCATACCTCCTCCCAATGATGTTGACAGGAAGACTGCTCTTTGGTTCTGGGAATGGGTCACTGACTAATTCACATTTACATATTTTCATATTCTCATATTTACATCTCACCAAAGGGTCATGATACGTTTTTTCCTCCTAGACCCTTGTCCTACCAGTCAGCTTCACCCGCTCTTCCCCTGGGACTTGTGTTGCTGGCAGAATACTGTTCCTTGATTTAATGCGTGATGAAATGTTTAAGTCTTCCCCTCTAAAATGTTGTCCTTCTCTCAAGGGTGGGGATTGACATGTGATTTCTCTGCCTTTGGAGTTGTTTTTGCTTGCCTTAGGAGCGATAAGTTCACCTCCCATGCCCCTGCATGATTTAGTACATTCTAAAATGGACTGTGAGGCTGGCACATACCTCCTCTGGCACATGCGTCCTCTTGGCATGCATAGAGCATCCCCCAGCCTGAGTTCTCCAGCTTGAGAGAGCTGTGGCTTCTGTGCCATGCTCTTGGTCAAGTCTGTCTGTTCAAGAGAGGATTTTTCTCTTCTCCAAGTTGTGCAGACTCGTATCACAGCCTTCAGGTTCAAGGGGAAGGAGCTGGCACTGGCATTTGGACTGACTCTGTCTTTCTCCTCAATTTCTTCTTCACCCAGCAGTTTGAGACAAAGTTTGGAATGCAGTGGACATTTTGGGGAGGTGAGTTTCTTTGGTGTTTTCTAGACCCAGGCCAGCCTGTTTTGTCCAATGATTAAAAGAACCTGAAAGCAGTAGGTTGTGAGGTAAGCAGGAAGTGGCACATGATTTTCCAGTTTTTCCTGTTGCTTTCTGTGTCCAATGAGTGTTTCTGCACTGATGCCAGAAAACCCTCTTTAACTCTCTAGTGTCAGCCTGACAGTTTTGTTTTCTTGACATATTTTAACATCTGCAGTCACAGATAGTCAGCACGTAATATAGGCATACTCCCATGGAATAGAAACTTCAGAGTGAAAGAGACAGGAATGAAATGTGTTTGTTATTCTGTACTTTGACCAGCAGAACATGCTGATTCTGCAGCAGTGTCTGTACTGGTCCCAGCAGAAGATGCCTTGCACGTGGCTGATTGAAAACATATTTAAATTACTGTGAGAAGCAGAACCTGAATTGCGCTTTTCTTAGTGTGAATCTCTTCTAGGGCTTGTATCTTTAGAAGATTTGAGCTTCTCTCCTCTTTTCGGTGCAGTGAGATGAGATCTCTCTCTCGTGGAAGGAGGGGGTTAAATGGCATATGGGTGCTCTGCTGGAATGGGGATGTTAGGGAGACTTGCATCAGGGCCCTCTGTGTACAAAGACTCAGTGATTATAGAAAAGTGCTATTTGCCAAAAAACAAGGCAATATGGGCCATCACCCACGGAAAAGAGGATGCATGTGTGAGATAAATCTCTTGCAGAAATTGAAACCCATTGGTGTCCTCTGATTCCAGCTCTCAGAGAGAAAGCTGTGGTGGGCATGGGGTGTCACATCCTGTCTGACATTTAGTTTTGTGCTCAGGCAGCATTTACAAGCAGAGCACGGTGACTTCTGTAGCCCATGAAGGGGTCAATGCATCAAAGTGTGCATGCATCTCAGAAGCTGTTTTGGCTCTTTGGAAAATGAAATGGGTACAGAACTCTTTCTGAGAACGATGTCTGCAGCAGATGTCCATTGCCAAACTTGCTTTGGTGTATGCAGCATAACCAGACTCACTACTCTGGAGCTGCCTGTGCTCACAGGTCAGATTGCTGTGGTAACTGCAGAAGGTCACACCAATCAAGAGGTACAGCCTGGTTTCCTGCACAGCCCTGAGATGCCTCCCCTGTTCTGGGGACCAGGGAAGTTTCCGAGTGTCTGCCTTGCTTTTACCTTGGGTTTACTGCACAGGCCTGCTGCAGGTCAGGAGCATTCTAGCCCCAGGCCAGCTGAGCTCTGCCTGAGAGACTAAAGTGGCTTTAGCCTCATCGGCCTCAGGCAGTCCTGCAGCCATGGGAGCTCAGTGGGCAGAGCTCAGGGATTGTGACAGGGTGGTGCAAGGTGAGCTCATTCAGCGCTCTCCACTCTGAGGAATTTCTAATACCTCTTGTTTTTCCCAGGGAACCTGCTCTGTGTGCTGGGGTTTGTTTCAACCCTCACAGTCAGTGTACTTGATAAAAGTGGGCATGAAGCAGCTGGGCTTGGATGGTATTATCCAGCAAGAATGAAAAAAAGTGGTACGTGGTGCTTTTCCATCTCCATCCTGGAAATCCCAGGTGCAGGAGCACTGTCTTCAGAGCGCAGGGAAGGCTGCAGCAACAGGAGCCAGTCCTGGCCAGGAGAGGGCATTCCCACCCCTTGGTTCAACCCTGCAGAGCAGTGCTGAGTAGATCACATCTGTGAGCCACCAGCCAAGAGGTCCCCGCCTAGAGCCTTCCAGAGAGCCCAGGTAGCACTCGGAATGGCAGTAGCTTTCTGAGACAGTTACCTCCTGACTGTAGGTGGCTCAGAGGAGCATTTTGTGCACAAAACTAGCTGGTAGCCTCCCTCTGAACTGCTTTCTGGCTCCCAGGATCCAGGATAGCAAATAGCTAATCTGGGCAGTACTGAACTATCTCTTGCCAGCCCTTATCTTCAATTCCTCCTTGCATTCTGCTATCTAGGAACAAGCATTACAAGCAACTTTGGTCTGCAATTTTTATGTCACTTTGATCTATTAGATGGCTTCCTTCTCATGACAGTACTCTCAACTGGTTTCTGCAGCTGTGTTGTGACTCCTGTTTATACTGTACCTTTCCGCTGTGTTTCACTTAAGGATGTGCAGTGGACTCTTACTTACAGCGCCTGTTCAAAACAATCTCTTGCAGCCAGAACCCTTATAAAAATAAGAAAGTTTTTTTGTTTTCTTTACTGGATAGTGTTGAAGAAGGAATGTTTTAGAGTCAGCACATCCAAAATTTCACTTAGAGGTGCATGAGCTGCCTTTCAGTTCCCTTTGTACCTGCCATTACTTCTTAAATCTCTTGTGCCCTTCAGTGGCTTGCAGGAAGTGACACTGGTGCGAAGCTGGGCTATTTTCCTTGGGAGTGAGGGCACATCTTGTCTTTGCAGCAGATTCAGGACATCCAGCACCTTCCCCTTCACTGCTGGCTCCTGGTCCTCACCATCATGTTCTTCTACAACGGAGTCTTCCCCTTTGTGGCAGATGCCAGGTGTTCTACGGCTGTGGCCTACTGACTGACATGAGCCGACAGAGTCTTGCAGGCCTCGATCTTGGGAGGACTGGAAAATACAGGGGTAATAGGCTTGTTCCTTCCACTCATGAAAAGTGGAGAAACATGCCTTTAACACCTAAAGGTTTGAGGGTTCTTTGACCTTTCTTTCCCTTCAAAGATGAGAGAAGCTTCTGGAAGACAGCAAAAATACCTTAAAGGAAAATGATTCATCCAATATTGAAAGCTTCAGGCACTGCCAAAGGAGGATCAGAAGGATTTGGGAGAAGGGGAAGAAATACTCCATTTAACAAACAGCCCATAGACATTTCACCTTTGTGACAGACCAGCAAAGTGGGTGTCTCCTGAGCTGGACAGGGTGTCAGCTTCACAAGCCTGGGGCAGCTCTGTCCTGCAGCTGCTGCACTCTGGTGTGTCTGCAGTATAACTGGGCTTGCTCAGCCTGGGTTTGTAAAAGAGGAAGCCTTTGTATCTGGTGAAGGCTTCAGACCTTTTAATGCCTGCCTTTGCTTAAAAGAAAGCAGCAACCTGGCCATCTAAATTGAGACTCCTGCTTCTGTCCTGGGGCTCTGCCACAGACTTGTTTTGCTGCTTCGTTCCCGTTTGTGGATGATGTGACTTCTGTCACATAATGAGGACAAACTTTCATATTAGGTAAGGCCTGCAGTAAAAGAAATAAAATTATTTTGGCAGTATTTCATTAGCGATGTGTAGGAAGCCACTGTGAAATCAGGAGGGAAGAAATGTCATCAACACAACAACTGATGGGAAGTAGCTGTACAGGTAGCCAAATCAAGTAGCTACAAGATGTTTAAAAAAACCTCTGTGAAAGCTGTTATACTGAATGACTCTAAATTCTATAAAGAATTAGAGGAAGTTTAATGAAATTTCTGCATGTCCCTAACAAAGGTGAGAGGCTGGTTTTGACAATGGGTGTTTTTTGCTATAACCAGGTCTCCTTAAAGGAATTTCCCTGGGACAACTCCTAGTATTTCTCAAATGTAGATGTTCAATATAAATGCTGATCTTTGCTGCTGGATTATTTTTAGACCATTGTCCTGCCCCTCAGCATTCACCCCCTTGAACTGATAAGGCTTTTTGCGTGTTAAAAGAGGATGTCAAAACTTCACCCATGTGGTTTGGACAGGTGATAACACATTGCTGCTGTGAGCTGTGCTGATGGAAGGAAACACATGATCCACTTTAATCTGCAGTTTCACTCTGCACTTGCAGAAGTGTCTCGAAAGTGTCTGAAAATACCAGCTCCTCTGTGGTGTGCACCAATTAAAAAGAAAATAAACCACCAAAAGCTTGGCACTACAAATCGCACAGAATCAAGCTTGTTTACAAGTCCTCTCATTCAAACCCTTCCTGCCCATATGCTTGTGCTCAAACTTACCTTCTATCAAAATAACCAGATCAAGAATACTAATTATGTTGTTTTCTTGGCTTCATTTTATTTTTAGCAAGTTTATCCAGGATAAATATTCTGGTTACAATCAGCAGGCAACCACTCACATTTCTAGGGCAGTGTACAACAGCTCCCTCGTTCTCTCTGCAGCAGCTGGCATATTAATTGTGAATACCCAAAACACGGAGCACTCGCTGATAACTTGTTCCTGATTTTTTGAAATGTCCACTACAGCCCCCTCAAACAGAATTTCACCTGTTGTGGCTGAATGAGGAGTCCTTCATATCCTTGCAAACTGCGAGATGCACCTTAGCCTGACTTAAATTACAAGAAGTAGCATTCCCCTGTGTTTACCTCTGTCCTGTAATTGTGCTATGGTAGCATCAACCCATGGTACATGGCTGTGTGTTTTGGGAAGTCTGAGACTGGAACAGAAAGAATTGGGATAAGCTTTGCAAGTAGATGGGAAAGGACAATCTGCATGCAATCAGGCCCTGTTTAGTCAAACAGCTTCCATTCCTTATTTCCATAACTGTCATGATATAATGATGTTTTCCCTCCCCCTCTGTAAAAACCTGGGGTTTTGCCTGAGTACCAGACACCTAGTAACATTTCAGTCTCAGTTCAGAGGTATGCAAGAGGTAGAACAGCTGGTCTGCTACACTGCCAAAAGCCAGGAAATGCCATGTCACTGCCACTCCTGCCAGCCCACTTTGTGCAAGCCCCATGTGCCACTAGGACCCATGGGCAGCAGGATACCCTGGAAGAGCCTTTGTTTGTTCCCTTCACCAGGACTACGTTGGACTGAGAGGTGTCCTTGCTGTTGGCTGTGCCATGCTGACTCTGCCAGTCTGCTCTCCTGCCATTCACATCTGTGCCTCCATTGGTCTCCATCTGCCTGGGGATCACTTAGTCCTTCGCTGCTGTGAGTTCTCAATGGTGGCTGGGTGTATTGGGGCTACACTCCTACATCTAGATGGCGTATTACTGCTGCCCTGCTGAGCAGGTTTCACAGCCACAGGTTGAAGTCATTGGCTCTGCAAACCTGTAGTCTTTGCTTAGTAACAAATAACCCTAAAGAATCAACATGGAGCAGAAGGCAGAGCACAACGAGGAAGCACTCAATACAGTGCAAAGCATTAACCTTGCTATGCTTTGCTTGGTGCTCTTTTACCTTGATGGTAACACCTGAATCTCCTATGAGTCTCATGAGTTAAATCATCAGGTCTGACTCCCATTCTGAAATATGAATCAGGTTACATCAGTTTCAGATAACCTGTGCTGTCTGAAGCTGCTTGAAAAGGATGTCTAGAATCAGCCAACAGGCTGGAGGTAGAGACACCAGATTTCTTGAACAGCAAGTATAAATGTTTACTTAGTGGTAATAATTCCTTTTTGAATGAACGCCCATCTAACATCTTTAAATCAGGCTCTGAGTTCCTGTTCTCACTGCTCTCCCCAGGCTATTATGTGGCCATCTATACCGCTTGTGGCCCCCCAAGTCACTTTAGGGACAGTGATGGGGCTGACAACTTCTGTACAGATGGCTGGTGCTGGCCTTTCAAATCTGACTGTTGGACACATTCTGGGAACAAAGTCCGGGTGAGAATGCTTTATCTTTTTTTAAAAAAAATAAGCAGAGAAGTCACCAGTGCTTTAGTGGAGCAGTGTGAACAGGAATCAGGGGATTTGCAACCGATGCTGCAGGGAACTAGAGAAACACCTTAAGTATCTTCTAGTGACTGGTTGTTCTCTCCTGTTTTGGCTTTCTAGTGAAGTAAAGATCCCTCTGTGGTGCTCGCAACAGATGATGATCTTTATGTTGGCTAACGCTGTCGCATGCATCATTGCCTCCGTTAGCCTCAGTGTTGTGGACAAGTATCAGATATGTGTGATAAAAGGTGAAGAATAACTGTGCATCACTGAGCTCCTTTTAACAAAGTAATAGCTATCGGGTGTGTATGTGAATGACTCTCAAAAGGGGACTGCATAAGAGGAGAACCCTCTGCTCCATACCGATACAGTGCATCGCAGTTTTGCCTGGTACCAAGCCATTGGTGGCTGTATGTTTTCTGCGAGACTGTGAGGGCAAGGGCCAGGACCCAACTGTGCAATGTGTATGTACAGGAAAAACAGTGTCCTTCTGTCACCAATTGCTGCCTTAATTTTCCACGATGGGATGCTGGACAGAACCAGAAAGGGAGCACCTGTGGGGCAGGACAGAGACTCCGCAGATGCAGCACAGCTCCTTGATGATAACACAGGAACTGAAGACTCTGTCAGCTGAACCTTAGCAGGGAGAAAACGATTGCACTGCCAGACACACCACTGCTCACTTCTGCCTGAAAGTGTTTTCACCTGTGTACTTTAAACATCTTTCAAGGGAATCTTGAAGGCAATTGTCTACAGACTGGGAATCTTTCTACTTTCTTAGGCGTGGCACACAAGCAAAAGGGGTCTCCTCTGTGGTTCTTGGGCATTCTCCAACACCCACACACCTGCGTGGGGCACTTTAAGGTCTGCACTGCAGTCAGTGAAGCTCACCTAGCTACCTTTGTTCATGAGCCGTTAGACAGCTGCTTGTCAACCTTGCAGCACAACTGCCTGTGAAGGTGGGCCGGCCCGCTCTGCCACCAGAATCCTGCACAACAGCACTTGCTAACACCCGGCAGGCCTGCTGTTTCACTCACTGTTCAAGATAAGCCTCTTCCACAGATCATGTGCCCATGCAGGTGACACCATCATCATTCTTTAGGCAGGAGTCTGAAAATCAAACTGATGACCTTTTGCACATAAGCTAGCTTAACTGCTTATTACTTTACTAGAAATGCTTCTGTAAGCTATGCGTATTTCATTGCCCTTCAAAAGCATAGAAGGTTTTGATCTGGAATTCTGTCCTTTACACCCCAGTACTCTTAGTCAGGAAGGCTAGAGGCTTAATTTGACTCAGCCAGCGGCAGCTGGCTCTGCACTGGGCAAATGTTCACAGTGTTTTCAAAAGCACAAAGGAGGCTTTAAGAATGAAGTAAACTCTAACAGCCAAGTATGAGAAATGCTAAAGTGAATGACACATGAAAATTACTACAAATTCTTAAGAAAAAGAGCAGCTGTGCTCAAGTTGCATTTAATATAAACAGTTCTAGATTGAACATGAGTTAGGCAATGATAGCATCCAGTAAAGTCACATTTTAAGACAAATCCACTCATCAATTCAAAGCTTGGTTGATCTGATTCACTGAAGATGATGAGCAGCTCAGACACCAAGGTCTTCAAGTTTTAAGTTAGACAGTGAATTCATTTCAGACCATAATTAAAGAATCTCCCTTTTGGAGTTTGGTGCAGCAGAAATTTAGGGGGGGAGGTAAGTCACGTAACTACAAAAATCACAGACTCCTCTAGTTTAGCAACTACCTCCCAATATCGAGTCCCACCCTTGTTCAGTCAAGGGCAGCTGGAGCAGGTTGTCCAGGACCTGCTCAGAATTTGAACATCTCCATGGATGGAGACTCTGCAGCCTCTCTGGGCCACCTGTCCCAGTGTCTGACCCCTCGCAGGAAAAACATGCATGCTTGTGTTCAGATGGAATTCCATGTGGTTTTCCTTGTACCCATTTCCTCTTGTCCAGAGCAGAGTCTGACCCCCTCATCCTTGCTCCCTCCCAGCAGGTACTTCAGCACACTGGTCAGATCTCCCAGAGCCTTCTTGAGCAGCCCCAGCTCTCTCAGCTCCTCCTCCTGTGTAAAATGCTCCAGTCCCTTTATCACCTTTCTGGTCCATCACTGCACTCCCTAAATCACATCTCTCTTGTACTAAGGAGCCCAAAACTGCACATGGTGCTCCATGTGAGGCCTCATCAGTATTTTAACCCAGCTGGCAAATCAGACTCCTGCTAGACTGTGGCTTCAAAATATCTTTTGGCCTCCCACTTGCTGCACTACTCTTCAGTGCTGAAATCCTGCACTTGCATTTTTTCAGAGGAAAAATCCCATGATGAATTTCCAGCTGTGACTATGAAAAACCACATACTGCAGGGCTGTAAACTAATGGTGGAGACTTGTGTACAGAAGAAAATATGTGTTCAGAGCTGATTGGTGTGTTAATACCCTGGCTTAAAAGCAATGACTTCGGCCTGGTTTGCTGAAGCCATCACCTTTCTTAGTTTATGCCATGTGATGCAGCAGCTAAACTCAAAGGGGGTTGGTGCTGTAACGAGTGCTGGGATAACCACTCAAAATCCTGTACTTGCTCCTTCATAGAAGAAGCTCACTCAAAAACCAGCCATTCCTGTTTGACATCCCATAATCTACCTCCAAATTACTAGAAACCACTCTTCTGTTTTGAAGAAGAGTTGTGACATACTTTCCTTAAAGTCTGCCAATGGTTAACAAGGTTTGCGTTGGTGTAGCACCAAAGCTTCACTGCCTGCTCTGCTGGGTGTCACTAAGAAGCATTCTTGCCCCTCTCCTATGTTCACTGCCTATATGGAGAACTTCTGCTGGCTGGAGAAGGTTTTACAGAAACCATCACACAAAGATCCTTGCACTTGCTTATAAAAGCCCTGTCATAGAATCTGAAGATGTGAGGACATTCTGATGACCTTTGGGTCTCTGGCACGAAGACCATCTTCAGGGTGGGAGTACTCTACTGGAGCTTCTCACAGGCAGAGTTCTTCTCAACAGGCTGCTCTTGTCTTTCAGCTCAGATGGATAAAGCTCGAGGCTGACATAACAGTAAGGAGGCAGATGATGACCCTTCCTGGAACGGTACCTGCTCACCTCCACTGGGCACACTGATAGCTTACTCTTACTCAGTGTTTTTCAGTAATGACTCCCTGATGACCTGAAAGCCACCTTCACTTTGCCTGTCTTCCCCATTCTTGCTGGACACCCACAGCTGGGATACCAGAGCTCAGCTCTGAGCTTTCAAAAAGGCAATTGCATGGCTCTCATACTTTGGTTGAGCTTGTCATGAAAATGAAAGGGTGGCATTCACAGAGGTCAACATGCTGCAAGAAATGGAAGGAAACAATCAGGGGTTTTTTTTGTTTAACTTTTTTAGTGATCATGACTGATCATGATTATGGTAACTGAAATCCCCACCCCTCACCCTGTCCCCAGCCTCAGACACCCTGGGCCTTAACATTTAAGCTGCACAATATTCTCTGGCAGAATATTCCTCTTGCCAAAGACACAGTGGATTGAGACTCGTAAAATATACTGTGAAGCCTTAAAGTGGACATTAGTTCAGGCAGTTCCCACTGAGGTGGGAACTTGTGTCACTCTTCATGCCCCAGTGCATGCTCCTAGCAGCCAGAACATTAAACACTGACACAGGAGAGCACACATTTATGTAAGCCTGTGGGAGGAGACAGTGGAAGAAAAGCCATCATCTTTATGATCTTTATGAAGAACCTGGCATAACGTTAAGTTCCCACTACTTCAACAGGCCCCTGTGCTTCTGATCCACCTGGACACAAGAGCAGTCTGAGTTTTGGCTTAAGTGGCCCATAGCACACACCCAAGCAGCAGCAGAGGAGGGGTCATGGAGAGCCAAAGGCAGCACAGCTACTATTTAAAATACCTGTATATGTAGGAGGGAGGAGAAAGCAGTGGGTAAAAACACCACAATTAGAAGGCAGCTGGACCTAGAGGGGTTGACGCGTAAAGCAAATTCCCACATTCTTGCTGGCTATGGCCAGTATTTTGACCTGCTTGACGAGGAAGAGGTTGTCCTGTTCGCAATATAAGGAGCTTGAAAGAAAGGGAAAGCCAATTCAAGATGAGACTGTCTTTATTCCCAGAAGCAAGATAACACCATAGAAATAATCAGGGCTGCTAGTTTAGCCCAATAATTTAAATCTGCCTCTTCCTGTTCACTTACTATGTTCAAAGGGAGGAGTGGCGAGTGGGCCCAGCCTGGGCAGCCAGTTTAGCCTGCTGGGAGACTTCTGGGCATCAGTTCTTGGCCAGCAATGAATTGTTACCCAGTCCAGTTCTTGCACAGCTGAAGACCAGTAATGACAGAAACACCTTACATGTGACCAAGTCTCCCCACAGCCAGGATGCTGTGACCCAACTTTGTTCCTTAAGAAACAATGGAAAATTCCAGCCTCAATGACATTTAATCCATCACCTTTTCCAAAGGGAAGTGATACATGGTTTCAGCAGAGCTTCAAGCTGAAATTCAACAAGAGACACATCAGAGGGCTTGGACATACTGCTGGGTGGCCAGGCCACCACACAATCACCCAGGTAGCCAAGACACTTGGACATCCACACACCAGTGTGATCATATTGTACATAAGCAACTCTGAGAACCTCCCAGGGAACATACTACAGCAGTTACTCATTTAGTACTTAAATAATTGTCTCCACGCATCGCTACTTTACACATCTGCTCTCACTAGACAAGCCCAAAGAATGTACTTTGGAAATTCCAAGTCTGATTAGCTTGTATAAATCATTCAAAAAACTCACGGTAATGCTGCTTCAAACACCAACAGAGAGGACATTAATCTTCCTCACTGAGAGTGCAGTGCAGGGTGTTATGCAGTCATGCAACAGATGGACAGTATCAGACAGTGCTTGCTTAAAAGGTTTTGCACAGCAGCCAGCAGTCTTCACAGGGGTTGTGCATGATCTGGGTTAACTGACACACATGGGAATCAGGAGGGATGACACACTGCAGCTGGGCTGTTCACCAGAGTGGTGAGGTCACGTACAGGACACACATGGTGACATGTTTAGGGACTAAGCAGCAGATATGCCTAGAACCACACATGACTCATGAAAGCATGCAAGTCCTCCTTTAACCACTTCCTAGGCTAAGCTCACTATGGACTATGGATACTATCATTTTCCTGCCCAGACTGAAACAGCAAGCCAGATAACATTCTATCTCAAGTGTTTAGCTACAAACCGGCAGTTTTGGGGGAAGCAATGAGATAACACACACAGTTGCAAAGCGGAGCTATACTGCAGTCTACTGTTGGCTGCGGCTCAAAGGAAAGACAATCCTTCATTGCTAATGTGCTATCTATCAAGGACATTGCCACATTCCCAGTCTATGCAGATCCACCCAAAGCACTGTACATGCTTCAGAGGAGAGTTCTGAACCGTAAATGGCCAAACACAGAAGTCACTGTAGGAGTGAGGGCTGGCCGAGAAGCTCTGAGAGCATCACAGCCTGAAAGGTCAGGGATGAATGACACAGACGCACAACATCCTGGCTGAGAGGCCACTGCGTCCAGCTCACTCAGAACTGCAGTGTCAGTAGCTGCAGTTCCCTCCTCTGTCAGCCAAGGCAGTCTGGCACACGAAGGGTGTTTTATGCACTCACTAGAAACACACAAGTGAGGGTATGACTTCTCCACATAAAGAATATCTCCTGCTCACAGGGAATTACTACATTTTTCTACAAATAGCCTTAAATATTTAAAATATTTGAATATTTAATTATGTTTACAATATTGCTGAAGAACATAACAAAATCCCAGTGTGGTACAGAACATCATGGAATGTTGCCCACAGAAAGGCATTAAGCTGAGCTCTTGCTACCATCCTACCCCTCCCCAGGGATAAGAGGTGTCCGTCTTATGGGCAGCCTTGGGCAGGATGTCACAGCTCCTGAGCACAGTCCCCCATACAGAAGGCCTGAAAATGTACGTGCAATTTTTTCCCATTTCAGACAATAAAATTCACCAGTGTATCTATAGTGAAATAAAGTACTGACCAATTTACAAAAGCAGGCATCTACAGCACACAATGAAGTAACAAAATACAGAAGTTTATTGATAATTGCATGTTCTGTCATTTGATTTCCAATCCCCTTCTGTCCCAGAGAAATGCTCAGATCAATCTTACTTGATGAGTTGAAAACATTGTTTAGATTCCAAAGAAAGAAATGCAAGAAAATTAACATAGTTTAACTAATTTAAGGCCTAGTTAGAAGTTGCTGTTTAAAAGACAGGCACTGAAGCCAATGCACATCAGGTACTAAAAGATGCCAAATGCTTGGTATTGCAGATAGCACCAACTATACCAGAGCCTGCAATGCAGGAAGCAACCCCTGGTTGACTTTTCCACATGACAAGCTTCCTGTCAAGTACTGGAACAAGAACTGAAATGGCTAATGCATCTGAGACTCTTCCAGAGGCTAGAGCACAGACTCAGGAAGAGTTGCTAGAAAATACATGTTTGGAAGTAACATAAGTTCATTCCAGGGTTGCAGTTTGAACTACTGCCTTGTTTTCCTGGGTGGGGGGGGGGAATAACAGGCAGCTCCAAACCAATCTGAAAGGTACAAAGGCATTGAAATCCTTATTTTCCATGGCTGTTTCTATCCTAGCACTGCCCCATATATTTCACTGTTTGAAAACGCAACTAAGTCTTAAAGCAGTCACCCACTGCTGCTGACACAAGGGAACTGCATGGCCTAGGAAGCATTACAATCACAGAGAGGTTTAGCACCTGGCCCAGCATCCCGTCTCAATGGCAGCAGTTCCCAGGGAACGTGGGCTAGAACAGCAGTGGATATACACAATAAGGCCACTTGTTCTTTGGCATACCTGACCAACTCCTGTTTTGATATGTCAGATATAAAAGGTCAGTATTCAATATATTTAACAGTAAGCACCTAAAGTTAACATTCATATATCAACGCTCTGGATAGGATCATAAAATCCATTCAGAGAACAAACCCTCCCCCAAAAACATCTGTGCAAAACATGCACATCTTCCAAACATGATTTACGACAGACTTTAGCAATAGAAACCTTCTTTTTGTGCTGGCTTTGTTTTTCCAACTACGGTAATCTACAGCAAAACCAACTACAGCTCTAGGTTGGGGAGAACTCACATAGTTCTCCCAACATTACCAACAAGAATCTGAGACAGTCAAAGGCAAAGGTAAGGCTGATGAAAGGCAAGAGAATTCACTAACAGACTCAGCACAGGCAAAACCAACAGGAAATTCACCATGGTGGAGACAGGAGAACAGTCCTGGTTTCCACGGGGAGCCAAGTGAAAACCTGCACTGAAGCTAAGCCCTTTCTACACAGGCTGGGTTAGAGTGACCTGGCTGACACCTCAGCATATTCCCCAAGGCAACTGTAAACTTCCAAGCTGCCTCTGTTCAATGAGTACCATAAAGCTATTGTTTGCACCCACATCTTTACCAGAAAACCTACAAGCACTCAACTAGAAGCACCTACATGAAACAGCATGTTGGACTGCCACATGTGAAGAGCTAGTCACAGTAATCAGCAGATTACTAAAGGCATCCAAAAGACCTGAATATCTGGGCAGGGGAAGACCACAATCTTTACAAACATATGATGGTTTATGAGTATAAAAGAAACCTTCAGCATACTTTGTCCTTGTATCAGCAATCAAGTGCTGCAAAGCAAGAAAGGAGAAATAGAAGCAATGACTGAAGACACTCTTAACCATGGCAGCACTACTTGTTCCAGGGGAACATACTTATATTCATGTGACTGCAAGTCAGCTCACACTGTGAAGCTGCATCCCATAGCCTAGGGGAAAGCCCAGCCTACCTGCTGTACTTCAGAATCTTCAGGTGTGACCTCCAGGCCCCCTCCCATTCACAATGTTTGACATGTTGACTGTGTGGATAAGCCTGACTCCACAAGAGTGTCCTGAGCCATGAGCTAGCTAAGAATCTAACAGTCTGAGGAACTCACCACTAAGTAGCACTGATTTTCACAAAGTTACACTAATGTCCCACTCTGCCACCCACCCAGGCAGACCAATACTCACATCTTGCACAAGGCACCCATTCCCTCCCTAGCCCTCCCTCCCCAAATCACCAGGTTATCCTTCCTACACACGCTAACATAACCCTCATCCATCGGCCTAAGAATCTATTCACAAGTAATAGTGTATAAACTGACCTCGCCACCACAGACAAGAGTTTCTCCATTAGTGACAGTGACACGATGACCCTAATAGAACGCAATGCTGGACTTCCCCCCTGGCGGATTGAGGACTTTGTTGTGTGAGCGTGGCCTTGGCCCTAGTCGGGGTTCGTGATTGTCTATCTTGGGTTCTGGCTCCTTGCATCGCTCCTCTTTGCCCAGAGCTTTTTTCTCGCCTCCATCTTCTAGGTGTGGTTTGATATTTTCTGTAGCTGCATTAAAGAAAACAGATTAGATCATCAGATCACTCACTATTCTGTAGTACAGTAAATGCCTCATCTTCTGTGGGCTACATTATTTCCCACATCTCCCATCCATAGCACATCAAGGTTTCTCATTATCTGTTCATTTTTCCTGAAGGAAACAGGTGCTAAAAAAAGAATTTCACTTTTCACAACAATTTCTCTCTTCCTTCAGCAATCTTTCTAAGAAGGATATAAAGACTGAGCAATACACCTTCAGAATTATTTTGGCAGTTGCAGGCAATTAAGAGATACAGCATACCAATCAATCCTTTCATACTGAGCGTGAAAGCAGGGGTCCCATCATTCTTTAACAATTAGCTGAGCAAGAATACATTTTGTCAGTCACCTATTTATTATTTACAACTACAGAAGGCCAAAATTAGCCATTTGAAGGAGATGGCAACAGAGGAAGAGGTAACCTGACAGGATGTTTTGCCATATACAGATTCCATACATAGCTGTATATTACACACATGGTATCAAGCAAAGTATAAATACACAGACACAGAGTATCATGACTCATGCCTGTGTTCACTTCAATAAGAGGAAGAGAACCATTTCCCTGAGACAAGTGATTAGATTTCTGACTAAATATTTCAGTCATATTATCTAAAATCATGAGACTAAGGCTAGCATTTAAGCAGAACACAAGAAACTTCCTCAGAGCTTATCTTCCCAAAGAGAACAGAGAAAAGTATTTCTCTTGCTGACCTTCTATCTTCTTTGGTGTTTCCTCTTCTTTCAAGACAATGTGATCCTGCAAAGAGATCAAAAACTATCTTAGTGTATTATTGTTCTCAAACAGCAAGTCTGTCACAAAGTCCTTCTGGAAGTTTTGCTTCATTTCTAAGTTAATAGATCACTGATCAAATAAAAGCAAGCAGCCCTTCATCCCCTCCACTTCTACAGAATCCCAAAAGCAGGGGCACCAATCTTCTATGTTATGGCAAGGTGCACATCTCAGACAATTCATTGAAACATGGATGAAGAGGCTACATTAGATCATCAAAATGGGAAGCACAGCAGTGGTGGGTTAATTGCCAGACTCAGTTTTAGAGGTCTCCAGCCTTAAGGGTTCACTGATTTTAAGGTCAGGAATTACCATTCCTGTCAAGCACCTGCAATCACCCAGGAGAAGTTGGTACACACAACTATAACACAAGCAGCCCTTGAAGACCCTATTTGTATGCAGCAATTCCTGTCTTCAGCAAGTATCCCAACCATCAGGTAATAATCAAAACATTTTAAGACCATTTTCCCAACAATCTCAATTGACTGTTGGAAATACACAGCCACACTTCAGAGAAGTGTCTTCCCACCCATGAAACTCAACTTGCAGTAGTTTTTGTAAATATGCTGTCTTCTTTCCATCCCAGTTATCTCCCACAATTCCAATGCTCTAATTAATGACATAAGAATTTCCAAAATGTTGTCCTCCATTTAGTCAATAATTCATAGGAATTAAAGTTAATTTCTAAAAAAAGTAACTAAAAAGAAACAGTGACCATCCCAATAAAGGGGTACAGAGAAACAAAGCAAAGCCCTCTCCTACACCAACAGCACTACTCCGGCCAAAACCTAGCTCCCAGTCTTATTTTTCCTCCTCCTTGCGTATGGCCCCTACTCAGAATACGCATAAAAAGAAAGCACTCTACCAACACCTTAAATTTATGGGGAAAAAATAAAGAAAATAAAGGCAAGAAAGTTAAATTGTACTGATCCTTTCTTCCTAAGCTTCCACAAAAAACTAGACTGTTTTCAGCACAATGACTATTTCTGTCCCAGTTCCAGTGACAACGGGGTTATTTTTGCAGTAGCCAGGAAGGGCATGGCCAGGACCTGGAGTTTATTCTTTCCCACATCATGTGCAGAGGGTGGGGGGAAGAGGTCCCTTCTGGCCCGCAGTGGTGTCTGAGCAGTTGGAGTAGTGCCATGTTCCACATGGTGAGCACTCGAGTGTGAATTGTTCACCCTTCTTGTACACTCCGTTATTAATTTTGTTGCTGTTACTGTTCTTTTCCTATCTTGTTGCTGTTTCCAGTAAATTGTTCTTATTTCAACCCGCGATTTTTACCTTTTGTGCTTCCAATTTCCCTCCCCAGCCACAGGGGGAAGGGGGAGGGGAGCATGAGTGGTGCATGGTTTGGAGTGTTTTCAGTGGGAACACTAAACTGGGGAACACCATTCCTAAACCACATCAGTTTCATAGAATGTTAAATTTCCATGCTATCTGACATACCAAAAACATTATCAGCATAATATCTACTCACTTATTAGTATTTACTTAGAGTAAGGCAGCAGGTTGTAAATCTGTATATAGGGCACTTAAATCCAGTAACTGGTAATGCATCCTGCTTTTTCCAAACCCAGATGTGGTCATAACTACAAGCAACTATTACACATCCCAGTTTTTAAGATCAAAAGTCAACTGTATAACCTATGTGTAACAACTAACACTATACCAAGAGACACTTTACTACACTTTTGTCTATCACAAATCAAGTACCTGCTGGGCGTGACACCACTGATCCCAAGTTCACTTTTTCACTGTTGATCACCTAAGCCTAATCGCCTGCTGAAGTGCTTTCAAGGTGGCTGTAGATACATGTATTTAAGAGAGGTGAAGTGTGCAGCCAGGCCTCACAAAGGTTTATGACTGTAGCTCACCAACTCCCAAGTTTGCATCAAGATCACATCTGCCAAACTGCAGAATAAGGAGAAATATCTCCTCCCTATCCAGTTTAAATGCCTCTTAGCTCTGTCAAGAACTCCAGCTGTACCTCACTCACAAGAAAGATCAAAGGCTTTTTTATATTTTTTTTTTTTGAACACACATCCACAGTCTAATTAATGCTTTTACAACAAACTGCAGAGATCTGATGCACCCAAAATAATAAGCTATCAAAGAGACTTTGGGAATAACTGTCTAACTCAGAGTCACTCCATGCACATTCAGTTCTGTTCTTAGGGAGAGCACAGGCATGACAGAGCACAACAGGACCCTGGAGCTGCTGGCTTCTTGGTCTGACAGCAACAGAAGTACAAATACCTTGGGCTTGTTCGGGTGTGCTCGCACAATGCTGGGAGAGACAGGAGACCCAAAGATATCGCTTGTCTTCCCACCAGGTGGATTCATGCGTGGACGAGGCTGAGCAGAACTAGAGTCCTCAAAAATGCCACTTTCTTTTCCTCCTGCAAGGCAGTTGTTAAGACTTTTTTTCTAGATTAGTTTTATCACACTATAGTAAAAAAAATCAAAACCAATATAATTCAAGGACTTCTACAACCCTGCTGCCTAGGGACTTCCTTTTATTTGCCTAGTTGAAACAGTCTGTTACAATTCACCTGCAGATCTCAAATTGAGCTAACTGCTGATACAGCTTTACAACAGAAGCTGTTTCCTTTCATCATTTCTTAGAACCTCAATTTGGAAAGAATTAAGACCTGGATGATGTGCTAAGAAGTCTGTGAACGTGCAGATCACTGAAATATTCATATATTCAGAAGTCTGAAGAGATTTGTTGTTCAAACCCACTCAGTATATAAAAATGCAACACAACAAGACAGAACCCAGTGTTCCAGTTTAGGAACACAAAACCATTCTATGCTGCAATCCAGAGCCCAGTCACATGGAAAGAGGGGGCAGCTTTTACCTGGAGGGTTTGTTCTTTTTGGAATGTTCTGAGGTTGTTCTGATGCTCCAAAGATATTGGATGCCATCCGGTGTGGCCTGCTTGAAGAAGACACCTCCTCTGTACTCTCAAAGAGATCACTAGAATCTCCTCCTGGGGGCTTCAATACCCTATTACCAAAGAATGAGGAACAAGATACAAAAGCTGTTTTAAAATTTATAGCATTCAACATATCTGGTGTCCCCTTCCCATTCTCTCCTTGTATGCAACTATTCTGATTTTAATTTACTTTAGGTAATTCTGCTATATCCATGAAGTATCTACTTTTCAAGAGCTGTTTTAATATTCTTAAGTTCAGCACAAATATTGCCAACCTCCTAGTCAGTCAACTTGATCATTAAGCTATCTATGATTACTTGGAATGATCCTAACACTGCCACCTACACAAATGGCTACGCTGTCTGTGGTGTTCCAGAAACAACAGAGATTAAGAGAAGCCATAACTGGTTAGGATTTTAAAAATAACCATTACAGAATCAGACTTTTTGCTAAACTGCACATACCAACTTGGAATCTGTGATACAACACAAGCCCTTTTAAATAATGGCAGACATTTCATAACTACTAAAAATTTTACTAGTCTCAACCATCAGTTATCACAGTAGCTGCTGTAGTTAAAAATGGAGAGACAGAATACCAAAAAGCCATTTTTTCAGTGGTCAAGCTGCAAATCCATTAAAACTAAAGCTTTGCAACAGAGGATAGCAAATGGATCTGCAGAAAAATTGGAGCTTAAAACAGAAATTATCTGACTTCTTGAAAACTTACCAAAAGTCATGCTTGTCCTGCAGTAGTAATTCCATAGTTAATGCCTATGTCTTGTTCAACAGACTACAGGTCCTGCCCCAAAAAAGAACCAAACCACTATTTGGGAGTAGAATCAGTGGAATTAATTGGAAAATTAACAGAAAAAGCACAGGAAAGAGATGAATACCTAAATATGGCTGGAAAAAGCTCAGCAAAAAAAAAGGACCTGGGGGTGCTGGTTGACAGTGGCTGAACATGAGCTGGGTGTGCCCAGGTGGGCAAGAAGGCCAATGACATCCTGGCCTGTACCAGGACCAGTGTGGCCAGCAGGAGCAGGACAATAACCTGTGCTGGGCACTGGTGAGGCACCTCAAATTGTGGGGGCAGTTTTGGGCCCCTCACAACAAGAAAGACCTTAAGGGGCTGGAGCATATCCAGAGAAGAGAATGGAGCACGGCAAGGGTCTGGAGCACCAGGAGCAGCTGAGGAAGCTGAGTGGGCTAGGCTTGGAGAAAAGGAGGCTCAGGGGGGACCTTCTGGCTCTCCACAACTCCCTGACAGGAGGGGGCAGCGGATGGGGCTCTGCTCCCAGGGAACAGGGACAGGACAAGGGGAAACAGCCTCAGGTTGTATCAGGGGAGGGCAGACTGGACATCAGAACGAACTCTGTCACAGGAAAGGTTGTTAAACATTGGAATGGGCTGCCCAGGGCAGTGGTGGAGTCACCATCCCTGAAGGTGTTCACGAAATGACTGCACGTGGCACTTAATGCTCTGGTCCAGTTGACAAGCAGTCAAAGGTTGAACTCCGCCATCTCAGAGGGCTTTTGCAACCTTAATGATTCTGGGATTCTGTATCAAAAATGATCTTTACAGTTACATCTACCAATTTTCCACAGTCTCAGCAGCTGAACAAAGGTAGTAGCTCAATTATACTACTTCTAATCTGAACCCTTGATGTGGAACCTAAGGTAACCTTTACTTTTAAGTCAGGAGAACAGTTATGAATTGCAAGATCTTGATCCCATGTACCTGAACACAATTCAAATGTCAGTGAAGTATTACAACCTCTTCTCTCCCTAGCCCTGTGACAGCAGCATGCCATTCCAGGTGAGCTATGCCGAGCATAAAATGAGGTTCCTGTCAGTACCAAGATCTACTCCAGTTTAAGATTTAATTTCACAAAAGTAGAGATATTTGGCTGCTCTGTCAGAAAATCAGCTTTGTGCGCATTTCAGATCTCAAGATGCAGAAAGCAGTTTTACACTCTTTGGGAAGAAGGAGAAAAAAGTTCCTCTTTTAGTCTGGAATAGTTTATATAATAGTACTAGCCTCAGAGGGACTGTCTTTGCTGGCCAATTTCAATATTTTAATCCTTACTATGACTATGGATTTAATAAACGCCTTTAGCTTGAGGAGTAACTAGAATTTCAGCAGACAGGACAATTTCTTGTCCACAGCACAGGTCAGATCATACAAAGCTTATTTACTTACAATTTAATGTCCAACAGACTACAGATCCAACTAGCCTCTGTGCTCTGCACGTATCTGAGAGATCTGAGAAAATTTAAATCCACAATTAAAGCAGACATTGTATAGGTAAATTATGAATTTCAGTCATTCACAATGGTCCAGAAACCATGAGACAGTTTAAGTATTTAAAGTTGGGAGACTGAAGGAAAAGGGAACTCTACAAAATAGTAGTTTGGGAAGGGGTCTCTGTTAAAACGGACTCCTCTCACTTAATTTAAATTATTTTGACTTTACCTGTTCTTTTCAGCTGTTTTTTTTAACTGCATCTAGCCTTTCTTGCATTCCAACTACATTAAGTATACCAGCAAAAAGACTAAAAGGAAGTAAAAAACTGTTTATACAGCTGGAGTCTCTTACACCCCAGATTCACCCCATTTACCGTACTGTTAGCTTAACTCTTGCCTACAAGCATAGGAGGGAATAATAAAATAACTACATTCAGAATTTTTTTGGTTTAAGAAAAATAGCCAGTCATAAGAATCAAATTACTTCGCATTCCTGCAATGGGTTTTAAGAGCTATTGCAGAAAGAAATTCTACAGAAAACCCATTTTTAGATTAAAAGTCTTGATAATTCATTAAAGAAACTTAGAAATAAATCCAACACTGATTAATCTTATACTATCCTCCTATTTTCAGCTTAGTATCCACACTAAGAAAACCCTACTGTTCAACAAATTAGCCAGAGGCATCACTGGTGGTGTTTACAAGGTGGAAATCAGCACAAGTATGTTTTCTGCCAGCGTCACGCAAAATAATCTTGACTCTACATACACAAAGTGGATTTATCACCTCAATTTCAGGAACCTCTAAATGCTGGGAACCTTCCAAGCATTACATAAACTTTCAAATGGCGGTGACACCAGGTTAATAAAATTCAAACTAATACAAAGTCAGATAACTAAGTCATTCACAAGAATTACCAAAATAACCTTGAAGTACAGCAACAAAGTCTGTTAGCTGATGCCAGCAAAGAGGACAGGGCTTTGCACTTGCTCCCTCCAACCAAATATGTGGGGGACTACAAAGCTATTTTCTTGTTGTGTAGCCTCTAGAGCACTGCTGGCCTGCCTCCCCGTACTACCACGTACTCAGCTCTAGAGCAGAGTGAGACATGCGGGTCCCCCACACCAAGTAAGAAAATCAGATTTCACCTGCAAATCCTACCAAAGGAAAACAGCACGCTAAACTCAGCCAAGATGAGCTGCTTCAACAGAGTACACAGAAATTTAACATATACTGTATAGTAACTTTAGTTTATACTTTATAGTCATTTTAGTTTACATCAGTATTATGCCAGTTTATAGAGAGACATTTTTGTGTCATGTAGTCAGGTATGTTGGGTCTTTTTTCCTTTGAAAAGGTGGTGTTTTATTTCAAATCATGAAAAAACAACCCTTTGTCTTCTACAAAATCTAAATCTGCCTTTCTCTCCCTCCCCTCCAGCAGACCAGAAGTTTGTGAATGCCTCTAAAACAGCTAAATCAAGAGCCCTATTCTGCAAGTTTAAAAGCCCCTACTAATTGCTTTGTTCTCTTCTGGCAGATTTGAAGAATTTTAATTAGCTCTTC
>VZRS01007688.1:1013667-1061630 GCA_013398055.1 Ifrita kowaldi | reverse complement strand
GGATATCTATGTTTAAATAGATGCTGAAGAGATTTCTGAGTTCACGAGAAAGAAGGAAGGTTAGTTAAGGGAATGGCAGCACGCCTGGCAGGTATTTTAATGATTGTCCCTTCCTTTGAACACTTTCAATTTCTCTGCTTCTTGTCCAAAATACGTTTCCCAAACCAAGTATGATTTCTGTTGTAATTCTCTTGTGTGTTTGTGATCCCTTCTGAGGTAAATTGAGAAGTACGCTGCGCAAAAGGAGGAAATCGCCCCTGGGGTGCTTTGTTTACTTTGGTTTGTAAAATCCTGCTAGGAGATGGTTTCCTCAGTGTGTGGCAAGTGTTTCTTCAAGAAATTCATCAGCCCTTCTACAATTACTTCGAGCTCCGAGGGAAGAAAGCTGCCATCACTTTCTCACATCCCAAGGTGTTGCATGGGGGAGAGAAGAAAAGGCTGGAGCATTTAATTATAATGGGGAGGGGTGGGGGGTGGGGAGAACGGAGACTGCAGAAAGCCGTCCCAAGCCTGTACCTGGAAAAGAAAAACCTGCAAGGGTATATTTGGGAAGCGTGTGCCATTTAGACATGGGGAAAAGTACCCCATCTTGTGCAGTCATTAGTCTGAACAATAAACATAATTGGAACAAAATCAGTTGGAAGTTTCTGCGTTTTTAATTACGTTTCATTTTGTGGTAAGCCGTAAAATTATGAATGCCTCTCAATTAAACACTATCCACTTGTAAAGCATTTAACAACAATTATTCCTTAATCAGTTGGAATGTTAGCCACAAATGATGCTGTTAAACATCAAAGGGATGCCTTAGACGTTACCTTTTAGTCATAAGTAAGAGGATTAATTTCTATAATTAGAGGGGATAAATATGTGCATAAATAAATCTAATTTTTTTACATGTTCTCATCCTGTCTGGGAGAGGCGAGGATCTTTGACATTGCTCGCACTCCCAGCTTTCCCCGGTCGGAGGGGACCCGGGAGCAGCGAGGTGAAAAGACCCCTGCGGGGACCCTCGGTTCTGCGCGGAGCTCCGCAGGCGCCGGCCCGTCTCCCGCGGCTGCACCAGGGTTGGGGCTGGACCTGGGATTCGGGCCCACCACGGACAAGGGGTTTCGGGGAAATTTGCTTCCCTACTCGGCTTTTATCTACCTGGGGTTTTTTTTGTTTTTTTACGGCACCTGCGGTCTACCTGGTGGTTCATTTCNGCCCGCGCAGCCCCCGCCGCCGGGCCGGGCCGCCCCGGGGAGACGCGCCCCGGCACTAAGGCGCCGGACAGCATCCCCCCGCACCTCTTTAGCACTGGCAATTTCGCCTGTTGTCCCACTGGCTCAACCCAAAATATACGGCCTTCCCGCCCTCTCCCCCGGTCTCCTTCTCAGGAATGTGCATAGCAAAAACCCCGTCTCCCGGGGCAGTTCTCCCTTTTTGCCTTTGCCGGGACAACCAGCCGCGGGGGGACGGTTTCCCCGGCTCTGCGGCCAAAGGCAGGCAGCCGCCCGGTAGCCCGACCTCCGCGAGCACTTCTGAGGTAGGCCTGGCGTCCTCGGCCACCTCGGCACCTGTGAAACCTCCGGTGAGTGCTTGCATCAGCCTCACTGTACTGCTGACGTTCAGGAGCCTCACTCAATGCCACCAGCCCTCTTTTATTGCCTCTCCAGTCATCTCCAAACCATGGGTCGGGAAAGTTGTTTCAGAAGCGCAGCTCCCAAGCACAACTCGAGTGCAGAAGTGTATATGGAAAGGAGAGGGGTTAGGGCAAGCTGAACTTTGCAAATGTTTTTTCTATAAGTAGCTCATGTTTTCTGTGATCTATGGTGTGAGTTGGGAACTGAGACTTATTGCAACCTCGTTCCCTCTGTTGGATAATTAATGCTGATTCATAGCAGGTTCTACCTATGAATGTGTGTTTCGTTTTTCTCTGCAGGGTCCATGGTTCTTTGGTATGTTGTTATTCCCTGAAAGGTAATTGCACTTGATATTCTCTCGGGGAAGGCTCATTAGCCAAGGGCAGGGTGGCGTTGCCAATCTCAGTCTCTTTCAACAATTCAATGCAAACATTTGCCCCAGAGGTTCAGTACAGCACTCCCAGCTCACAAAACAGTTCTTGGGTACAACATTTCTCTTAAAAAGCCTTAAGTATATATATATTTTCCACCCAGGCAGGAAACATTCTAGTTTAGAGGGTTTCAGATTAACCCTTCCCTGTATGTGGTCAAAGTTACAGAAGAAGATTAGACATGTTGCTTTGGATTGCAGGACTTTGCCCTTCCTTTTATAAATAGCCAGGACACAACGCTGGATGAAACAGCAGAAAAGGCACCACATCTCACACTCCTCTGTATTCAGTCCTTTACACTTTCTTAACATTTACAAAATGCATGTCGAAAACACTTTTCCACTGCCCACCATTACAGACCTACATTTGACTTTTTCTCACCCATGTCTGCTGTCATCTCTTTAGCTCCTTTCATTTCTCCTGCTAAATTAATTACCACACTAATGGAAGGCAATGAAACTCAGGTATAAGGTAAGTTAGGGAACACAGAGTCGTTAATACATACTATTTTATGAAGGTGAGTCCTCCATGATTGTTCTAATTTTATTTTTTCCCTCTGTTGCTCATAATTTTGAAAATTGTATTCTTCCATTTGAGTCTTGTCAGGTTGAGCAGGATGATTCACAGTACCACTGCAGAGAAGATCCCGTTCCCACAGGAAAGTATGGTCCCCACAGGAGAATGAAGAGGAAACAGAGGGAAAACATCCAGGCTTAACAAGTTCTCAGACTTCACTGGGTTTTCCATGTTAGAATAAAAGGATCTAGGAATTTTTATTTATGGTGAATTAGATGGGATATTCTCCTTGGTAACGGTGTTAAACGGCAGAGACTGGTCTCAATTCCAAATAATAGGTCCTGTGTCTAAAGGGTACATCTGTCTTACTGTGTTTACATACTTCTGCTCACCATGATTTTCCTATTGCAGTTAGCCAAGAACTCAAAAAGCAAAATTCATCTATGCTGTATCACCACTGACTTTAATGTTAGTACATTAGAAAAGAAATTGTCCTACACTATGTGGCTATGCAGCAAATAGCTCCAAAAGACTAGACACACGTGTCACCAGTTTTAATTCTCACTGACCAGAAGGGCTGCCAATCATTCTATACACCTCACCTATTAAGGGGACCACAAGTTCATAGAAAAACACCTCAGTGCTGAGAATCTCTGTCAACAATGTTTTCCACGCTGACAGTCTTCAGTATCAACTCCAAACCTGTCCCAAAGTCCCATTGTCTGAAGGAGAATGTGGGTGAAGGACACAAGGCAGGATTCTGCAAAGTACTTTTGCAGGATGCCAAATCTGCAGGTGTGAAGTACTCAACTTTCTAGGTCATACTGATAGTAAATGTGGACAGTCACCACCCTTCCAGCAAACCCTCAGAAAACAAGAAAACATCAGTCCTTTAATTCATACTTTGGTGATTCACAGCCATGGCTTTTGTTTGACACTTTAAGTATCTCTCATGTCATGGTGGTACATTCTGCTTTTTTTGAAAGCATTTTTCAAGATAAACTGGCTTTTCAGTGATGAAACATGATCAAGTTAATGTACTAATAGATTTAATTTTTAAAGTACATGCTAAATTTAAAACTTGTCTCATGCATTTATAAACCATCACTAATAGTTCTATTGATCAATGATATAAATAGCTCCAGCAGAAGCTTGTCTTTGATGTAGAGAAACATAAACAACATTGAAAAAATAACACACAAGTGATTGTTCTGTATTCTTATCTTTAGGCTATATTATGATCACAATAAGACATATCTAGGCATGTGTCATACTGGATAATACTATTTCTTGGGTGTTTCAGGGCACACGACTACCTTGGACTTCACAACAGCTGAGACTTGTCATTTAAAAGCACGGTACTGGCATTACTAAGAAAAAAGCTCCACTAATACGTAATTATTAACCCATATACCGAGATTTTTTAAAAAGAATTGTTTCACATCAAATACTCAGATCCTTTTATTTCTATTATTCATGTGCCAAGCTAAAAATAAACATTTGAAATATTTTTCTCTTTTATGGAAGAGATGATGAAACTATTCATTTGAAATGAACCCTTGGATGAATGCAGCTATATTTTCTGGGCTCAGATCTCTTATTCCCAGTTGGGAACCCCACATCAGATGAGGGAATTTTACTTCATTTTATTTCAAAACATTGACAAAGAAGAGCTCAGGCAAACAGTTTCCAGTCATTCACAGAATGTTCATTTGGGCTTTTAATTTCATTACTCTTGATATGTTACTGATTACCTATCACATTTTCTCTATTTCCCAAAAGGTTGTTTGAGATTATTTAGGAGACTAAATGAATAATAAAAGTGCCCAAGAAATATTCCTGTCTGTGTCTGCATACCTTTGTTTTGTACAGGTATTCACTGACAGCCTGATACTGCTTCCCTTCCCTTAGAAGCATGATTTGGTCCATAAAGCAAATGCATTAATCTAATATTTGTTCAAAGAAAAATCCTGTTTCCTTTAATGTTCACATGTATGGTCACAAACATGATCAAAACAAGAGCCATCTGAACCCCCTACAGCTGCATTGCAGTTAGGGTTGCAGCATGAACCCAAGAACAACCAGTTTTGCCACTGTAGGTTGATTTCAGCTTTCAAACATTATGGAAAATCATCAGTTGCCTTTCTTCCCTCTGCTCCTGGTTTAACTTCAGATCACTTTCCCTGGCAAATGGCTTTTGATACTCAAGTAAGATCATATTTTTGATCCAAAAGCAAATTTCATTTTGTTGCTGTTGCCAGACTTGATTAATTGAAGAAGGTCCTATCTGCAGCCAATATGTTCATGGTAATTGTTCCTGAAATAAAAATCTAGTAAGATTCTTAGTATTTGAGAGAGTCATTGCTCTCATGACACAATCCTCCATAAATGGGAAAAAACATACAAATATCTTGGCTCAGCTTTCCTCAGGCACCTAAAAGTTTAACAGACCTTTTTTTAGATTAACAAGCATGAAAAGAATGGGATTTTGGACCCACTGTGCTGCAATTAGTATACTTGTTACATGGAGTTTTTCTTGGGAAGTGGTATATTATTGTACTGGATTCTTAAGTTGGAAATTTCTTCTACTGGATTTATCACAAAAATAAGTAAAGTGAAATATTTTTTCCCCTAATAATGAAGTGTTTTAAGTCAGAGGAACAACTTTACTTTCACTCAGATCCGAAGATCTGAACTGCCCTGAAATCTGAAATACTAGGATTAGACAGTTTAGTCTTGATATTTCTTTCTGATAAAATACTAAATAAAGCCATCACAATTCCAATGGATGCTATGATGGATGCTAAATGATGTTGATGTGAACACAGAGACAAAGAAAAAATAGTCAGAAATAGTTCATGGACCTCTTTCTCTTCACTTAAGCAGGAGAAACTCTAGTGAAGTTAATGGAGTTGCAGTGATATAAGACTCTACTAAGGTGAGAATTACACAACTTGTGTTTAACTCGATGCTATTACTTTAAAAACAGAGTTTACTTCACTAAATAACCTGAAAATAAACACAAAACAAAGGGCAAATGAGACAAATTACAAGTAAGCATGCATGCAAAAAAGGTAAGTGCAAATTAGATTTGAATATTCATGAGTCACAAATCATTGACAGTTTGAAATAATGCAAAACAGGTTTATAAATGAGGTTAAGGCAAGGGACATCAAAGAAAGGCATTGCTAAATCAATAGCAATTTGATTGTGCATATACTTGTAAATTGTGGTTACAGTTTTTGTGACATAGGAGAAAAATACTGCACATGTAGTGAAGAAGGGACACATAAATATTCTTTTTGAATGTGTTATTTTTTTGCAATTCAGCATGTACTTGGAGGCCTGATGTGTATAAAGTGACCAGATATCATTTTTTAATTTTTTCCCCCAGGAGAATTATAGTTTCCTTTGGGTATCCAATCTCCTGTTTTGTGTTGCTTAGTATGACAAAAAATTCAGTTGTCAACAATACCTGAATAGCAATATTGCAAAATAGAATAATTACTCACTTCATTTTACTTCAGTAGAAGAATCACCTGGTAATGAAAGTCCTGTCATAAAATCATAGCCAGTGGAGATTATCTACTTGTTTCAGAGAATTTAGCTCTCCAAAGTGGGAATCAGATAAGTTGCAAGTCTCAGAGGAAATTGCTGGAGCATAGGGATTTAAAAGAATGATGGCTTGAAGGATGGCCGGCCTGACCATTTAACTCAGAGCTTCTTAATTTTTCTGGCTGTAAGCATCAATAAAGTATTGGGTCTCCTGTCTTATTTGTGAGTTCTGTGGATATTTGAAATTGAATGGTTTAAAATGTTGATGAGAACACAGAACCAAAAGGCAAAACTGCCAGAAGTAATCTGCCCATTTAAAATTACTCCAGGATGTTTGTTTTTCCCTAAGGGTTTATATTTTGATTACTTAACACTCACTCTAATACTCTAACCAATTCCCTTTCTTCAATGACTTTTACATCCAATGTGCCATCCTTACTCTCTGGCATGACAGATGAAGCTTCGCCAGGTCAAGTGAAGCTAAATATATACATTCACCACTACTGATGGCAAAATCAAGCAGGGATATCCTTTTGGAAGTGGCATAGGGTACTCTGGTTCTATAAGAAGAAGCACATGAGTTCTTGCAGTGCTGCCTTTAAAACCATCCACTCACTTGAATGAAGCTGGCAATTAACTCTTGTCAAAACATTGTAAGACGAAAAAAACAGATGTCGAATAACTTAGGAAAGGGATAACCTTATGTCCTGCCCAATCCCCTACATGAGCTTGTCAGAAGCTAATGTATCTCTCATGACATCACAGTATCAAAAGATACCTGTATGTGCTATGCTTGAATTCAGAGAGCTTTCTGCAATGAATTCTTTAAATATGTGTATTTCTCAGCATGAATAAACAATAGATAAGTTAGAAAGAGTAACTCAGGAATGTAAAGGATTGAATTGCTTTTTCAGGAACATTCCCTTCAACTTTCCCAATCTGTGCAGAGACAAATTAATCTCCCTTTAGCAAGAGTGAAAGGGAAAGTTACCTCTTGGGCTTAGTAGAGATCTTGAAATCAAGTCTTAGATTTCCTTCTGGCTCTCTCACTGTGACTGGCCAGGTTTATCAGAGGTGAATTATAAGCATCTCTCCGTATCTATAAAAGGAAGCTCACAATAAATGGCCTTGTGGTTCTGTGACATGGAATTATTAAGAGAATAAGAGATCCTCTGATGTGAGGTACCAGTATATGTCCAATACATTAACTTTGTAATCCCTGTTCAAAGCTCCGTCTTTAGATTGCATGATATTACCAGTTTTGTTTGCCTGTTTATAACCTTTTGAATTTTCAGTAAAGAACATCTTCATTTAAATGAGAAATTATAATCTCTTTACACTAGAAATTATTGTCAAAAACAACTTGTGTGTGCCTAAAAGTAAAAGAAATAAACACTAACACTCTTCTAACCTTTTCAGACTTACATTGCGTGCATCACCGTGTAATATGAATGCTGCTTAAAAAATGTGTTTGCCCTGGATAGAGTCAGCTTTGACTAGATATTGCATTACTTACGAAAATAGGTCAATGGTGTTACAGACCATTCCTCAATTCAGCAGAATACCAACAGCCTGTGTCAGGTGAAAGTTTCAAAGGATTGGGTTATTTTTATTTTCAGGCAAATTCCTTTTTCCTGAAGAAAATGGAAAAAAGTGAACTAAAATTATCACAACCAGAGAACATGAGTCTCTACAGTACCTAGAAACCTGATGAAATTTATCAGGAATTTACCTTCTAATTCATTCCCATATTTCTTTCTCTGCCATGGTCTTTGAGGAGTTTTCCGTATCTTTCCAACCCACTGCCTCTCCTAGTAATTTATAAGCCCTTCATTAAGTCTATCGATACTGATTTCTGGCCTGTGACTTGAGATATAAACATTTACAGACCAAATACGTTATATGTGACCTAAAGCAGGCAATGCATATTAGACCACTTGAATGCCACATCTCTGTCATGAATTATCAAATCAAATAAAGGGAGACTTGGCTCCCGGTATGTGATCTAGATTTATACGCTTCTGTGCACCTCTTCCCAGGTTCAAGAGTATAAACACACCTTTTGAGAGCTTGCATTTTTTCAGAATCAGAGAATAAGATGAGTTGGAAGGGACACATCAGGATCATTGAGTCCAGCTCCTGGATCCTCAAGCGTCACACCCTGTGCCTGAGAGCATTGTCCAAATGTTTCTTGAGCTCTGCCAAGCTGGTGCTGTGACCACTTCCCTGGGGAGCCTGTTCCAGTGCCCAAACACCCTCCAGGTGATGAACCTTTTCTTAATATCCAACCTAAACCTCCACTGACACAGCTTCCTGCAATTCCCTTGGGTCCTATCACTGGTGACCACAGAGAAGAGATCAGTGCCTGCCCCTCCTCTTCCCCTCACAGGAAGTTGTAACTGCAATGGCGTCTCCCCTCAGTCTCCTCCAGGCTGAACAGACCAAGTGACCTCATCCACTCCTCATATGGCTTCACATCAAGGCCCTGCACCATCTTTGTTGTCCTCTTTTGGATGCTCTCTAATAATTTTTCTTCATCATCACCTTTGGCTGTCTATCTTTGTCTCTCATGTCCTTTCTTCCCCTTGTGCAGAAAAACCAAGACAGCAGGTAGCTCTCAGTAAGACCAAATATGCTGCTGGTTTCAAGTTTCCCATGCAGTAGTCACCTTCAGCTGCGTTTTGGGGAAAAATATATTTCTATTGTATTTCTAGGCTTTTACTCCTTTCATTTACAATGTACACCAGGTTTCTTTGGAAGTGAGGGACAAAGCTTTAATGATCTCCACTACTCTGCCATGGTAGAGTTCTCAAAGCCTGTCATGAGCAGGACACGGTTTATCCACCTTAGAATTATTCAGCTGGGAGAGAACAAAGGTGTAAAAGTGGTCCTTATGTCCAAATCTATGTGGTTCCTGTCTTCTTGGCATTCCTTCTGAAAACTCTCAAAATTGTATCTGTGAGTGGTTGCCTGGGGGAGATAGGGGAATGAGATGGGAATAACGTGATAAGATAGTATAGCTAGTTTTTATTCCTCTCTCTAAGTCACTCTGTGTTGGGATTTTCTGTGGGTCTTTGATCAGAACCCAGGAAGAAAACAGGAGAAGACTAAAGTTCAAAACTGGCCAACTCATCCGTGCAATGGAGAGTGGAATGGAAATGAATACAGGCGTATAGCAATCTCATACCTGGTCAAAAGGAAGAACTGCTGAGGTAAGCAGAGGAGGGATGGCTACAAAGAGGAGACACCAAACACTGTGATCAGCCAGCAAATGAGCAACCAGCACCCGAATTCTATAACGTAGTCTTGGCTGGCAGTATCAGTTGGAGACAAGGAAAATGATGTAAGTTAACACAATGTGAATATTTGTGGATGATTTACTATCAGCAGTGACTGTGAGATCACAGTGTATCCCTGAGGCCCCAAGGGCCTGAAAATGCGGGTTTTGCATGCAAATAAGTCTACAGTGATCTGACTAAAGACAATGTTGTTACACTATAGTTATAATAAAAGAAACAGATTAAAAATTATTAGAAATTAGGTAAAATGTTCCTAGAACATTGCTTACATTTCTAATCAACTGTAACGCAAGACAGTTTCCCTTAAGTATGTAATATATCCACAAGTTCTCCTTTGTTGATACAAGAAAACAGCTCTGCTTTTGGGGCATGTGTTCTATAGGTTTTGCCTCCTAAATTTAATCCCAATTGTTAATGCTTCTTAAATAAAAAAATAATTACATAATATATTTTCTCTGTAGCGTAAGTCTAGCAATTGCCAAAAACTACTTGTCAATACAATATTAGATCATGTGTGACCCAGACCTCACATGTGTCAACAAGTATATTTGTCTCCTTCTGTTATTTCAAATTACAGGAGAAAGAGACATAATCCTCACTGATCAATTGGGAAAAAACGCTTTACCTTTTGTTATTTCAATGCCATCTGTTAAAGTAAACCAAATGCCAAACTTACTACATACACAGGGCACTAAAATGGCTTTTTAATTTAGCTTGCATATTTCAGGGAAAGCAATGCATTTCTATATACTCTGACTTCTTTACATGAATTATTATGTACTGCAAGTGACATCTACTGGAGAAAGCAGAGCTAAATGTCTACTCTAAAAACTTTTTTTTTTGCTGTTAAACGGACCTCTCCTCCAGGAAATACAGCTGTTATTTAACGGAAACCTTGCATCTATGCCCACTGAAGTGCAGTTACCCAAGTGCATTCAGGGTAGTTAAAGCAAAACTGTCCTTTTCGTGATACAGAAGATACAGAAGGCTTTTACTTTCTTTTTCCTTTGTTTTTTTCTTTTTTTTTTTTTAAATAGAAAAGCTGTTAATACCACAAATTTGCTGTGTTTACAATAGAAGACTTTTTGAGAGCTACAGCTGTTTGATCACAGTCATCCATGGTGCTATAAAATTACTCTGGATATGTTATAAAAATATTCACCAAAAGAAATGTGGCTACAGGTTGAAATTTGAAGCTTGCATGTTAACAGATATTATAACGTAACAGAAATTTACTCGAAGACCTAATGCAGAACCATACTACTGTCAATAGTATCGACATTATTACCTAGAAAATCTGAAAGCCTGTGCATTGCATTACACAGTGGCTGAAACTGTCTATTGGACACAAATTCATAAATATCTGCACTATGTTAAAATGCTTGCAATTTGTTCCTATCAAAGGTTGCATGAGTTTAGGGCCTAAGAGCAGCATCTTTAAGAAACACCTCTTCTTTCAGTGAAATACGATCAAATTCCCAGGAACACTGGGAACAATGTGGAAAGCTGTGAACTCTGAGGTTCAGTACCACTCAAAGCTCCCAGGAGTGTCATTACTTCTTAATATGGGCTCTTGAATTCTTAAAAGCCAGTTCAGGTTCTTGTTTAGATGAAGCACCAAAAAATTCAGACTGTTCTTAGCTGATACTAACACAGTGAAGCCTGAACAATTCGAAACACTTTTAAAATTGTAATGGCAAATCACTTCTAAAACCACTAAAAGTTTGGGAGAAATTTCTCTAGTGTAGACCAGACCCTAGGGTTTAAATGAGTATTCCCCACCAAACATGGAAATGAATTTCTGAGCCAGAGAAATCTGGCCAGAAAGTAAATCAATAGCTAGCAGCCATTTAAAAATTTGTTTATCTAATGCAGAGCTTAATTTATTTGCAATTTCCTGCATCAAATATACTTCTCTTTTATTTTGTAAGGAAAACTTGATGGTTGAAGGTTAGGCATTAATGCAGTGAAAAGGGACAATCTTTTACACAGCAGTCAAAGGAAGATACATCTGTGCGTTTGGAATAAGTGCAGGAGGAGAGAATTGTTGAAATGAGATTAAGTGGATAATCTGTATGTAATATGTCTGGGCCTGATTGTCCCCTCTAGCAGTAAAAACCCTGCAGAAGAGGCTAAAGGGACAATATTTCCCACAGGATTGCCACGTAGAAAAGGCTCTTGAACTGTTCCAGCGCAGGTGAGTCTTACCCTTTCCTTGCTCTCTGACAGAATAGATTGGAGTAATTTCTCAGACATGCTGGATTCCAGGGCTCAAAACCAGGAGATAGATCCCATGTGTTCACCTGTGCTCTAAGTTCTTGGCACCTCAGTCCATCCTTTGGCAGTGATGCTACATCCATATTCATTCTCAAGCTTCCCTAGCCCCTGGCTATCTCCTGGGATTCGTGTTTTCCACAACAGATATGGATGAATCAGAGGAAGCTTCATTTCACATTTTGTCCCTTCCAAGAGATTCGTCTCTACATTTTCTCATTAGGAACCCTCAGGATTTCCAGAGTGTTCATATAGAATCCTGAGAAGGAAGGATAATGTGAAAAACGGATTGATATGAAGAAAAATCATGATCTGAATATGTAGATCCTTTCACCTTTATTCTTGGAAGTATATCAGGTATTTTAGATTTGTGGATACAGAACTGAGAGCTTAAGACAACACTCAAATTAACACTGATTTTTAAGCATTAGTATTGCCTGTTAGAACTCGTGTTCTCTGGACAGGCAATAAACAAAATTGCCATGCAATGGGTTTAGTCAACTAAACTGGACCTTAGGCTTTGCCAGTGTCATATAATTTATACTTTACATGACATTTACCCTGTCTTATCTAAGTTAACAGTAGTGGAAATTGCCAGAAATTAGTTCCTGCTGTCTGCATGACTTGAGATTTGTCCCACCAAGCAGAGGCTGATCTCTTCTCAGATAGGTTTCCATTTCTGACCTAAACTAAGCTTTTCAAACATTTAAAATTAAATTTCAATATCATTTTCGAAGCAGTGCTTGCCAAATGCCTTACAAATGTCAAAAATAGACATACATTTTTAGAATTTGAAAGGGGTACATATTCTAAAAAATCGGCCCTACACAATAATCTAGTTTTTTGCTGTAATCAGGCTTCAATCATTTTTGTTCATCAATTTCACTTTTCTTATTTTCTCTAACAATTTCTAAATATAGCAGTTGCAAAAGCAAGAATGTAAATTGCCCATTGGAGAATTAGTTCTGAACAGACTCTACTTTTGCATTTTGGTGCATTTATATTAGTGTAAGGGAAGTGTAAAATGGNAAGTAGATTATAAGAGATGAAACAGTACTGCAGTACTGTTTCAGTACAGTACAGGACAGTGCAATCCCATTTTGACATTAAGCACCTATGCAGAAGGGTTGCAATGTAAAATTGCTAGCCATCAGAAAGGAGAATATGCTCAGAAAAGCAGCTATTTGAGGGGTGAATCATGAAAACACCTCCGTGATGGTGACAATGAGAAACCATTTTAACAGGTGGAAAGAAAAAAAAATAAAGAGTCTGTAGGCTTGTTCATACATATTGTTTGACCACAGAAAACAAGCCAAAGCCTCCTGACTGCAGTTTATAGTAAATGACTATATGGAGCTTGATTATGTGTGTCTTGACTTCTGGTGTGAGGAACATGAATATTATTTCCTGTGGTTTTGCATGAGACATGTGGGAGCAAGATTACATCTTTCATAAGCTGACAACCTGATTTCACAGAGTCTTGAAAAACATGTCCTCTGGGGAGGAGTATCCACAACCAAGTTGATGTTCTGGATTGCTCTTTGCTTTCTGACCTTTAGATTAGTAGAGCTATGGTAGCAGGTATTTGTAAGAGTATATACGTCCATCCATCTGTCTAGTGTCCCTGCTTCTAAGGTGGCTGCTGTGCATCCTTTACTCTACCTGAGGGGTACAACATCTTTTCTGTCTCATGTGGCCTTCCTTTCAAAAGGTTTAGGATAAAAAAAGATTTTAAAAAATCTGAATTCATAGATGAAAGGATTCCTGTCTAAGTAGGGCTGTCTAGAAATCTCCTGAATATCCATTTTGATAAGCCAACACCTAGAGAGGTTCATTGCTGAGATACAACATCTGGAGAAACTGCATTGCCATATAACAGCTAACTATCCTATGCACTTGAGATTCATCTTCTTGTACTGGTGAGATCAATGTGACCAAAGATTCTAAACCATTCCCAGTGCTCCAGCTTTAACCTCACAAGATGTGGTATGCGAGTTAGTAGCCATCTGCTTACTCAGAAGCTTTTTAGAAAAAGTCCTGAAGCTCTTTAATCTGCACCTTTGGACTGAAAATTTCCCAAGCACATGCTTCTTCTTGGATCTTGTGACATTTTCAGTTCTAGTTCCAGAGAAAAGTACTGTAAACACAGCCTTTCTCATGATGTTCATCACTCTCATACTTCTAACATAGGGGAGATCACATTCCCAGGTGAAAAAGAGTTGTAACCTTATGTTTAAATATATCTCTGTCTCTCTTAGTTTCTTACGAAAGCTCTGAGGAGTTGGCTAAGACAAAATAAGATCCTGGTGGATCCAACATGAGTGATCAAATGAGTACACAGATCCTCTTGATACTCCTGCAGGGAAATTCTTCAATCTCTGCGTCGAAGAAGTGTCAATACCTTATAATGGACAATATTAACTGAGTCTATTAGAGGAATGATATATTCTGTGACTGTACAACTCTCTATTATCATAACAAAATTAAAATGTTGAGATTAAAAGGCATACGAATAACATTTCCATATACTTTAATTTGGGTATATAAATAAATGCATTTTAAATAAACAAAAAGCTTTTAGATACACCAGTTCTTTACTGGGTTTCCAGGAAAAAAACCAGACCAACTATTTCTTTGAGATGTGTGTGTCTGATAGACTCTGAAATAATCTATCATGAATCTCTCCTCTTACACTGCATATTATTGTATTATTATTAATGAAGTAGGATGGAACTTGCTTATATACAAGGACCTTGTGTTCCAGTATATAAGCAAGGTTGTTTACACATTACTTCATACTTTTGCAAGATGGTGCCACAGTCCAGAAACTCAGAAATTCAAGAATTAATTTTAAAGCAATTAAAACACACATTAATGAATAACGACAAATTCATATTATTTTCAGACTTTGAACATGACAAACCCAGGTGCTTGTCAAAGATTCCTCACACTACAAAGACACCTGTTGCTGGAAGCCCCACATCATGTTGTGTAAAGGGAAAAAGTTGTATAAAATAAGAGATTTCATAAACAGGAAGTACGATCAAGTGGTTAAGCTGTAGACTCTGAAAAATTTAGATTTGTTGCTATCCCAGAAATTCTGTAGGTAGCATTAAGATAGTATTTTTACAGGTGAGCACTGTGTTTGTCATTAGTTGAATGCCCCCATTGCAGTATTTTTGTCTTGACTTCTGGAATAGCTTTCATAAATGCCAGTGTATATACTGGAAGCTGTGAATATGGTTAACCCTCGCCTTTTCGGGGAGAGAGGTATAAATACAAGCTGGGAGCCAGGAGCTCTGGGCCTGCCACTGATCTGCTTTGTGGCCCAAAATGGGCCTTGCTCCTTTCCTCTCTCAGTTCTCTCATCTGTGGACAGGGAATTATAATATTTTTCACATAAGATGCAATAAAAATAATTAATGAGTCACTATGGAAAAGCTCATGAAGACATGAATAATTTGTGTATTTTATGTAAGGTTTGGATGGCAGTATTATAAATTAGGCAGGGACCCACACATGGAGTGAAAAAGATAAAAGAAAATCTAGAACAGGATCCTCATTCCAGCCAATGCACAAAGTGGGGCAATAGTTTTATTAAAGAAACGTATGCACACACAATTAAAATGCGTGGCATAATGCATAAAAATGAGGCAACACAACCTTGCTTGGCAAGTTTCCTTCTTGCATTTCCTATCTTGGAAGGCAGTTTCAAGTATCAAACTCTGCATGTCATTTTTTATTTCAGTTTACCAAGAACTGGGCAACTAAAACAGGTCAAGAAACCTTGGAGCCAGAAATCAAGTGTGAACATAGCTATCCATTCTTGTAATAAACCAGCCCAAGATATTTTTATGGTCAGATCCTCAAGTGCTGTGAAAGGGTAAAGCTGTGCTGAAATCAGTGGAGCTGTATTCAATTTCCCTGGCTCAGGACGCGGCCCCTAATCCTTTAACAAGATTTTAATGTTAGCCATGTGATTTCTATCTTAAAATCCCTATAGGCAAGGCTTGGATTGAGCAGGGGTATGATGGGGAAGAAACTTGAAAAATTTTTCTTACTTTTAAAAAATTATTTTTAATTTTATTCCTTGACTGTAATCCTGTTCTTCAGAAACTCAATATTCATTTGGAAATAAAAAATATGTACTGTTGCAGTAAAGCCCTTGAAGCTGTGAAATGAAAGTTAATTTGTTCTGAGCTGCATTCTTGTGTCTGAAGAAGCTCTGAAAGTTTTTCTTGATGCAGAGTGATTCATTAACTGAAACACCTGCTAATAAAACCATCAAGGTTCTGTCAGTCTTGGACTTGGGGGTTTCAGACGCTCGCCTGTTGTGCTTGGTCAAGAATGTATCTGAAGATCCCAGCAGGAATGCCAGACCAGATAAACTCAACAGTGCCTGCCAGCCTTTCTATTTTTCCAGGTCAAGACTTACCATCTTGAACTGGAAAAATATTAACAAAGCAAAAGCATACCCATCTTCTTGTCAGACTTGCAAATGCAAAAAGGAATCTGAAATTTAGAAATTTCAGAAGAAGCACAGCAAATCACAAACTACTTCAAGTTTGGAAAAAGTGAAAAAGATCATCTAGGTATAATAGTCCAATGCCTTACAAGGAAAGCTTGTCTTCTGTAAAAGCCTTTGAGGTTTTATCAATTTCCTTTGAAGCGCGTGTAGATATGATGCATTAACTACCTCTAAGGTAAATTTTCCCTTCATCTCATTGCCCTTATAACTTACATTTTGTTTTTAATTTTTATATACACATTTCGCTCCCCTTTCAAGTTATTTTTCCTTAACATGCCATTTCCAACCTCAGTTAATCATCTTTCCTTCATGTTGGACTATTGCCATTTAAATGTTTACAGACTGTTATCATAACTTCTTTTCCTTAAGCTCTAACCATGAAGTACCCTTAGCCTCTCACAAAATAGATCACACCTTGTAATACTTGTTTCTGTCATTTCCTGGAGTGTCTCTAAGACACGTGCTATGCATACTGAACATAACAGCAGAAAAATTTATTTACAAAAAAATAATGTAACACAAAAAATTTTTGAAGGATATTCTGAATAGATTGACTTCTCCAAGTAGCACAGAATTTGGCAAATGAGAAGAAGTAGAACACCTCATCAACCATTAGCAATAAGCTAATCAAAATCTTAATTCATACCTCTTTGTTTTCATGAATAGGTCTGCTACTTGTGCAACATCATTAAATTGAAACCTCATGTCCAATATGTTATCTCTCATCCCAAATCTTTTCCACATTACTGTTCTTCCTATAGAATGTTCCTTTGATTTTGTGCCAGGTAGTATTTTTCCCCATGTATATTATTTTACATTTGCCCACATTAAATTGTATTCATTTTAAAGCTTTCTAAGCTCCTCTGATGTTTGCTATTTCTAGTCCTTCCTATTTTGGTATCATCTCTAAATATATTCACTGTACAATTTCCTTTTTCTTTAAGATCAATAGGGTAAAACCATTATTTTAATGTCCTGATTTTCAAGGATGCTGAGCACCTCTCTCTCCTGCAGGCTCCTTTTGTACCTGTATACAGAACTGAGCAAGTAAAATTACTTTTTTCAGCTTCATGCTAGAAAAAGATTGAAAAAATATACCTTCTGGATCCACTTAAACCTAAATTATTATTTCTTTTCTTTCTAAAATGCACAGTGAAAAACATTCATTTTGGATCAACCAAAAGGTTCCTATTAATCTGAGGAAAAACATTTTGTTTCACTTCCCTTTAAAGAAAATTTATTTCCCTCAAAAATTAAAAATAGATACATTTTGAAGTAAAATAGAATATTAAATAAAGATCAACTATTTTATTCTTTATAAAGGGTTAAATGGAATGATCTTTTTCATTTTGTGGCTTAAGCAGGTGTCATGAACTTGACATGAATTCTTAATTAGTTTTATTTACTTTAATCTGCCAAAAACTAGAGATGATACAATGTGATTTCAGAAAAGAGGGTGTTAATCAATTGCAGAATGGATAGCTAAAAAATTAACTGTAGGAGCCTCCATTTCCAGCTGCTCTTCCAGGAGGTAGGTCACATGCATGGCTCTGCTGGAAGCTTCTCTCCTTCCAGGCTGAGCTCCCAAATCCCTACTTTGGCCAGGTTTCTGTTCCCAGTTCTTGACTGACAATGACTTTAAAATGCTTTTTTGCTTTTTAATTTTTTTCTGTGGAAAAATAGACTTGAAACAATTTTGGTAATCTCTATTTGCTGTGGAAAATTTGGACTCTACTCCACTGCTGTTACTGTCAGTATACAGAATTTTCCCATTGCATCACTGATCCCAGGTGCCCTGTGCCTCACAACAGGCAGAATTTTCTGTCCCCATTATCTGTGGGTGCACCCATTAAATTAGCTGTCTGATAGCTGGTGTATGGGGAAAGCTTTTGGAACTGTCGTCTTTGGATCAATATCCAGCAACATGAGAATTCCACAGCATGTTTGAACAGAAAGAAATGAAATTTTTACCTGAATGCAGTTCATCAACACCAAAAAATAGGTTGAAGAGGATAATTTTCTCCTACCTTTATTAATGTAGGTGTTACTTTTGATTGCCATAAGATAATCAATTAAGAATGGACCTAAATTTTGATCCATACTACTTTCTATCTGATTCAAAACCCATGAAAGAGAGAAATATTAAAACCAGCTCTTAGTTTAGCAGAGAAAGAGAATAATCAAGACTCTGGCAGAAAAATCTAACCTCACTTTAACATACACGTGAAAGCTGAATCACAATTGATAGGTCATTTGTGTAAAGATATTTTGGACAAAGGTTACATGGTAGATATTCTGCTTAAGTACTATCCCCACTCTCCCACCTACAATTAAAACATTATGCCCGTAACTTCCATGACAAGATGGGTTTTCAAAGACCTCTCATGGGAATCAAAACAGTAATTACCTGTTCATCAGGCTCGAGAAGTATGAGCTCTCATTTTTATATAGAGCTCATTAAAATAGATTTGGAAGATAAATGCAAATATATGAAGAGGTGGGAAGAATCCCTAGGTAGAGAGATTTCATTCAAACAGTGCTCTGTAATTTGGCACAGAGCAACTACTACTTCCATAACTATTATTTAAAGAAAGTCAGGATAAAATGTTAGTTAAAGTTGTCTCTTGCCTCTTCATGCACTACAAAAATACATACGATTTTTTCTGAGTCTGACAATAGGATGAAGAGAGGAATAAAAGATTTGTTCCTGCATTTGGTAAGAACAGCCTTATAACCCAACTGATGACCCTGTGTCAACACTGAATTCTGAAGTTATGGAACTATTGGAGTTAGAATGCCTCATCAACTCTCTGTGGAATTTGGGAAACATTCAGTGAGAGACTATATGTTGAAATAAATATTTTGAGTCCATTTCATTGACTAGATGTTCTGGCCTATCTTCATGCATCCAGGCTGTGATGCAAGACTGTTAGAGGATGGTAATACAGGCAAGTCACAAGTGTGAGATACCAGGGTTCATCTGCATCAATGCAGACACCTTGGCCCCCTGTTTAGTAGATATATTGCCCGTTCCCTGATGCTGGAACAGGATTATACTGAGTCATATATTTTCTAGTGTTCTGTTCAGAGTGGTTTTAAATGTCTTGTGCACTGAGGCTGCCTTTTTCTCTACCTTCAAAAGATATTTTTTCTTCTCCTAATAGGTCTTGCTGTTGAGAAGTCCGTAGCTTGTAAATAATAATAAGGAGCCTTAAATATGGACACAATTTAACTTCTGAAATCTATAAATGGGTTTCAAAATTCAAAGAGCTCAATATTTGGGCATTAGCTCTATCTCGAATAATCCTAAATCATTATGCTCAGTTATATGAGGTTATTCATATAAAAGAACTATTCCTGCTGCAATCAGTGGTAAAATTATTTTTGTTTTGACTGAAAGTTTTGCAGATTTTAAGACCAGAAGACATGACAATCTACAAAAGTGCCACCTAACTTTTACACTATGCTCATAATTTCTGTTTAAGATACTGTGAATTTGGGAAATGCCCCGTTTTGTTTTGAAGATTGCAAATAGATAGTGCCACAGCTTAATAAACATAGATTTAATATATATTTCTAATTGAAGTTTATATAACAACATCTTCAAACTACTCATAGTATGCCTTTCTGCATCGGACTAACATATTTTTTATTATTAGGAATATCTTCTTCACATTGTTGTTTGAAGACTATAATCTAGTAATCTGTTATATTTTATCTTCACTAAGAAAGCAGATTGATTTTTATTCTGACTACAACAGATGCAGGTATATTTAACAATCAAACCTATCATGCTATCACCAAACCAGATGAAGATGGAGTGTTTTCCACACAACCACATTCCTCTATATTATGCTATCACCTTCAATTCTTCGCTGGTTACATCACATTATTACCATTACTTAATTCAGGATTCATGTCAGCAGTGTAGGCTAGAGACATGTAGACTTTTCTTTTTAGGATGCTGGCACAATTTTTTCAAGATTTGTTAAATGCCAACAGTATTATCTCATGGAGTTTCTTAGACAATATTTTAGACATTGTCCTCTCTGTTGTTTCTAATGGACATTATTTTTCTTTTCTATGAAATCCAAAAGTATAATCTTTCCAGAAAATAAACATTTGTTGAATTCTTCTTCCTCTTATGCGGACTGATAATTTTACATTTGTTGCATAGTAGGCGTCAGTCATCACTAGGTACTATTGTTTCTCTTATGCTACAAAACCAGTAATATTTTCATGAACACTATGGGACATAGAGTTTTTAGATATTTCAGTTATTTGCATTCTGCTGTTGTTGATTTTTATCCACTATAATCAATGTCTCATTTTCCCTCTGTATTTAATTATTTAAAAATCTTTTGACTCCTGATTGAGACAGTTTTCAGTTTTGAAACCAAGTTTCTGCTTTATTCTATGGCTAAGCTCCTTCCTTCCTTCCTTCCTTCCTTCCTTCCTTCCTTCCTTCCTTTTTCAGAAATCCATAAATTATTTTTGAACAGGTCCCAATTATCATATGCATCTATTTTCAAACACTCCCCTCCTCTCAGATCTGTTCAAAGCTGGGTTTAACTGTATATGTGTGTGTGTCTCCTGCACCAGGGGTCAGCCACCCGCAGTGTGAGTGATAAATGGAGAGCCTTAGAGTGTCACACAGCAGGGTTGGTCCAGCACCGTGAACGATAAGCCATGAGATCTGGAGAAAGGTAGTGTTTCCTTGTTCTTAGTTCCTACTGGGTTCTGAAACCATCAAGAGCTGGGAGCCCCCCACTCAGAGACAAGATGAGATGGAAAGAAAAGTGCAACGTGATATATCACTCCTGAAAGACTTCTGGCTGTTTTACTACAGAATGGAACTGTAGCCTGTTTGCACATAAATAGGAAGTTATACTGCACCCACTAATACCTTGATAACTATTGGTAAATCATTCTTTATCCATAAGATCAAAGTTACTTCTAGAACTTTCTTGAATTTCTTTAAATACTTCTATTAGAAGGTTGTCCAGAGTTTTCAGAGACTCCAAGGATCTTTCAGTGGGTAAAATTTCCTGCACATAACTCCTGATTAGCATCCTCACAATGCAACTTTTGTACCTAGCCATCTCAGACAGATTTTTAAAGAGCTGTTCATCCTCTTCCTAATTCAATCTGGTAGTCTGCTGCTAACTTCTGCACCACTACTCCATTTCAAGATTTATCATTTAATATGTTGATCAATAAGGGTGGCAATTTTTTTTCTTTGTCAATAGTTTTAGACCAGATAATGCTATCTTTTGTGTACATTTTCCACTGCTTTTCCTGTAGTTTCCCTCTTTCCTAACAGTTCATAGCCAGTGATTTTAACATTCCAGTGATATGAATCATTCCACTGGATGTGGTATTAATCATATATAATTGCTCTCTATAAATGAGTGTGTCTAACACATTTTGTTTATTACTCAGACTAGCACTGGCAATTAGGCAACTAAATATTTTTAATTTTTTTTGTGTCTCTTGGTGCTTTAATTCTCTACACACATTCTGTTTTGAATGAAAGTTGCATGTCTGAGCATTTACACTGTGTTCTAGCCGTGGGCAACATCACTTTAGATGCAAACCTAAAGCCTTCCCAGATACTTCAGCTGTTTTGTCACCACATGGAAGATCCCGAGTGTGTGTGTCTGTATGCTGTCTATTGGAGAGGCTTCCATAATTACTCAGCTGCTTTTTAGCATGTTATTTTTAGAAGTTGGTTTAAATGTTATGATAATAACATTAAGGAATTTTCATTAATTTGAGAGTTTGGAGTTTTCTTCTCTTTATCAAGAACAAGTGATGCAGAAGTTGTGAAAGCGCTGTTATGTTCCCTTGGTCGACACATAATTTTTAACGTAATTTAAATTTCTATACAAACAGCACTAATTAAGAGTTTGGATGTGAGATAGTGAAAAGGAAAAACAGAAATTTAATACCAAAAGCAACAATGGACTTGGCTCTTGACAGGTTGAGAGAGATACTTTGAGTTTTAATATATTACAAGAACAGCACAAATATGCTGAAACATGCTCAAACATAACTATAGATGAACATACAGAGCTTTTTAGCTTCCAGGCTGCCAGCATTCTCAGTAGTTGGCTCCATCTTAACACAGCTTTACATTGTTAAAGCTTTCCAAGTTTATAAATATCTTGGAATCCATGATGTCCTGCCAATTTCCTTCATTTTTATTCTAGACATCAGTGGTTTCTGGCATAAAATTTCGTGTATGAACTGAGGATCTGTCTACACATATGTAGGTATCCATACTCTCATACCCTCTACCCTTATACATGCCAGTCATATGCACTAAGTCTGAGCAGACCAACTCTCCTGAAAGTGTGGGGAATTACATTTGTTTTGCAGCTTGGATGTAATGTGCTAGGAATACCTGGACTAATCTATAAATAGGTGGTTAGTGAACTTTTGTTTACACTTACCTGTATCCACGCATCTGGTCCTTCTACCTCCTTAATATCCATATATTTTCTCATTTTACAGAAATTTATAGCCATGTAATTTTCTCCCTGCTTCCAGTTCTCATGAGCACTGCTCAAGTACAGACATACCAGATCCCCACCCTCTTTGCCAAACCAAAGATTACCCTCATACATGCAGTTGGATAACCAGAGGAGTATACCAATATTCATGTTCATTTCTGGAGATGATATTCATATGAGTATGACTTAGCATGAAAATATTTACTACTACCAAGCCACAGGAAAGCAGCTGGGAGCATTGACATGTTACTGGACCAAACTACTTTGTTGAGGATAGATCAAACATTTGTAGCAGCTGTACTACGAAAATGAGGATGCAAATCCAGTGTTCAGCAACTTATCTTCATATTCTGGGGTGTCTCTGTTTGGTGGTACTTGACCACAGCTTGTAAATGCCATGATGAAGATCTTAAAATACATGTCACCTGTTCTGTACCCAGCAGCATGACATGCAGAAAAAAAGATGCGATAATACTGAAGAGGAATTCCAGGAACAGACTGCACCCATCTCAGTGCAGGCTTATTCACGTCCTCAAAAGGCTGGATTTTTTAGAAGATAGATATCTGAGTTGGGTGAACTCACAGACAGCCACTTGCTGCATCTGTAACCATCTAATTTTAAAAGGAAGGTGTTTTCCATGTTATAATTATGAAAGGTGTTTAAAAGTTGAGCATGTTCAGCTTCAGGCAGAAGCTATGCTATTCATTTTTAAAAATAGGTTGTTATCTTCACCTTGTGTATCATAAATGAATGTTACAAAGTGGCCATCAAGCATAGGAAAAGGTTCACACAGACAAATACTGCATATTTCAGAAGACAATTTTTGCAGTGTTTAATACTCACAGGACGGCAGGTTTAGCAAGTAAAGAATACAGAATTTTGAGAGAACAATAATTTTTTGTTCCAGTGCTACCAACTGCTTGTCAGCAGTTTATAATTGTCCTGAATATTAACTGTGGAGTCTCTGCTGAAGTCCACAGATATTGCAGTCCACTGCTCATCTTCCTTACTCTGTCACTCCACTGAAATCCTATGTGGCGTTGATAAAATCACTTTTGTGCTACTAAATGCTCACTGTCTGGTTCAGCACTTACTGAGTTCCTCCTTTCTGTGATCATAGACAAGATGCTTTCCAAGCATCCAAACAGGTCCATGTCATCAGCTGGTCGACAAGTTATATATTCACTCCATTCGTGGATACACCGCTTCACCTCCCGTATTCCTCCTGCATGCATGCTGATACAGGCTTATTTTCTTGTGTTTTTCATTCTACTCTCATTAATTCCTTAATATTTTGGCTAATTAAAAAAAAAAAAAAAAAGGAAGAAGGAGAACCTAGCCCAGACAGGCTGGTATATTGGGAGGAGTGGGTTTGTTCGGACTTAACTTTCTTTTTACTTCAAGACACCGAACCCCATTTTTTCACTAATATTTTTTTTCTTTTAATTCTCTTTTCTTGCATTTGTAGGTGCATGTTGGAGCAGCCATGAGGGTGAAGCTCAGCTGAGCTTTCTTTAGAAGTCATGATTGCAAAAGTACTAGGAAAGAAGAAGGACTAGAGGTATCTCTCTAGGCTGAAGAAGTAATGGCATGAAATACAGAAAGGCTGATGAAAGTATTCACTAGGCAGACACAAATTTAGGAAAGCAGTTTGGGCTGTGTTTGGATGGAAAAATATAATGAGGTCTAACAGCTTTTCATTTTTGATCTACTTGATCTATTATGTTGTTCTGTATCAATTTTTCAAAAAAATCCTTTCCTTTCCTTTGTAATAATAGCTTTTCAAATGAGCAGATGTGCATAAATGAAGAAATTAAGTTTATTTTAAAGTGCAAACCTCCAAACACACCACTGTCTCCATACAAAACTCATTAACAGGTAATATTGGCATTTGGATAAACTAGTATAAAATTGCTTTCAACAGGTCTTCAAAAAACACTCTCCAAAAATAAAAGCTTGTAATTACTAGAAACTTAAAATGCATATGGCAAAAAGAAATTAAACAAAAAAAAAAGAAAAAAGAAAAAAGAGAAAAAAGAGCACAGCAGTCAAATGTAATTAATTAAGCATCACATATCTTTCCCATCTATTACTCATCATCATCAACCTGTGTTGACAGGATGTGGGCAAAGACAACCTATCCTTTGCTTGCCTTGAGCCTCTGCCACAGTGGATGCAAGGTAACGACAGGATCCGTTCAGGTTACCGCTATCGGGCTGGCAGACTCGCTCTCCTGGGTCCACCCCATGACTGATTAATTACCATTACCCTCACCAGTGTTGTGTGCTGTATAGCAAGTCCCAGTCCTACATAAAGCCTTTGTCACTTTGGCATTGAGCAGATAATGCTGGTGGCATTGTATTCCCACATGTCTTTTCCTGATAATTTTAAGACACACTGTAAATCCTAAAACGCTATAAAACTTTTTGTCCTGTTTCTCTGTCCGATGAGCCAAATCTAAAACTGAATGAAGTCAATGAGACCACTTCATTGACTGGGATAGGTGGTGGTTCACAAGAAAAAACTCCTGATATTTTCTAGGGGAAAAAAATCAAACCAAACCAAACCAAACCAACCAACCAACCAACCAACCCCCAAAAACATTAAAATTCTTGTTCGGACATTTATACTTTAAAAACAGCAATCTTCATGCGTGTTTATTTGATCTGTAATATTTCAGGCATCTATCAAAGGCCCCAAGTAAATAACATGGTTGTTCTGAATCTGCAGAATTTGATGAAATAGATTGTATGGAATGCACTTATATTTCAACAATAGCATTTCACTACATTTTCAGTTATATTTTTAGCTTATGAATGCTTCCTCCATTTGGACAAATTATTTCATTAGTCTCATTCAGCAGTTGTAATTTGGTATCAGCATAAATATATTAAACTTGTCGTTAGGTGTTTTAGCATCTGTTTTAAAACTTACATTATATATGACATTATTTCGTGTCTGTATATAAAAGAATAGTTCTTATTATTGTCAGGTTGTAATAATGTTCAGCCACAGATTTCTCTGATGGAAGAGTAAAGACACCTGGATGTCTAATTCTTCATTAGTCTTTTCCTTGCTGTAATGAGCAAAGGTGTAAATATTAACACCTCTGATTTTCAAGCATTAGTTTAACCTATCATCCATAAATTCAATTTCATAAAGGCATTCTACTTCAAAATTGAACTATTTTACCCTTAGTGAGTAATTTGATTTGAATCTTTGATTTACTCGTAGTTTGGTGTACAATTTCTGTTTCTGAAATCTATTCAACCATAATCTTTTTGATTTTGTTAATTTACAATATTTGAAATGGCATCTTCCAAATTATTCAAAGATAACGGATTAATTTCTGTTACTATTTGTTTGTATAATTTTCTCTTTGTAAATTATTTGTTGCAGCCTTTGTATTGTTTTTCTGCTTGTAATTGACAGCTTTATAATACCTAAGGGCATATTTGAGGTCTCTTTCTCTTTTCAAACACTCTTCCCTATCCACAGCAGTGGCTGTTTTTCTTTGTTTCTTTGCTGTCTGTGGAAAGCAGATCAGAGGGTGCTACTGAATGTGGTAGATTACATTCTGTTGCAACTAGCAGTTTACTTAAGCTATGTAACTAAGTGTCCTGTAAAAGCAAAATGCAATTGCCCTGGCAAATCTGATGTTTTCATAAATCATGAGCAAAACTTTTAAGGTTGTGAAAACCTGAAATATTTGTATCCACTTTTTAATTGTTGATGTGCTGATGTCAAGCCACCATGCAGTGTATTTTTAGTAGCTCTCTCCATGACTAGTTATGTGTAAAAATAAGAAGTAAAGGGTATCACTTCTGGCAGAACTGGAGTGAATTAGAAATTCTTTTTTTGAGACATTTTAAAATATTCACTTTTTTAACCTCCTTTAAATCTACCTCTTGCTATATTTTGCAAGTGTAGGGATTTAATGCATGATGCCTACATATGTGTACATAATATTCTCTACCTTTTGTCTTTAATATTCCTTCATTTTTAATTATTAAAGATAAGTATTTGAATTATAAATATTCTAGTTATACAGGAATAGGCAAAGCAGGCACATACCCTCAGGCAAAATTCTTCCATTATCCATAATCCTTCTGCCTCCTGCCTCCATTTCTCTACCTCCTATCTTTATGTCGCCTCAAAAAACACAGAGGCATTCTTTTAAACTAACCTTCTCCTCCCCACTTAAACCATAGAAATCCCTTCTCAATATGTATAGGGGCCTATTCCTTGAAGTGGGATGTCATACTTGTCCTAAATATAATAAAGTGCTATCTTCAAGGCATTTCTGCATCCAAAACACTCCCCAGAAACCTGCCTAGTCCTCCCATCTAACCAGCCTGAATGTCACAAATCATAGCACGGAAGCTGCTTTATAGTGAATCATTAACATTGTCAGGAATGAGTTGGCAAGGGAAAAAAAAAAGGTTTCCATTAGAGAACTGAGGGAGAATATACAAATGACAGCATTGTCATTTCTCTTACATTGTTTCATAAAGTGCACAACTGATTAGGAAGAGATTATTATAGAATATATATGCTGTGTATGCATACATGACAATTTTGTTTTCATCCTGTACTGTTTATAAGTATGTATGGATGTGCTTTAGATTAACTGTCTTACTTTAGGTTTTTGAATTATAAGAGTAACAGTTTCATTATGTTGAAAGACTGTGCATCCTTAACAAATATATCTGGAAACAAAGAGGCACACAAAAGCAAGATATATGTGGAAGGTGTTTCTAATCTATGTAAAGATTAATAAAGATATTCCTAACTCCTGTTGGAAGGTATCTGAAAAGGTCCTTTCGAATAATATCACTTCACTATAAAGAGACTGTTATCTGATTACAATTTGGAGGTGAGTGACTCTAACGTAGAAGCTTTCTTGTCAATTTTCCTGTTTGGCGCAGCTTGAATGGGATAATATGCATTTATAACATGTAATACAATTAGTTCTCTTTTGAGCATCAAATATTGTAAAGAAAGTCATTTTGATCAATACATGTGATGCTTTTTATATAGAAACCTAATATATTTGTGTTGTAAATTATGGGTTTTTTCCCCCCTTCATATCTTAAAAGACAATTGCATGGAATTATACATGGCTTTGTTGTTCATGGAGATAAAAACGTGTCAAACCATCACTGCCAAAAAAAAATGTGTGAGGATATACAGTATACACCTAAAAAAGGGAAGATTGATTTTCAAAGAACAAGTTAATTTGCTTTGACAATGGTGGTAGCTTTCTTTATATAGTTGTAAATAGTAATGAAAAGTATGTAAAGCAGAAAATACCCCTCAGAATTTCACAAGCATTTGCACAAATAATTTTAGAGTGCTTTTCTTTGTCTTAGATGGTTGTTTGCATGGCTAGGTCGTGCTGACTACACTGCTTTGATGTAAATCTGGAGTATTTAAGCCATTTCATTTCATTTGGATTTATCCTCATGCCACTGAGCTCAGGATCTGGCTGTATGCTGCATAGTAATCGCTAGCCAAAACCAACAATTCCCCAAACTTTCAGTCTCCTACTGATATTTAGGTGTGGTTTGAGTGACAGCATTACATAGACAGAGGGAATCTATTTTTTTCTCCTCTCAAATACGTTGATTGTGCAAGAGCTCCTTCAGACAGAACAATTTGCATCGTATCCGTCAACACACAAACTACTTCCTTCACAGGGCAACTGCCAGGAATATATAGGCTCCAAAGTACTGGGAACGACATGATATGTAAGACATGGCAGCCTAATCATGCTAATACTCTCATGATGTTGCCTCTGTAATCACTACAGCTTGTCCCAAAACACATTTGGGGAGCTGGGTGAAAAGGACACTGTTCTTTCTACCTCTCTTCTGGTACAATGGAAGCGATTTTAAAGGAAGGTAAGATATGAATGCTAACAATAACCCTAATACAAAGAATAACACCTAATAAAAATAATAACAAAATGAGTCTTTTGCTTTGAACATTATTCATGTCTTCCTCTAGGGAATCTTGGGACATCTTTGCATGAAGGCTTGATCTCATGGCTAGTCCACTTCGAGGACTGTTTGAGGTCCTAAGAATTAAGCCTTACAGACCACCAGTGTGAGTTAGCTATTATCTGCTTGTTTCTTATATGAAGCCTTCATCTTTTTCGCAGAAGATGAAACTTCTGCAGCCAGAGCCACTAAATGCAGGCCTTTTATCTGACAGTGAGACTTTAAATAGAAATATACCAGAAAAGGAAAGGAGACAGGACAAGATCCCAAAATCCATCAATTCTCTAAGACAGTAAAAGAGGCACAAGGAAGAATTCTACCTAAGCAGGCAGTAAAATTTTTCCAGCACTTGTATACTATTTGCTTGATCAAGAAAAAGAAAAGGAGAAAAAAAATGAAACCTGTGTGGTTTGCGAACTATTTATAGAGAATTCTGCCTGATAGGTAAAATAATGCATGCAAGTATGTTTTTTATACAGGCACATAATCAAGCATAAATTATTTAATTACTGATAAAATAGAAAACTGAACTAACTGTTGCATCAATTAGAGAAAATACAGATTTTTCTGTGTAACATGCCATTGCTAACTGTTTTCTGTGTGTGCCCAGAAAGAAGCATAAAATATTTCCCTCCAGGAAAGCAGAGTAGTTTGTTTTGTTTTGTTTTGTTTTTTCCTTTGAGAATGGTCCTGAGTACAAGGTGAATTTTGTCCAAAGGCTGTGCGGATACACAGCGAATGCAGGCAGGTTATCAGGAACACAGGCAAGCTGAATATTAGAGTTCACTTCTTGCTTAATTCCTCAAAGCCTAATCCAGATAGGGTCAAACACCATCAGCTCTCACTTAAAGACAGTGTGCATGTTAAATACAACAACCTTCACCAGTTTTCATTTTGTTTGCCAGAACACATTATCAGTAGCAACTACCTAAACCTTCAAAATAAATTCTGAAGGAAATAACAGTCAAGGAAGTGTGCTGTAACTACACCCCTCAATAATTCGTCACCAATGAAAAATGCCAGACTGAGACTTGGGATTTCATTGACAAATGTAAAATATTTCCCAGCCATCATATAACACACGGAAAGAATAACCATCCATGCCCACATCTTCATGCTTACATGTTCCCCTTCCCTTCCTAATATAGTAGCTATAGTGAAGAAGAGGAACATGATAAAAATAAATGGTGGATGTCAGCAGAATGAAGGAAAATGTTGTTAAACATGCAAACACACGGCTCAAGAATGCACTGGGGAAGTATACCCAGTAACTAGTATCAGACAAACTCTGGCTAATGTGTGAGAGCCGCCAGCAGCGCACTAGAGTAAGAAGGTAAGAGACAGAGAACAAAAAAAGGATGATATCAAAAGGCTTGACTTCTGTCTGTGCTGTCTGTCTATACAGCTAATCTAGAATGCCAGGACCCATGCACATGAGATAGCCTTTAGTGAGGCACCTTGCAGTGACATGGACGCACAGCAGTTACCCAGAGGTGGAAGGTCTGAATGAAGCTGAAATTGGAGAATGACTCACAAGTGAATTCAAAGTCGGGGAGAAATGCTGGATGGAGATGCAGACTTGAACAGAGGAGACTGGTATGGGCAGGGATGAGAAGGGACTAGGAAAGGAGCAAAGATGCATCTGTTCCCCTCCTTATCTGTTACATTCTCTCTTTTTAGAATGCAAATTCTTCAGTAAAGCAGAGATCATTCCTGCCTTTGCTTTTGTATGGTGCCTAGCACTGCATTATATGCAATATAGCTTAAACAGACAGTAAATGCAGCTCATACTTTGTCAAAGAACCATTTATGATGCAATTACAGATCTTTTTAGGAAAGCTTTTAATGAATCATTTCACTCTGATATGCTGAAATCTACTATTTTTAAAAGTGAAAATATTTGGTTTAATAAGATAATATTAATTACAGTAGTCATGTATTTTTAATTAATTCATTTTGGTTTTTTTTCTTGTTTTGAGATAAGTGAGTGTTATAATTTTGGAATTTTCCATTAGAAAAATTCCATTTTTCTTCAGAAAACCTAACTCTTTGAAACACTTCATTCTAAAATGCCTAACTGATTTTTTAACTACTTTAATGTCTCCATGCATAGGCTGACAGGTGATAGAAATATTCTTTATTTGGTACTTATTCAGTGGGGCTTTATGAGAAGATGATATAGGAGATGCCATTCAAAGCCATATCATACCACCCATTTACCAGTTAAAGGTTACCTGCCACATGGAAAAGTAATCTGAACTCAATCACAGTGTATTTTGAGTACTGTGTGCTGCGCAATAAATAGAAATTCTTGCTTATGGAAACAAAGGAGAAATACCTTTCTATATTTTACATGACAAGAAACAAAGACTCCTACCATGCCCCTTATCTCCCTAAGGGTGAGGCCGACCTGAAACATCACCAGCATATTTTTGCAAGGAAGTTGCCAACTTATTGTCAAAGAGAATTAGTAGGAAGAAATATGAGCCTTTGCCACTAAGAATAAAAGACCAATAGAAGAACTGGAGAAAAGAAAACAAAACACCAAAAAGCACAAGAAAATTTAATTGTTTCTTTTAGTTACTGTTTTCTTCCTTTATCTAAGAGAATTAATTCCTGCTCAGTTACTTTTGTGAAATTTTATAGTTCTGCTTTCCAAAGTCTGCTACCAATTCATTCTAATTTCATTTTGGGTGATCTTCCATCATTTGAGTTCCACTTTCTGTTTCAAATTTAAATTATTCTAATGATATAAAACCCCCTCTTCTCCAGAACTTAACATCCTACATGAAAGCTTTAGCTCCTCTTTAGTCATTTAAATAAGTATCATGACTTAAAAAATTTTGCTGATAGTAAGGCTGAGCTCCCTGAAATCGTACCAAGGTGTAAAGTGCTTAATGATTTTGTAAAAGTAAACAAGAGCATAGTAATTGCCATAATGCACAAAAATAAACAAATAAATTTCTTGCAACGTATTAAGTATATTTAGGAACAGATGATCAATTCACCATGACTTTGTACTTATCTACTCTCTCTATCCTCTGTTGAGATGTCATTTCCAGTCATGCCATCATGTTAGTCTCTGTTGCCTGTTTGTTGTACTTTCAAGTAAAAGCTCTTGTATTGAGCCAAATTTAGTTTTCTGTATAAAATGTCAGGATTCTCTTAGAGTTGTAAAAGGGCATTTGTACCTCTAGTCCCCAGTGAAATATGATGTATTTGTGTAGATATCACTAATTATATCGTTAGTACAGTGATTAGTAGTCATCCAGAGTAAAAAATGAACAATAGAGGGGCAGAAGGATTTAGGAGCATGCACTTTCCTTTTGATCCCAGGGTGACCATTTCAGAAAAACACATTTTTTGCCTCCCCAAATAGGAGACAAGCACTGGCTGCTACTTCTTTCTATTTTTCGCAGAGCAGAGTAGGCCAGAGAATCTGGCCCTTGGCATGTTGCTGTCTCAGTCAGATACGATATCCATGTCTAGTCCCTTCATTACCTCATTCCTCCTACATCAAGAAGAAGCCAATGTAAATTGCTAAATGAAGGAAGCTATGTGGTCTTTCAAGTTAAAACCCCTTGCATCATCCATTCAAACACCAGCATACATTCTTGTGTCAAACAAGGTATTTTGATGAACCTCCTACCAAATTTAAAATGTAACAAAGATTAGTAAAGTCCAGAAAGTTGCCTTTTGCAGAAGTTCCTTTTTTTAGTTTTACCCTGGTTGCTTTATTATTTGCAAAAGGAATCTCATCTCGGATGCAGCATCTATTTTCCAGGAAAGTCCTGCTTTTTACCCAATTTTCCAGCTGGATTGACCGAGGCAAAAGGAGGTCAAGTGACTTGCCAAGGTCAGATGGCAATCCAGTGCTTTACCAAGGATTAGAATTTAGGAACCTCCTGATTAATAGAACAAATAACCTCCATGCACCAAATCCCCATGGGATGGGTAAGTCACAGAACTGGGTAGGATTAACCAGAAAGGACTTGTCTGCTTGGGTAAGCAAAATATACCCAGCACAGAAGAAATACAAACATTTTCAAGCTGCTGAGGCATAATCCTAGGAACCATTTACGTCCGTGTGCTTTTATAATTTGTGGAGTTCTGTAAGAGACCAGTAAGGCACAAGGTTAATATTTGAAGCTATGCCATTAAATAGTATGCACTCATCTTTATTTTAAAAATAACCCATCTCAATCTACTATTATTTTAATTATTTAAAGAGGCTCAGCCACTGGCACTGAAGATTTGCACCATGGAAAGCCCTGTCTCCTTGTAACAGGGCACATGCTCAGAACAGCAAGTAAACAAACATTCCAGACGTGCCTTATGTTCCAGCAGCAGCGCCTCTTAAACAAACCTTACTAGTTACAGAGCAAAAATGGAAACTGTCTGTTTTGATTTAAATCTGTCCCTAAGCAATTTCCATGAGTTAGCACAGCAGAAGCACAAGTATAGGAACAAATAAACAAACAAACAAAGAAACTTGAGCTTGCCTCTAACAACTGAGCTGCCACCAGTTTCCAAAACGCAATCATAGAGCTGTCCATTCTTGCACCACAATTAAAAGCAGCTCACAATGGAGGCGAACTGCTCCACCCCAGCCATGGGAGAGTGTGTTGAAATGCTAATTGCACACAAAACTTCAGTGGTGCTGGTGATTAATATACTTATTGTTATTGTTAAAACTGGAATGACAAAGAGTATAATATAGCAGTGCTTTTGTGTCCTCTGGCTGTTCAAAAGTGTCTCCTTGCACTTTCTTTGGGTGCCAGAATTACTCAACTTCATTTTACGGTTTTCACTTGCATTGAATAGACAGGAGACGTGGAAGAACAGCTATTGGAGTATTTTAAATAAAGCAAAATAGGTAAGAATGTTTTTTTGTTTAGGAAACCTGTGGTGCGAAGGACAGAGGGAACTAGTAGGGTATGTTCTCCTAGGTGAAAAAAAGAATGGAAGAAGACCTGGAGTTCATTCTAATTGACAGAGTCCTGATTTGTTACTCTTTCATCTTTACTCAAGTCATAATTCCTTATTCACTCCTATAAACTATGGAGATTTCCTGTACAACCCACCAAAAACTTTCATGTATGCTTAAGAAGGTAAACACAAAATTGGCTATTACTAGATGCAGTTATATGCTCAGCTTTAAATATTTACTGAAAGCATTTTTCAGAATAAGGGGAAGATATTTTGCATATTGTAGAATTCAGCTTTTAGAGTCTAATTGCTACGGAATGATTTTCAAGGGAGAGGTGGATGGTCATGTGCTCTTAAAGCTAGTCGCTTATTAAATTCATGAGAAAAACAACTGGCATCAATATTTACAGATCCTTGCTATATGGTTAGGATAGGACTTTTATAATCCTGACCCATTAGCATAGGCATAACTCCGTGGTGACTAGGATACCAAGTCTAACTTCACTACAATAGGTAATGTACTTGGTGTTACCTCAGCAGTAAGTAGCCTATTTATGTACTCCCATGCCCTACATAGCATAAACCACTAATTATAATAAATATTTAACCCAAGAGAGCCTGCAGCAGATCATAACCCACTTTGGGAGTGATACTTAAAAAGATGCTCATCTTCTCTGTCAGAGGACTATGAGTTGCTCACCTCAGCCTCAAATGTCTTGGCTTCATTGCCCATCATGTATATGGTTGACATAAAAAATTATTGATGCACTTTAAAACCAAACAAGTAACTAAATAAACGAATATGCCTATAACATGGCCAGGACACAGTGATTGTATGTCTTCTGCAGTAAATATTTTGCTGATTTTTAAATATCAAACACTTGCCAGAATGAAGGCAAGGAGCATCAAAGCTGGGCTACAAGCTATTGCTACCGCTCAACTGGATGCACATCTGTGGAGGAGGAAGAAAAAAAGGAGGAGAAAGACAGCAAAGAGGAAGAGCCCCTGAAGGTCCAGGAAGCTGGACTCTGAAGCACAGCTCAAGGGAACAGCTGCAATAGGGAAGAGAGCCTCCTGAAATTAGCCTTGAGCAGGTAATTTGAAAACAATCTGTGATTTTAAAATCTGGTTCAATCAAGCAAGTAGTAAACCACAACAAGCTCAGCACAGGTATGTCACAGCAGGTAGTATTAATTTGTGTAAGTCAGGATCTACTCAGAAGTTCACTAACTCTCCTCACAGAGTTGTTGAGAGAGAATTAGATTTATTTTAATGACTATTGTTTTTTTTATTTCTTCGGGCTACAGAATAAAAATGATGAAAAGAGTACAATAAAAATATAATTTTTTTCCTCCTGGGATTGTTAAACAGCAGTTTATCTTTACAGTTTTTAAGAATGTGTCCTGCCAAAAGAGACACCCATTTGTATGCAACTTTGTGAGAGTGATTTTCCTTCTTAGGATATTGTCCTACAGAATAATGCATAGAAACATGTCTTGCTCAAGGGAAGAGTAAACAAGACATTCAACACAAGACTGATGGAGAAGGAAATTGTTACCTAAGTAGAGGTTCCTAGTTCCTTTTTATATCATCCCCATGGCACTGGCAGATATGGCATGGGATTTATAGAAGATTTGTCTTTCTGGAAAGACACGTGGAATAAACTATGGCATCTAAAGCACAAATAAATACCTACGCTATATGTATGTACTTCGCAAAAGTAACTATACAAAAAGTATTGTAAAAGGTGGCAGAATTATTTCAAATGGCCTTAGTACTTCTTAAGAGAGAGATTTTCCTCAGCATCATAGCCTCAGTGTTAATTTCTTTACAACATACCCCACCTTGAAAAAATCTGTGCCGGGAAGGTGTTATCTGTTTGTCTTCTGTTTGAGTATTTTATGGCAATAAAGGAAGATGTATATGGTGCCATACATGTCTTTCTAATTTTCCATCTTCAGTCCCTAATAGACATGCCTTAGACTCAATGTGTATATCACAAACAGAACTACAGCTTTAAATGACACAAGAAATTGAGCCCTGCACACACTAACGAATTAAAATCCAATGGTTTACTTTACAATGGGGGTCTGAAGTTCCATAGATCTGTTGCATCAAAAACTTAAGTCAGACCTAGATACAGTGAGCAACAATGGGTGCTCCTGTCCCTCAAAACACCCATACTCTTTTCTTACCTGAAAGATACTCCATTTGTGTGTCTTCCACACAAACTGAGAAACTGCGCTTCTTGGCTCACATGTGGGTGGATATTTGCAGAGGATGTGGCCAGCCTGGGTCTGCTGGCAGAGTGGTGAGGGCTGCCTGGCTTTGTAGCTGTGGTTCTATCCCTGGAGGTGGGAGTGAGTGCATGGTGCCTTGGCTGGCACCCAAGGCAAGGCTTCAGCTTCCTCGGTTCCTCTGCTAAAACTGCGCTCACTTAACACAGTAAATTTTTCAATCAATGCATTTTTTTTTTGCTTGTTGTTGGAAATAGATGCTAATTTGGCAAAAGTGTACATTTAGCATTTGAAATTTACCCAATTTGTGCTTGCAAGACCTGAGCCTGATTCTGCCTGACCTGCCTTTGTTTTAAGGTGAAGACTGGGCAAGAGATTCCCCTGTTCCAGTCAACCTCCTGGCTCCATGGTCCAAATTTGGTGGGCAGGATTAAGGGATTGCAGCACTGGGCCTGGTAAAATTGCTGCCCTCAGATTTCTCTGGGGGTATAGTACCCAGAGCCAGACTAGAGATGAGGCACATCAAAGGTAGTCCCAAAGGTCCTCAGGTTATCAATGTATGGACAAAGCAAAACAGCTGCATACATACATAGCAACCCCTACAGAAAAAAACTTATCACAAAACACACACCAGATATGCATACAGATTATGATTTAAAAATATTAAGTACAAATAAATTCAAAAATTGACCAGAGATTCAAAACTAATGCCAAGAGATTTGCCTGCACTGTACCTTCATAGACCTATAAAGCAAAAAGTCGTGCTGGTTTCAAGGTACTCACTTGAGTGAAATAACAAACATTTTTAGGGTTTAAATTCAAGCAGGATTAAATAAGAGTGGACTGAAGAAGAAATGTAAAGACTTGCCCCTTATTATAGATACATCTTTTTAAAATATCCGGAACAATCAGAGGGAGTAAATTCTCCTTTTTTTGAGAGCTCAAACATCAAGAGTCTGGAAGAACGGCTTTTACTTTTACTTTCACTTTCACTTTCTTGACATTTATAGGTTTCTCTCAGACTCTGGCTGTGATTTTAATTGTGCATTCCAGTTTATTTAGCAAATTAAGTTTAGTTTAGTTACTGAAATGAAAGGTCAAGACGTATGGACAATGATAAACGCGAGCTATGAAATATTTTATGTAAATGTAAAATAACAACAAAGAAGAACTTCATAAAAGCTGTGTTTCCTTTCCCATATAGTTGTGAGACAAGGAAAACTTAAAAGAAGTTGTTTGCTGTGGGGATTGGCTTATTAGTTTTTATTAATGGATAAAATATTAATCAACAGCATGTGTTTTAGTCAAATCCTCCTTCCATTTTTCTTGTCAATATCTGAGTTATTATTTCATGCCTAGAAATGAACAATTAGATTATGTAGGAGCTGTATTTCCTTAGATTTTTAATGGTAGATTTCTGTTGCTGTTGTATACCACATTTCCTCTCACAGTGATGTGATTATTGCTGTCATATGTATTGCTATGTCGAACAATGTATATCCCATATCTTGTTATTTGCATTTCTTATTTCACAGTGTTTTGCCTGACTTTGACTTCAGGAAAATGTATTTATCATACTTTTTATATACTGTGGTATAGGGATCATGACAGGCTGTACCAAATAAGTAAGAGGTCAGTAGATGGCATTAGCTCTTAATCTGGCATGCAAGAGGGGTCAAAGAATTACTGTCAATGATAGCCACACTGCTGCAATCGACTATACGGTTCAAGAATCCAGAAGGTTCTTTTCATGCAAAGTGTATCCCTAAAGGCCTTCCAGAATTAAATAATATGATTCCACACAAGAACGATGACAGAAACAAGCTCAGATGATTACTCAACAAGCTGAGATTTGAAAGAAAGAACTGGTACAGCAAAACTACTCCATGGGACAGATATGCCAAAAGGAAAGGCCATCTCACACAGAGAGAAACCACCTAAAGAAACTAGGGGAAAAGTGGCAATGGTAAATTATAATGTTGATGCAGCAGTACGGATGCAATATTTTCAGACCCTTGTAAAAAGCTTGATTTAATTTCTGCCAGTAGAACTTATAACGTATGCATCTTCCAGTGGACACATTGCTATAGATCAGCAGTGCAAACTCATCTCCTGGTGTGCATACCATAGTGCCATCAAACGGCACCACTTTAGTCCTCAGATACCACGATACAGCAGATGTGGAATCCCTGCCTCACTTTAAAGCTTTTCTATCCCAAACAGTAGCTTTTGGTAATGTTGTGTCACTTTTTGGGTTTCCTGCTACTGGTGACATGTACAGGACTTGTGATGAGACTCATGGCTGCTGGACCATCTCAAATCGAGTTTGATCTAAACCCTTTTTTTTGATTACCTTGTCTAAAAGCAGTTTAGCCATGTTGTGCTCTGTGTGTGTATCTATGTTGTAAACTCAGAACATTTCAAAAGGTCAGTTTGGCTTCCCTATATTTGCCCAGCCGGGGCTGTGACTAGTCTGTTTCTGCTTGTGCTTGTACTCGGGAGTGGAACGATCTCATGTTATTTTTCCTGACATGTTCCAGTTTTACCTCATGTTTTCTACACACAAATATAATCAATACACAATAAATCTGGATTCAAAACTCTCCATAAATTGTAGACTAATTGCACTCTTTTTGACCAGGAGCTCCACCTTTGGCATTGGCGTATTTATGTTCCTTCAGAAAATCTCTAGATCGACATTTTGTGGAGAAAGAGAAAATTCCTGTCCACAGTGATGGACAAGACATAAATTGATAATGGCACCTTTACTTTGTGGCTACCTTCATGTTATCTTGAAAGATTTGAAAGCAGCTGCAGGGCTTTTATTTACAGTACACTGGTTGATAGTGACTGTGAAGCAAAGATCTGTCAATAGCCGAAGAGCAGCCAAGCTGCAACCATGGCACCTCCTTCATTTGCGATTTTCTGACACTACATCAGCCCACACTGGAGAAATTCACATCTGGGGAGGCTTGCCCAGTTTCTGGTCCTTTGGTACCAGATGACATGAAAAAACTGGATCAGAAGAGACAAATTGATATATTTGTACATGAAAAAGCAACATTTCCAGGCCTGGTTATTTATGTGAAAGGGACAACGATTTATGGTAGGTGGAGCCAGCAGCCGCCTGCAGCCAAGTTAGTTTGACGCTTCCCTTCAGACCACCATGTTTTCTGTTGTTTATAACTGTGTCAAAACATCGATGGGTTGGTATAAACTTTTCCTTGAAGAATTGTTTCTTTCAGGTTCACTCCCCCTGCCCTGAAGATCTGCAAGACCATCTTGGCTGTTTCGAAGTTTGAGACAAAATTGTTTCACCATGCCTAAAAAAAGAACCTGCTTTTAGCTGGGAATCGGTGAATAATAACTTGAAAGAATACTGGAGAGTATGAGAGGAAGGGTGCTGGTATGTAAAAAGGGTGAACTGACATAAAACGTGTAGAGCTGAAAGCCAGGCGTCTGAAGGTGATGACACTTAGGGTGATGATACTGAAATGATGAAGAAGGGGAACACAGAGGTCTGGCATGCTGACAAACAGGAGGAAACACAGCCCAAATTGGAGATTCATCTTCGTAGATAGGCAGAAAGATCTGACCCCTAAAGCACTTTGTCCTCCAAAATATAAAATTGAGTCTGGAATTCCTGAGCCTTACCAGATTTCTGCTCTCAGCAAATATTTGTTGAACAATAATCAGGGCATATGCCAGAGCACTTACTAGTGTAGAAGTGGCTTAGAGAATCACAGAGAAATTCTCGTTGGTAATGTCTCATGGTTCCCCATTGCACTGGTGGATGATGAGACAGATGAGTAGGCTGAAAGCTGGCTTTCTTGTTGAAAACCAGTGTTGATGTCAATATGATATCATATGACAAAAAAATTTGGTTTTATGTTTCCTTACAAGAAAAAGTAAACAGAAGCCATATAAAATTTAGACTTGTAAAGCTCGGCACTCAGAAGTTAGGAAATGCCCAAGATTAGTTGTGCAATCTTAGTTGATTAAATAAGCTTCTGCTTTATGATACAGCTCTTAAGGGTAGTTTTCCCACTATGTTCACATGGGATTGTGTCTCATGCAATGTACTAGCTCGCTTGACTCCCAAAGAAGGAATGTGCTTAGATGTCCAAAAGGCAAGAATACCCTAAAATGCCTCAAAGACAGTTCATCATATAACATACAAAAAATCACAAAGCAAAAAATCTTGGCTGCTCCCAGCACCCCTTGATGAAGTGTAAAGAATTCTGAAGTCTAGAGAAATTTAGAGTGCCCAATGGCCACACTCTAGGGAGGTTGAGATTTATGTTATTGAGGATCCTCTTCAGAATGGTTTTTGACTACACAGGTTGTGTGGTGAATGACACGAGGAAATGCCAAAGTAAAGAAAGATTATTTTAAAAATTAGGCAGCTGATCCAAATAACATAATTCTCTTTTGGCCTGTCCTGGATTCTTCAGATCCAGGACATTGAGTGTATCAATTCACTTGGGTTTTAAACATCTGGCTACTTCTTGTGTTTTTCTCATTTTGTGACATTAAGTCTGGAATTCTGGTGCTGGGCTGGCAAAAGTGCTGCAATATAAGCAAAATAGAACAGCAATTCTAACAGCACGAAGGGATGCTCCATGCCATACATTCCAAAACATTAAATTGTAGATATCTCAAATTGGGCATTCGAGCTAAGGAATTTTTTCAGCTTTAGTCTTTGTGCTTTATTTCTCTATATGTTTTGAAACTACTCATATGGAAATACATTCTCTTCTTGCAGAGGTTTTGCAGAAGTAAGATTGTAAATATTTGTGATGATGTAGATTGAGTCATAGGAAAACTCATGAGGAAATTAATAATTCTGTCTTCCTATCTGGGTCTGAATAGTGCGCTGTAAATAAGGCCTGAAGCCAATGGAACAGTAAGAATAAAAACTGTATTGGATCACTGCACATTGAGTATCTGTGCATCCTGTGTGTGGAATGAGGTAGAGGACCCATGGAAAAAATATGATGGCATCTGTAATCAAAGTGTTTATCATAAGCTACCCAAGAAAGGTGAATTGGCATGGCGTGCATTGCCTTTATAATTCTAGTTTTTCTTGTATTCAAGTGTATGCCTGTTTAACGGGAAAATTCTGTTACGATCATTGTACATACACGTTAAACAAAAAGTCCAAAACTATCCAGTCCAATCTGAAATACACTATGGAAGACGATTGTACACTCTTGGAGATTTAATCAATTTATATTAAGAAAAAACATTTTTGATTCTTGTGAATAGGTGCCTAAGGATACGTCTAAAATTTTCAGAAAGGCACATAGTTCTGATATCAGGGTTGGGAGATGAATAAAATTTAGTAAGACGCATGCTGTTTTTCCCTTTCCTAAGAAAAAAATCAAGCCTTAATCCTACAACTGTATATTAAATCATTTATTCACAGTGACAGGTAGGAGAACACAGATGTAGTAATCTACCAGTCTGGTATCTGGTACGCATTGGGAGTATGAAATAGATCTCAGCAGGCTGAATGCTGTGCACCCACGCAATGTACAATGTTGTGATTACAGTAGGTAGGTGGTTTGGGGAAAAGTGGATTTCAGATATGCAGGAGTCCAGTGTAATGTGTGGTATTATTTGCAGAATTTTGCAGAGACACATCTGGTAATTTTAGGCCTGATAGAATGTGTGATTGGCTTGCTTTTTGTGCCACTGAGAATCCAGAGTTCTTAGAAAAATGATGTCTTTTCTGCAAAATTTTTATGGAGAATCCATTTTTAAGGAAGTAAGTTAGTTAAAGCTGATTGCTTTAGGCACACTCCATTTCTGTAAAGGAAATAAAAGCAATTTACACGGTCACATTAACATTATAGAACACCTATAGAACAAAAGTCACTCCTAAGGATTTGTAATCTCACAACTACCTTCAAAACAAACCACAAGATTTTCAGTATCCTGCACAGGGAAGCTTGTATTAATAGAATTTTGATTGAATATAAGTGACAGAATTCCTCAGAACTAACAGTGTCATCCCATGGACTGGTCTTCCCCTCACTTGGTCATACCTTGCTGCTTTCAGGTATTTGTGAATCCTTCTGGATGGTATGCTCATTATACCTTACCTTTATGCAGTATATATTTTAAAAATGCTGTGTTACTTATGATGAAAACCATAGGCACTGCATTATAAGTGGTAAGAAACCCTGCCAAGGAGTGCCTGCAAAAGACTTGGTGGCAGCAGAGAAAGCTGAACCTTTGGTAGAATCATTCCCCAGTGTTACCAGCTGGTGGCCCATACTTGTATTTCCATGAAACATTCCCCATATGGATTTACTTTGAGTGGGTAGTGCCACTTCTGTTCCTGTCATCCTAAGGCATGGAGGGCCAGCTAGGCTGGATTTCCATAATTCTAGTCCAGAACTGTCATATCAGCATTTTCTACAGCCGGCAATATGCCCTTTGAAAAAAAAAGAAAAGAATGAAAAGGATAGGCAAATCTATTTCCTTGCAAAACAGATCCTTCAAAGCAGCCTTTCCTTTAGGTTGATTATGTCTTTCAGCTAGAGGGGAACATTCTGTGATACGTTGGGCCTGAAGGCTTAGACAGGGGGACCTTTATTTGGCTGTGACTTGCAATAGTCATCCCTCACATTTAGCAGAGCAAAGGTTTAGAGTCTTTTTTGAAGATGCAAACAGGCAAGATAACACGTACAAGACATCCACCTGTTTCTTCAAGTTACTTTAGTCATTGTGTCACAAGTCATGTCAGTGCTCACTGGGTTAAGGGGTAGTAGCTGGTTTTGCATTTTCTTCAACAGATTTTTCAGGAGGTTTTGGTTGGGACAGCATTGGTGTCAGTTGGAACTGACAAACGTCTTGCCCAGTATTCTAAAATGCAAAATTGTGAAGAAATTGTTCAGGTAAATATCAGACATCTTGCTGCTGGAAAAATGAAGTGCATGGTATGCTCTCAGATTTGGCTTGCTTATCATAGCAAGTTACTAATTATTAATTGTTCATAAGATAAGCTATTCTCTTTTCCTTTAAGGAGTAACCAAGTAATGACTTTTAAAATATCGTTAGATTGTTGATTTAGCATCATGTTGTGATTAGTATGGCATTTCACACCTTTTCCAGAACTACTGTCTCAGATTGTCAGCAGATATCGTTAAACCCGCTTACAAGTCATACTTGAAAGATTACTTTTGTTGTGTTTTTGCGAAGGTTGGCAACTTTCAAAATTAACTGAAAATTTAAATTTAGCATAAATGTACCATCCTGCTCCTAGCTGCTCTGAGCTGGTGGAGTCCAGATTCCTCTGTATTTTTCTGGGAAGGGGTGTATGCATGCTGGGGGGTATTTCTTCTGAAAGTTCAGAATAGCACACCTCTAACAGATGGGACATGCTTGTTGGAAACCTTCCTTCTGAATTAAAAATAGTCATAATTTCCTCCGATGAAATATGTGAAAGGGTGCATAGCAAGACATACAGGTCTGGCCAAAGGCTGGAAAGAAAATAATTATCTCTTTCTGGCCAAAGAAAGGACTACAGCTACTTCTCCTATAAGTAGCAGTGTGCATCAGGGGAATGCTGAGTCAGCTGCAAAGAATTAATCAGCCTTTCATCATCTTGGCTCAGGAAAAATGAAATTGTGCAAGGGGAATTGTGATGGGATTCAGTAACAAAAAATTATTCTAGAAAATTGAGAGTGGAAAGGAATTTATTCCGCTTTCTCTCCAGATGTAGACTAGAGAGAACCATCCTAATTTCTCTAATTTCAAATTTGATTGAAACAAGTCATGCATTTTAAGAGTGTTGCCCACCCCCTGGATCCTCTGGGCATTTGAAAATCTGGTCACTTTATGTGGATATTTGAATAGGTTCCAACCTCATTCAAACATCTGACCCTGTCCTTCTCTACTTTCCTCCTACGTATTTAATTCGGCATTTAAGGTTCTCTGCCTTCAATACTCTATGCTTCAAAAAACAGCCAAAAATCTCAAATAATCACATAACATGCAAAATTCTTTCCTGTTCTAGACTCATTTAATGAGAGGAACTAAATAAAAAATTAAACATTCAGAACCTTAAAAGCAAGGAGCAACCTCTCCAAGCTAAGGGAGAAATAGTTTGAAATTGAGGTACCTTAATTGACTCGAGTGGGCCTAGGCTAATTTAGGAGGATCTGACTTGAAAAGATTACATGTGTTACCTGACATTTTTCAGGATTTGTAAATGCTGGAGTAGAAATCCTACAAGCAGCAGCATCATTATGTGATTTCCAGTACCTCTCTCCTCTAGCCGTGCTGTTCTAAAGGAAAATCTGCATCCAGGACTGGGCAATACCTCTGACAGCTTCCCCCACCCATATCACCAAGAGCTGCAGCTGGGCTGGGTACAACATGAATCCTTGTGATATCCCACCCCAGTGAATTTCCTGCTGCATGTAGCCAAAAGCCAGCCTCTCCCAGAATATTAAATCCACTGAAGCAGAACCTCACAACAATTTATAGCAGGTTTCTAGGTGCTTAGTAGCTATAGCGCTTTTCTTGTTTGTGGTCCATAGTTTCCTCAGCCATACTCTGTAATTTCCTTACTAAGGTCTTACTCTCCGGTCTGCATATATTTACATGTTTTACTCTGTAAGCTTTTAAGCAGCAAATTATACAAAATAGAGGTGAGCCCTCTGCTAGTTGAGTCTTCCTTTTAATGTTCCATTGTAGTTGTGTCTGGAAAATAAATAAATTAAGAACTTGAACTGACATAAAATAAATGACAGTTCAGGTTCTATAGGTTCATGTTTATGACATGATTGGCCCAGAGCCATTGCAGCTATTTTGTAGTCTACAAGATGTCCTTGATTTGCTCTTCCACCAGTATGATAACAAGTGCATATAATCTTTGCACACACTCCTAACAGCTTCTAGCCTCTGCCTGATTTTACATATTCAGCATTTACACTGTTCTTTACAGAACTCAGCTCCCTTAAATAATCCTTACATTTTCATCTATATTGTTTACATCTTTCAACCAAGTTGAAACTTAGATGAATATAAAGAGAAAAGCAAGAAAATATGATAAATCAAGACACTTGTGAAATCACAGCATTAACAAAAACTTGCATTCATAAAAATGGAGTAGTTTTTCTTCCAACAATATACAAATTATGATAATCCAAGCATATATCATATTTTCTGATTTGTAAAAACACCCTCTTCTAATTCCTTTTGAGAGCAACTATGCCGAAAAGCCGTATAATGATGGTAGCAGTACTGGGACTCTGAGTGCATCCATTCCAGTCCTCCTATAACTCTCATCTGTTTTTGACACATTGGTCATGAGATTTTTTTCTCTTTTTAATAGATCTCACAGAACTAATCTTAGTGTCAGAGACATTACTCCATTTCTTCCTCACTGAGCATATATCGGAGCATGTATTGGAGCCTGATGAAGAAATTTTATAGGTTTTTTCCTTCAAGGCACATCATATAGACTTCCAAGGGCTCTCATTTTGTTTACCCTCTTTCTAGAAAGCACAAACAGCTGAAATTTCAGCCTGCCGATGGCTCCATATTTACAGCTCTATTGCACCTGACCTTGCTAGGGCTACAAAATGTGCAAGCAATTTTGTAAAAAGGGAACACATCAATAAGAGCTGGCTGGAGTTCAGTAGAAAGAGATCAACCAAATGAGAAAGTAATAGAAATTTTATAATGAGAATGATCATCTGTTTGTCAGCTCACATGGTAACACAATTGTTGGATTCTTGGTAGCTGATCCATTGTCAAATATCCTTGTCCAGGTATTCCTTATTTCTCTGCCTTATCTGAGCAATGACATCTGTTTCCTCCTGGTACAGATATGATTACTTACTCCGTGTTTTTGCTGGTTTCTCTAGTGTGTCACATATTGAGCTGCTCTTTATCTTAACTTGAAACAGCAAAAGATTGTAGCTCACACCTGGAATACCTCTGAGAGCAACCTTTTGCCTAATTTTCTCTGAGCTACAGTGGCTTCCTAGTTTCTAGCTAGAACTTCAGCATCAGTTTTGATCTATGGGATGATGCAGTCAGAGATGGAATGAAGTGTCAAAATCCCACTGAAATTCGGTATGCTTTAACTTTTTTTGCTAAACTCCTTTCAATTCCTCTGAAAAATCTCGACCAGAAGAACTTAAACAGGGACCAGGCTATATGGTTTAATATTCAGAATGGATAGTAACTACTTTTTTCCTTCAGTAATCTTAGCAAACTGAGAATTATAAGGCTTGTAGCCTTACCATCAGTTACTGATAACCTACTTTCTTTTTCTGAAAGTTCCCACGTACTTAGAATTGTATCTCCATGCAGTAATTAAGGAAGGTAAAGGTTATTTTGCTCTTTTGATTAAAAATTGAATTTACTTTGTGTTGATGTAAAAGCAGGAAATGTAATAGCAAATTAGTCTTTGTTCTTTTCATCTGCATTCAAAATTAATGTTTAGTGCAAACTTTCTACTTCATTTTCAGATAATCAAAATACACAAAGCTAGTAAGATTATATCACCACTTCTTCTCTCAAAGAAATTTTTGTAATTATGTGATAAATGAATCCATATTAACCTTCAAAAGCCACCATTCTTAGGTGAATGACATCTGTAACTTGAGCATTCACATGGTAGCATTAGGATTGGCCTGAAAGCACATATCCAGAATATGCTGAGCTTTTGAGGCCATTCAGGTAGTGGATTACTTTAAACATTCATAGCACACAGAAGCCAGTAAGGTAGGTTTTATGGAATCATATCAAGATATTTATAGAATCATATCAACAGCCGTAATGAGCATTGGCAACTGGCAAGCATGCTGCCTTTGGGCTGTAATCCAGAGAACATGTCGTTTCAGTAAGCAAGAACTGGAATTGCTCTTTGGTGTCCAAGTGAAAAACAAATCGGGATGAAGAGGGGTCTGGACGAGATACATCTAATTATGCAGTGTAAGACTTGGGCGGTAGAGATATGATAACCAGAGAAAGAGAGACAGATAGACACACATATAGATAGGGTACCAAACAAGAGATCACACTCTAGAAACACCACATTAATCTTCAGGGCTAAACTTTATTTTCTTGAAGTTGGACAGACTGTTTAGAGGAAACTATAGCTTTACTCAGCATTAAAAGCTTGAGATTTTAGCTCCACAAAAGTCAAGAAAATTTTGACTTAGAAGCAGAGGTAATTAGGAAATTCCAAGTCAAGAAATGATTCCACCTTTCAAATTGTGGGAGTGAAAGAAGACAAAAAAGCTGCTGGAAATTTTTATCATTGCTGCAAAAGAATGTAGAACATTTAAAATTATCATTAAAAGAAAACAAGTCACTCCCACACAAAACAAGGAAGCTGGTTTGACTCTTACAAGGTCAAAATTTAGCCCTTTGCTTGGACATGACTGTCTCTAAAATCTTGCATCATGGGTTCCCAGTCAAAGAGATGAACTCTCAAGGATACTTTTTATTTGACTAACAGCTGCTTAGTCTGTCACTTATAAGTTGGTCACTCAGTTCTTTAAACAATATACTTTATTCCTTTACTGAGTAGGCTTAGTACTTACAGTGGCATAGATATCAGAACTAGTTAAGTTATGGCAGCTGTGGATAACATTTCTCAATATTTTCTGACTCTTACATAAGTGTGTCAATAATATTTGCATTTGAACAAGGCCTTCCCTGTTCCTTCCCCTAGAGTAAATTTAAAGGATCATAACGACATAAAATATCAATGTGTTTTGGGGTAAGTGCAAAATTAACAAGTCTGCTCACAGTATGGATTCACAAGCATTGATGAAGGCTGTGAGATCAACTTTATAAAACACATTTGACAGTCCCTTAATGACAGACTCCAATGAAGATTTTGGCTTCAGTTTGTTACATAGAGATACTCAACAAGGATGCCCTTGTTGTTTCCTGTCAGGAGACAGACAACGTTTTGGATCAATTTTGCATTTACAAAAAGAAAATCTCTCAATCAATTCATGGTGATTTAAAAAAGTATTTTATGAATATTGCAATGATTTTCAGGTACTTTTTGAGGTA
>VZRS01007688.1:978667-1008667 GCA_013398055.1 Ifrita kowaldi | reverse complement strand
AATCAAGGGAAAACATCCAAACATCCCTTCAGCCACAGCAGATACATGTTGATCAATCACAAGGGATCCAAACCTAGGCTGATGTGCAACTTATTGCCCTGTAGGTGATTAACCAAACTACTTTGAATGGTGTCCTGGCTCACCAGGATTGTCTATTGACTTCCACTGATATGGTGCCTTCCCATGCCATGTTAGGTTCCCCATCTGTTCCTAGCAAGAGAGACATTATTTGAGAGGACAGAGACTTCAGAAATAGTGCCAAATCTGCTGGTCAGGCCGACACGAGGGAGCAGCTCGGGAACTGTCAGGGTGTGATGAGACTCCAGCAGTGCGCTCACGGCATGCAGGCAGCTCTGATAGCTGCATGGCTGGGAGCTGGGTCAGGACCTTGCTTCAATGAGGGCAGGGGGAGATCCCAGCTATAAAAAATGGCTGCTGTTCACTTGTTTGTGCAGCCGAGAGCATCTCATTGCTGAAAAGATCCACTCACACTCCATTCAAACACACCTCCTCTCTCATGAGACTTTCATGGTAGCAAAGCCAGGAAGTGTCAGGGTCAGGGGAGGTGTGAACACATGCTGAGCAAACTGTGTCTGATGCAACATATACTATCCCCGCCTGCTGAGACAGCATGAACACCTGCTCTAGAGGGCAATTCCTTTACTTAGCTACTTAAGCACTGTTTGACCCTCTGCAGGACTTTTCTTATCTTGATATGTACTGAAAAATAAAAAAGAACAGTGTTTTCAAAAGGATGCTTTCTGTTGTGGTCTCATTCTGCAAAAGCTTTTTTTTTCCTGTTTCCTTGTACACCTAATTCTTCACTCTGCTCCCAAGGGAGAAGGATAGTTGAATGAAAAAGAAGTGTTTACTGATAAAAATAAACAAAGCATAGTTATTCATGTGAAATAATGCAATCTCTGAAATACCGTGTTGTTGTGTATCAGCAAAAGACATGCCTCAGATTTTTAACTCTGTACTTCAAGTACAAAAACATCTAGGAATATTCTGAAAGGTGCTTCCCCTGTCCCTCTGTACTTGCCTTTATTTATTTATTTTTGTTTCTCTCCAAATGCAACAGAACATTACATTTCAATCTGCTTGAAAAACTGGCATGATATGGAAAGGGAAAGAGAATGTAAAGGCATCTGACTACTAGAGATGGACTTGTTTGAAGCAAGGGGCAATTGAACTCTGCTGAGAGTATTTCTTTTAGCCTTTTATGTTGTTCTTCCTGAAGACCTTAGCCAGACGATAATTAAGTTTAAGGAATTAAGAAGCTACATAAGACACCACTTACTGGTGGATGATGAATCCACAGGAAGCTTTGTTCCAAACCAGGTCTGTTACCTGTCTCTCTTACCTTTGACATCTGCATCTGCAGAATGAGAGTATTTATGGAGGTTAGAATATAGGTATTCCTTCACACAATGACTGTAAAAGCCCACCTGAGATTTCATCTACTACTTCTGGGTAATCATTTTTGGTAATCATTCATAAGAACACAATAACTTTTTAACATCGATATAGAATATAGATTTCTGTTCAGTTCAACATGCCCAAACACCTGCTAAGTGAAATTAATTTGGCTACTCTCAGTCATTTGTTAGACTTGTCTTATGCCTAATCTATTTATTTAATGATAAAAATCTGGTGAATGCTGTTATTGACACTTAAATATCTGTATGTGTGCAACCTAAAAGGAGACTGAGCGATAATGTCCTCAGAATTGTATAAAGTTATCCACCACCAGCTGTATTTTGGACATTCTAAACATCAACACATGCATAGAGCCACTGGAACAAAGAGAGAAGCAGCAGTAAAATATTGAGGTCTTCATATGACGATACTTTAAAAGCACTTGCAGGGTCTTCTTGCAATTTTGATTATATCTTCAGGTTATCTCATCTACTGAAACAGTGAGACTGAAAGCCTGAAGATTTAAAGAGTTATTAATTAATATGTTGTACCAGTAGCTGCTGTGAAATGGAATGCAGCATATTCATAATTGTAAATAGCTGATTTAATTTACAGCATAACATTAGGTATTTGGGTATTTCTGTCATACTGTTACTGTTCTTTGCTGTGCTGACTGCAAAATATAATAACTTCTAAGCAGTGTGTAAAACAAAGTGCTCAATTCACTTTATTAAAATATCCAATAATAATTGATTTAAAGGCAATAAAATGTGTTCATTAGAGGGTTTATATTCAAGAAATATTGAAAGTATACCTAAAGCTGTCACTTTTATTGTGAATGAACAGGATAATATAATTTGAAAAGAGTGTGATCATACTAAAGATTTGTCCTGCAGCATTATCTGATAGCTCATAAAGTGCTGAAATTTAATATGATGCTTTCAGTCAGTTTAATTGAAATTTAATTGCCACTTTGGGCAGAAGGTTTAGATCTGATCAATAAAATATTAAAGATTTTGTGCTTTCACTTGGAACGATTTCTTAGCCAATGCATCAAGTTTAACGCATGTTTTAGGAAATATTTGTTTGTTATAATTCACATAATGTTCAATATCACTTGCTAATCTGAATGTGTTAACACACTGTACAGATAAATAGTGGAAATAATAAAGCTATAGTTGATCCATTTAATTACAACAAGATGAAAGAAATAACGGTCACCTTCAGATTCATGAGAAAGGCATTAATGTAAAAGAGCTATAAATATTTTGAAATGTCAAACCTCAGAAAGACAGAGTCCAACACCAGCCTGGCTGTAAATCAGGCACATGGAAGGACCTTGAAAAAAAGATGGTTCTTTGGTATTTTAGAAATAATTACTAATACAAAAAGGGTAATGATGAACCTATAAATTACATTAAAAAGGGCCATTAGAGGAGGATTAGTTTATAAAGCTGAGAGATGGTTCCTGAAAATTATCCTGGTAGTTATTTCTTCTTTTCCTTTCATATTATTCACGAACCCCAAAATTATCTGATTAATGATAAACTAATTGATTGCTACTTTGCAATTCAAATGCAGTAGCCAACTTTGAGTCTCCTTCTATTGTAATCTATACTGTCTTCATTTTTATTCTTTTTTGTGTGTGTGTGTGTGTATGTGAGTGTAAAGGGGATTATCCTACGTTGTTCTCTATAATGTGTGGGGCAATTTCAGTCTAAGCAGCACTGCTACAAAGTTCATCTGTGCACTTGGCTCAGGCCCCTGAATGCCGACTCTACATGCCTGAAGGTAGCCTCGTGCCTCTGCTCCTCCATCCTTTGCCCAGCTAGGCACTCCTACAGCACCTTGGGGAGAGTGGACAGAGCTAGAGGTGACTGAAATGCCACTCTCTTAATTTTTCCAAAGTCTTCAAAAATGCTCTTGAACCTAAAGCCCACAGAGTGTCTTACCAGGACTGCACTTTCCTGCTCAAGATGATACCATATTCAGTGTCCACCATTTACAAGAGTTTTCATCCTTTCAAATAAGCATGGCTTGAAATAGCAATGTCTGAGATCAGCTCTGATGTGTCAGAAGTTGAGTAAGAGGCAGGCCGAAGAGCTGAGAAACAGAAAACTCTCTAATAGGCATATAATATATGCTATGATGGCAATTTCATTGCAAGCTACTGCTTATTTGAATAAACTGTAATTCCCAGAGTGTTATTTTTCACTTGAGGTTGATTCAGATGCGCATGGGGCAGAGGACAACATGTGCATGGGGCAGAGGACAACATGAAAAGGCAGCATGGAAAACAGCTGATTTATATTGTTGCTGGTGACAGAAGTACAGCAGGATCACCTTTCTGGCCTGAAATCAATGGCATCTATGGTGCTCTGTCCCAAGGATCACGAGAAAAGATGAAAAAGTATAGTCATTTCCACTTCCTATCTCACAGCACTCAACCATTATCTGGAGAATTGATGAAATAGCCAATCCAGAGCCCTCTGAAGACTGCATTGGTCTGTTTCCCCTTATGTGAGGTTTCTTGCAGAAAAGGATTTGCAAATGTAGCTCCCTGAAGATCATTAACTTCTGCTGGCTGTGGCATGTCTCTGCCAATGTGACAGGCAGTGTGAGTGTTGAGTGCTGGGAGTAATTTAGGTCTTTGGGAACTTGATCAGCAAGCAAAACCCAGTATCAACTAATCTGGCAATTAATACAATGTGCAGCCACATGCCTGCTAAAATGGAACATTTTTGCCTTCAAACAGAATTTCAGGCCTCTTGTTACAAAATTAGCAATTTAGCTCAAAAACTTGAGCAACACCGGAGGGAGGAGTGTTGGGAGAACAAAATGGATGGATGGTTAGAATTTGGAAGCAGAAAACAGGAATAACATCATACTTCTGCCCTTGTGGGGCCATTTCCTCTATGCAGTTCTCCACCTGCAAGGTAGGAAGATGACACCTCTTCACCAACCCACCTGTCTAATTGTGATTGTTTGAAGACTGAATAAAATCATATTCTCATAGACTGTGCAAGATGTTAGGTGTTGCTTTTGCGGGAGAATTTTAAGACTATTTAGTTCCCAATTTTCCAATCGTTTCTTCAAGTTCTCCAGGATGCATTACTCTGGGAATATTTATTTGGAATCTGTAATTGCTTTCCAAGGCTATTGAAGTACTGAAGATGGGGAGAAGGAAGCACTAATTCCACATGTTGTAAATTGCAGCTTGCTATTAGAGCTCTAAGCAGCAAAATTGACACTTCTCCTCACCAAAGCTGCAAGACAATAGAAGTTCCTTTCCTATAGTACTGAGAGAAAACATGGTTAAAATGCATGATAGATTTTGCCTTTCAAAACACCAAATTTCTTTCTTAGTCTGCTGTAAACAACTTTAATTTCATTGAAAAAATACAAATAGCTTTCTTAAATTTCTCTTGATCAAAATTCAAGCATAATACCCTCCAAATCTTTACTACGGAATCCCCAAAATTTGCCAAAGATCAGATATGGGTTTGGTTTGCATTACTGAAAAGATAAAAGCTGACTCTGACATTCTGTTCAGATAATGACTTGGATTTGGATTTTCAACCTCCCAAAATGCTTGCATTAACTTTAGTGTTTTCTCTTTACCCTTTCTAATAAGAGCTGTGTTTTAGCTTGAATTTTATTTACGGTCTCTTTTTCAGATTAAACCACAAGTCCTTGATGGATTTAAATCCTGTCCTTGAAAACAACATTTTTGTATATATTCGAGTAGCATTACATTTTAAACAGAAGCGATTCCTTCATTTGCTCCTTAACTTCCTTAAATTCTCAGTTCAAGGGTACATTTTTCATCTGGAAGATACTAAAATTGGTGTCACCTTTCCTCTGCATTGACAGTAGAGGATTAAAATGGTTGCACTGAAGCGTCTTGTATTTTCTCTTCTTCTAATTTATCACAACCACATATTCCATGGGAAGTTAAGGTGGAGGGAGAGAGGGGAGGAAAGACGCCCAGCTGATAGACAGCAGCTCTACCTTGCAGAAGATTCATTCCACTGCACATTTTGAATCTGCTGACAAGAAACTTGCAGCACAAGTAATCAGAGCCTTCACAAGATTGATTTTGTCCCCTGCTGGTATATGGCATATAGGGGAAAAAGGTTCTCATCTCTCAGTGTAATCTTAACTATTTAGAAGCCATTACCACAGGATTACAAATCATCTCAATACCTTTCTTGTGTAACTTAGTTATTTATTAGGAAGTCCAGCAAATTAGTCAGGTAGCATTATATAGTGCTGCAGTCTTGAAGCTCTTATTCAGAGTGCTGCTGGATTATTCCCTAAATTTACAAATGCTAGTAAATCTATGAAGTTCTGTTAACAATCCTGCATAGTGCTGAGTGTAAATATTTAGCAAATTTTCTAATTTTTTTTCTAATTGCAGTGAATACTTAGCAAACTATATATATAAAGTTCACTTTTCAAAGTGACTCAAACAAAATTGCAGATGTGTTCTGTCCTAGGTTTGTAAGAAATGCTTAAAGTCAACTTGTCATAGAAACTAAATTGAATCTACTACCTATACAGCTCCAGAAGGGAAGATGTGGGAAAAAAAAAGAGAAGCATGAGATTTATCTGATGTTTCATTGATGTATGGTTATATAAAATCTTAAGTAATACAGATAATGTCACACAATATTGCAACATATATTTTCAGCTGAACATTATAAGACAGTAAGGCACAAATGAAAATTAAAGGAAAAAAATCTGAATGGTTGTCAGGGAACACTTTTTCATTCAGAGAATCATAAACATATGGAATGGTGTGTCAGGCAAAGTTTCTGAGATAAGAAGGGAGTAATTACAAAATAGATTTATATCCTGAGGAATAAAGTACAGACAATGGAAAAAAGCTTCAAGTAAAATGCTTTTTAACCCTCACTACAAAAAACGTTCATGATAATCGTAGCTAATATGTTACATCTAATTTTCTGAAGTTTGCCTTCTATTCTTTGGTCAGTAATGGAATATAAATAGACATATGTAAGTCATCCACTCATGCTCAGAGCTACCATGTACTTTTAATACATATCAGTATATCAAAATGCAAACATAGAAAATGAGATGTGTTCTGTTGCTCTGTCCCTACTGAAATAAATTACTTGTTGATGTGAAGATATTGGATTCTCAAAGCATACAAATTTTTGATATTAGAAAATATGGCACTCAGAGTGACTCTTCTGTAGTGATGTGTAAAAATAAATAATCTCAATAGATAAATGCATTAAAAGGCAGCCTCCAGGGCAAATAAAAGCAGCAAACATATTTTCATGTGTGAAACAAGTAATTAGAGAAAAAGTGATAGAAAACTGCAACCCAGGACATTTTCCCATTGTTGTTCCAAAGCAGGGTGGGGGTGGGAAGGATGTCATTCAGCCTTTAATCCACTTTAAGGAATCAGGCAGGAAAAAAAGCCTTTGTAGAACATTTATAGTCCTGTCTCAACAGTAACAATGGTTCACAGATTCCACATTCCTTTATAATGTTCCAGTATATATACAAGTTATGTTGATAAATTAAATAAACTCTATTTACATTAGGGCTCCAAAGAGGTATGGAAAGACATGAGTTTAACTTAATTAGAAAAGGAGCCCAATTATAACTCACATACTTAACTGGTATGTGAATTATACCACAGTCATTCTCTCTGTCATTCCACTATTTCAGCTTTTCTTCCTCAGTCAGAAAATTAGAGAGAGCATAATATCTAAGTGGAAAGAAAACATGCATATCTAAATCTCCTGCAAAATATATCCAAACTCCTATAATTTTTATAAGCTTTTCTGGCTGGAAATATATGTTTATATGATACACAGCTGCTGTGCAATGAGGCTGCATCTTGCTGAATTTTGGATGTGGAAGAACTACCACCAAAGTGCTGTAAAAATGGCTGGTGGTGCCAAATGGATGGTAATGGCAAGACAATCTTCTCGCCAATGTAGAATTTTCCTACAACATTGTGCAGTGATTATAGCCCACCCAAACCATCATATGTGGCCATTTTGCTCTGGGACAGTGGCGCACCCACTGGAATTACCCTTTGTCCTGACAATGACTCCAGAAATCCTAGTCAAAAAGACAACTTTGTCATTTTGTAGCTAAAAGTTTTCTCTGGGTGAAATATCGGAATAGAAAGTGAATACCAGACATTCAATAGCTCTATTCTAAATAATTTCATGTGCTGAGGATGAAACAAAGTGAGTTTTGATAGAAGACTGCATGTCATGGTCCTTGAGAAGAAAAATATTTCTTTCATACTTCTGAGAGGAAAGAAATTGTCCAGTAAGGCAAGTTAAATCATGCTAATGAGCAAAACCCTATGGTTAGAGCTAAGAAAAGTTAGAGTTAACAAAGAGAGCATGAGCACTGTCTGTATCTATCCCTAAGAGATCATCAGTCATAGGTATACCATAAATATAACAAAATCCATGCTTAAAACAGCATGGCAGGAATCAGAAACACCTGTATTATCAAAATGTGGCCAAATGTACTACAACATTACCTCTCAAATACATCCAGCAAAACAGGAGATATATTTCAGCACTGCTTTTTTACAAGTAGTAAAGGGCAGAGGTACAGGGTTCTAAGACTTCATTAAGAAAAAGAATGAAAGCCAACCAAGGAAGCAGCACAGTTCAAGCCTGTCTTGATTTTGCTTCACTTCATCAGTGCAGATCGAAGCATTGAAAAAAAAAAGGAAATAAATAAAAGAAAATAGATGTGAAATGTCTTGTAGGAAGAAAATATTAGCACTACAGTAAAGTCAAGCAATTCACATTCACCACAGCCTTCCATCTGAATGGCTCTGTTGGACAAGAAATTGCCCTGTCAGTAGCCGAACAGTCTTCTCACTTTCATAGTCATTGGTTGGAGGTTAAAAATTTCCTGGGCAGCAATCTGAGATTTGACATCAATAGAAATTAAGAGCATGAAGTGTCTTTAAAATTTTACCCATAATCAATATTTTAAAAAGTTGCTGATGCCTTTCTCGCATTTTTTTACAAACACGCTTCTATCAAAAAGGCTAGTTTTAAGTTTTGCCAGGAATATGCCACTTGATACTTCAAACAAAAAAAAAATTGCCTTAATTAAAAATAAAAATTATGATAACAGCAATATAAAGTGCAATTGTAATATTTGGTAAACGGGTGCTAAAGGCAGAGGACATGACTACAAATAGAAATAGTCCAATCAGACTGTACATGGCTGCTAGTGAATGTGGAAAGAAGATGAGATTATGTGAATTTTGCCATCAGTAGAAGTGTCTGCTTCAGGTGGAAAGCCATGAGGCTAAATTTAGAGCTCTAACTCAATATTTAACCAAAAAAAGGACTGCAATATTTCCAGGTTTAAAAGCTGGAGAACTAAAAGTTTTGAATGGTCGAGAGGTGAGTTCCCTCACAATTCTAAGAGTGATAGAGGTTTTTCTTGTATTTTAAATAAAATGAAAGGAAACAATGCGAGTCATGCAGAAACTGGGAAGTAGAAATCAGAGCCCAGGGTCTAAATTTTGGTTAAGCATGAGACTATCAAGGGAGCTAAACTACAAATGGAGCCAAATGGACATCATGGACATCCCATTATCTTTGCCAGTCTCTAATATGAAAGTGATATTTGGATTGTGGTTTCTTTAGAAATAATATGGTCAAATCCCTCTCTTATTATCACTGTTCCTTACATTTTTGTAAAATTGTACCAAATGCATACATTACTAATTTTTTATTCCTGTAGAAGGTCTTTCCATCTTGGGGAGGCCAAAGGAAAGGTAATTTTCATATGTAAAGGTAGAACTTTTGTCACTAGTAGAATATTGTCACTGCTAGTTCCAATCTGCTCCAGGTCAGACTTATTACTGAGAGCTAAAATCTCACTCATGACTGTGAAAAAATATTTGGAAATCCTATTTTGGTTTGACAGTGGGAAGTGCTTGAGTATGCATCACAGAGCAGCTGTAACAATTGACTCTGCCTGCACCTGTCTTGGCCCTCAACTCTCTCAGTTTCCTCAGATGATCAAACTACCACCTTTCATGTGATTTCACATAAAATAATACAAGACTATTTTCAGGAGAAACATCAAAGTAAGCTGAAAAAATTGTGCCTTTATTCAGCACTGGAACATTTTGTGACACATAGGACCAAAACCTAGCATAATGAGGCAAGAAAACAGGAGATTAGTATGTAGAATGAAAGAGTAGTTAATTTAAGTCTCTTTTCACAGTAACTTCCACAGACACAATACTTCCATAGTATTTTCTTTTCTATTATTATCTCAAATCTGCCTCTGTTTTTGAAACTCTCATTAATATGAAGAAACCAGATTTTCACCGACTTCTACATGGCTGCTTAACCGGTTCTCTACAGTTCAGAATGAAAGATAGCAGACATCAGTAATCATCATTGTGTAGAGTACTTAAACTGAAGGCAGAGCTACGATGTGAATGGAGGCTAGGATTTAGTCCTAGCAAATAGTTTCATTGAGGAAAAAAAAGTGATGAAACAAAGTGATATTTATTCCAGGGTTGCAAAAAGAGGGCTGTTTGTGCCAAACAAAATGAGTGCTTGAACAAGACATATTCAGAATATAATGCATATGAATCACTTTGTACATGTTCCTTGATAACACATCCTGCATGATGATGTTAGTGTCACTCTAGGCATGTTATAGATTTACTGTATTACATACAATGCAATTATTGATTTACATAAGTATTGCTATTTTTCCCCAAATGTAACAGATTTTAGCTTGAAAGGACTATAAACTGAGAGACTTGCTATAGTTTAAAATTGGCAGCTGGTAGGGAGATGAATGCCAGGCAAAGTGAGTGTACAGGAGGTTCCTGCTGTTTCCTCAGGGAAGCGTCCCTGGGTGAGACATCTGCTGCTCAAACTTCACCACACATTTTTATCAGGTGACACTCTGTCAATACCTAATCCAAATTCTTCTGTTGTAAAGTGTTCTGATTAAATGAAAATATAATAACTTTCCATTGTCTCTTAAAAATGTCAAATCTACTTGATTCTCCCTCCCCCCAATGTTTTATTAATGAATAAATTTTCATTGGTAATGCAAGTCTTATGAACACTAACTTACTTTTCCATGCATATTCATAATTTTGTGGCATGAATCATAAAATTCAAAGCCATACGTGCACATTCTGTTCAAAATACTTGTTCTGTATTCACTACATCAGTATATGATCTCCCAGTTTATTTATCTTTACAACAGCTCTTTTAGGTAAGGTACAATCAAAGCAGGTTCAATATGGGACTTAGCTAAAATTGTCATGTGTCCACACACAAACACACACACCCCCTCACACCCCCTTCCTCACTGCCTAATGCTGAGAGATTTGCTTCCCACAGTATACTTCAGAATCACAAATGGGATTCCCTAAAGCATACGTGGGAGTTAGGCACCCTTCTTCTCTTCCATAGGCAGTGGCTCTGGAATTTTTTTCAGTATGGCAGGACTGTTTCAGCAGAAGAGGTGAAAAACGTTCCCACCCAAAATAAGCTCTAGCCAGGAGATTAAATGACTCTTGAGAAGTGGGAAATTAAAGGCTGAATTCCCTCAGGAAGAGAACGAAATTAAAACTGTGCTTCACACGTCCTGACAAGAGCCCTCATCAGTGGACTATCATATAAAGGGGACATGTCCTCTCTGTATTTTAAAATAGCAGCTGCAGGTGCATTTGGGGAGGTTAGCTCTTCTGTTTGCATACCAGATGCACTCTCAGAACCAGATAGAGCCTTCCAGTCATCTTAGGTGGATGACCCTCTAATTTCTATATTTTAGCCAGGGTTAAATACAAGATTTGTGACAAGCTGCTCAGTCCTAATAATTTGGAAACACCATAAATCACATAAGCACCCAGAGAACCTCTAAAGCTAGAATGCTTGCGTGCTGCAGGCGTCTTGAGGGTTAAGAAGCAGCTAAGCAGGAGTTTTCAACAACACTGTTTTTGAATTAGTTGTCTCATCTCTGTGAGAACTGGGGAAGAAAACAGCGAACTAAGGTCATCAAGGGAGTCTGTGGCAAGGCACAGTACAAGATCCAGAAGTCTAAGGTTCAGCTGCTGAACTATTGTTTTATTTTTAATTGCTAAAGTATTAAAAATGTTTCTGTGAAAGAAGTATAGTTGCAAGAAGCAGTTGGTGATACATTCTACTCATTTTGGTGTGTTTTAGAAACACCGTTAGCATAAATCTTCTAGTGTGATTTGCACTTCACTTAATTTTATAAATATATAGACAAGCCTCAGTCTGCACATCAGAACCAGGAATGTTTTTGTATCAAGAACCTCAAATGAGAAAATCTGTAAATGAGTTGGCTGTTTTCTCATCTGTTCTGTGCCCCTCTTGCTGCCCCTTCTGCTGTCTAAGAGGAAACTGCTTTTTTTTTTCCACTCCTCCAGGTTCTGTCTCACAACTGCTACTGCTTGACTGATATATGGAGGGACACAGTAAAAAGAAACACAACCTTAAATTTGTAGCAGTCAGCAAATAAGCATAGCATAGCAAAACATTTTAAGAGAAAAAGCTCAAAAGCTGAAATCAGAAAGTGATTTTACTCTATAAATTTTTTTTTTACTCTTATCATGTCAGTTCCCTTTACAGATACACTTGCTTTAGCTTGTATTTTGGGCATACCTCAGTTCCTCATCTGTAAGTCTTTCCTTGGATCTAGCCAAGGCCCACTCTTCACTCTCTTATCATCTGCTCGGTTTGTTCAATGTAAGCCCTTCTCAGTGAGCTTGCTATTCTTATTTTTAATTTTTTTTTGCCCATGTTGCCTTCCAATTTCTTCAGTCAACTCACTCAGCCAAGCTTTTCCAAGACTTTTCTTAGTACATGCCTCACTACAGAATAGGAAGATCTATCACTAAGGCAAAAGCCAACATTTTCAGCTGTTGTTTATTAGAGTAGCTTTATTTACTTAATGGGTTAGCTGAAGATTTCATCCCTTCATTTAAAGCAAAGAAAGCCCTTCTATCCCTCTGCCCTCTGTTCTTTTCTGAATAAATTGTTTATGAATTATAAGGAATGTCTGTTGAAAGAAACCTTATATGAATCCTAATCGTAGATTTTTCATTATGAGTTTGGTAGAACTAGAATGGGAAAATACTGGATAATTCAACAAAATACCCTATTTCCTGATGAGCACTACAAAATAGATTATTACACATATTCCACTTGCTACCTCTTGTCCTTGGTGTTGAACTTACCTCTTCAGCACTTTTAATTTACTTCTACTCACTTCCATACCTGGAAGTGGCATATGTATGTGAGGGAGAGAATGAAGGTACAGGATTCATATTATTTCTGTGACTCAAAAGCTTGGAAGCACTGACAGTGCATAAGAATTCTGGATCTTTTGAATAATCTGTTCCATGTGCATGTGATTGGTGGCAAATCTCAGCTCAGATATGAAGATGACAGAGAACAGTTTTATGGACCACACAACATGCAGTACATGGCTGATTTCATTTATCTCTAATCACCTCAAGTTCTGAACTCTAATATAAGGCGTGGTTAATTCAAACATGCATTGCCAATTTTATACTGCTTGTTGGATTGAAGCAACCAAGGAAAGATCCCCACATCTACAAAAATCAAAATTAAATTGAAGTCAAATTCATTAACAACCTGATAATTAATGTAACATGAGAAAAAAAAGATAATGTTTTCTAGCTTTTGTGCAAGTAGATCTATTTTTCAGATTGATAACTGATGTAGGAAGGGACAAATAACTCCCAGCTCTAAAGCTGATATTAAAGCTGCATCATTAGTGCTAATCAGACCATTTGCCCAAATTACTGGTAATAAGACAATGGATAATGTTCTCTTAATGAAATTATTAATGTTTAGATCATAACTAGAATATCTGCCTCAGTAACACAGGGCTTCATGGAATATTCAAATCCCATTCAAAATGGTACTGCTTGTTACATTAATATAAAATAATTTAATGATGATAATGTTACTTCTCTAGCTTAACATTCAACTCCTCAACCAATAAAACATCCATATGATCATTTTAAGAGTTAGATTACTTAACCTAAGGCTTTTTAGGTGTTTGCAGCACTATTCTTTTAGCACTGTTCTCAAATAGATTATGTGGTTTTTATCAAACACACACCCACTCTCACCATCTGCTGGAAATTTATAAAAAGTATAAGAATGTTAAGGTATATTTCCTCCATTTATAAAAACTGTGAGAATTTAAATCAAGGACAAAAAAGATATCTTAAGACAGCTGTTTCAGTTCTGAGGATTTCTTTCTTTTAGTAAGATGCAGACAACCATCTGAAGCTACAGTGCCATGCAAGACTGATCCCAACCAATAGGAAGTTGGAAAGGGTTGGTGAAAGACATGATGGCCTTCCCAGCTGTGACCCCACTGCAGGGCAAAAACTGCCACTGGAAAAGATGTCAGCTCGCTTCAAGGGAAGTGGAAGGTTCTTCAAACCAGGATGTCAGGATGGCTGAAGTTTGGAAATCTAGTCTAGCCCCCAGCTGAATATTGGCTCAGCTAAAGCAGGTTGATCAAGGCTTTGTGAAACTGAGCTTGAATGTCTTCAAGGATGGAGACTCATGAGTTCTCCAGGCAATCTGTTCAGTGTTAGACCATCCTCACAGTAAAAGTGTTTAAATAAATTATCCTGCATTTCAGTTTGTGCCCATTGCCTCTTGTTCTTTCACTAGATACCACTGAGAAGAGTATGGCTCCATCTTCTTTATTCCCCCTCATCAAACAATTATACACATTGATTGTGAGAAAAAGCTCAAGCAGCCTTTCAAGAACAGCTGACAGATGTTGACAGAGCTTCCTTGAAGTGATCACCCCAAAGGAGCTACCCATTCCTGACAGCAGGCATCCTTAGTTTTTTCAAAGGATTCACAGGCATCACTTACTGGTTCCTGAAGATGGTCCCAGAAGATCTACAAGATCTAGAAGCAGAGATGGGGAACTGCAATGCAATCTGCCTGTGTCTGTTGCCTGCCTCTGTTAGGTGTACTCCAGGTCATGGGATGTGCTGGGGTAAGAATGATGTAGGAAAACACCCTGAATTAGGGGAAAATAGTAAGTGTGAAACACAGAGGTCTCTGCAATTTCCAGTGCAGTGTCTGAGCTGCTCCCTGAAGGAAAGGAAAGATGTTATGCTTCCTGAACACCCTAATGTGTCTCAAAGATGGGGAGGCAGCTATCATAGGATGGAGTTTTGATCTGGACGAATATTTCTCTGGGTTTGAGAATGCAAGTTTTGGTCTTAAACAATTAATAACAGGAAGTCTTAATCAATGAATGGTGGTTCTGAGTGTTTCATAAGGAAGGTGCTGTGGCTAGTAACTGAGGATCCTGAGAGCTAAACTTGAATTGTGTTTGGGTACCTAAGCCAAAGAAGAACCTCTCAAGATTTCTGTGACAACTTATGCTCTGGAAAGTCCATTTGTAATATAATCTAAACAGCTCAATGTCTATATTTTTCATAGATTAACTTACATTTATAAACTAAGTGGGCCTTTCCGTTGGTTTCCTAGGAACTGTTCCAATCCATGTCATCAAAATACCCAATGAACTGATCTCTAGATGCTGCAATGTTTAGTTTCCCAGCACTTTTATCCCTTTACCTCTTCTTTACAGAGACATAGTTCTTCCTATATTTATCCTGAGCCTGCAAGCTGAATAGTCATTTAATTTTTGTAAAAAATCTCTTGGCTTCCTTGACATTTCCAGGAGATCACACATTATTTTTTTCTATCCTCCCTCTCATTCATTCATATAAACACATACACTTCTCACACTCGTAAGATTCTGCTCCTCCTCTTGCGCAGCATCCATAGAACCTTTATTATCATACGAATACTTCCGTATATGCGTAACATGCATTTTTAATATCAAAATCGTGCCCTTCAGTTGTTCTGTGCATGCAAGACAAAAAGAGATATTGAATTTGAAGGTCTCAGGAAAAAGATAACGTAGATACCATTTGTTTATTTAAAAATGTCTTTTCAGTATGGACAAAGCAGTTCCAAACATTAATAATGAATATTTACCTAGAAAAATTTAAATGTAAGAACTCTATTGCCTGAAGGACAATATTAATTAGTAATAGTAGTCCATAACTTAGTTTCAGAAAATGCCTGCTGTCTTGTCTAAGTATGTATGGAGAATAATTACACTGCTGTTGGTCAAATTAGGTCATTTCCTTTGAGGATTTGTAAATATCCAAGTGGGTTTTTTTTCACCTCTACAGCTAAGACTGATTTTAGGTATTTTATTCCTCGTTGAAACCCTCTACTGAAGACAGAGAATGATCCTTGTGATCCTCTAGGGTGTATTCTGATCTCTGTATGCTAGCTCTGCTGTAGAGGGTGGGAGCTGTGCATTTGTATCTTAGAAGAGAATACAATCCCTAGGCACTGTGTTTTAAAATCAAGCAGTAAATATTCATCCCAGTTGGAACCAGAATATATTTAAACTTGTTAAAAAGATTGTTTACTGAAGGCGTTGGAAAGAGTGGGTAGTATTTATTTTAATTATTTATTCTCTCATTGATTTGCAAAGTGCTAATAAAAAACAAAAAGAGTTGTTTAAAAGCATGGGTTGCTTAGGACAAAAGTAATATTGACAAAATTTTTGCTATTATTGAGATGTTTGAAGATAATTCTTTACTACCCTGCACAGTGTTATGACTCTTGCCAGCATTTAAAACTATTACAGGTAAACCTCAATCCTCTTGATTTTAGAGTAATGCTTGCAGATTTGTTCTCTTTGTGTGTGAGAACACCTGGCTTAATGAGGTCCACAAGTGTAAATTCTAGCAACTATATATGCAGGTGATGATGTCCAAAATACATGTGTACAGCTGCTTTTAAGAACACAAACAAAGGCTTTCCCTGCCTGAGACCCTCAACATTTCATGCATTTCGGGAGCCCGTTAAGTAAATCCCGTGAAATTGAAGGCTAAAAAGCATCAGTCAGAAGAGAATGCTTAACTTCCTAGGGTATATGTTATGTCAGCAATAGGCACTTTAAAAGGGAACAGTCTCCTACAGAGACAGGAGTCACTTGCCCCTGTTTTGAAGATAAATTTCTATTTCTTTGTGGGACTCTGCTAACAGCAAGAGATGGAGGAAGCATTCTTTTTCAGCCATGCTAAAGTTTTCAATTTATTTGAAAATAATATTTTTGTTACTACTCAAATAGCCAGATACATCATATAACACCTTGGGTTTGGGAAACTGATTTAGGCATAAAATTCCAACTGTTTTTTGAATTTGCATCAGCTTTTTAAAATACACACTTGTAGTTTAATCTCTTCTTGTGACAGTTACCTTTTTCAGCATTCACAACCTTGTTCGTGTTTTATACAATGTCAGATAGCAAGTGTCAAGAGAAATTTAAAATTATAGTTCATTTACTCTGGTTAAACATAAGGAAGCAAAAGCAATTACCAGAGCAAAATGATGGAATTAAAGATTCTTCTTGCAACCTAGTTAGGTATTTAGTGTTTGATGAGTGTTGCAAAAGATAAATATATTTTTCAGAGAGGACTGTATCAATCTGCGATCACAAATGAAAGCCACAGAACATGATTTAGATATCAAATATAGAGTTTGCAAACAATTATCAATCTTGGACCAGGAGGCTGGAGCTAAATGAGAATATAATTTTCCTTTGTTCCTTGAAGGATATTTTTTCTTTGAGTAGTAAATAATGTCTTATAAAGGAATTTTATAGTTATTACTTAAAATATTCTTAAACAAAAATTGAATTTTTAAAGACATCCTGCAGGTATTCTACAGCAGATATATATATAACTTCATATAAACAGACGAAATACATTCTTACTATGAGGATTAAAATTTAATTAGTTTAGTCTAATTACAATCTTACTACATGCTAGAAGTTGAAATCTAGTGGATTGGTGACTCATTTTGATCGATCATAAAAAGTGAGCATAGACTTATTGTTGTGGTGACTAGTCTAAATTTTATGCCATGTGCATCTGTAATTTAATCTGTGATTCATACTATATGGCACATTACATATAAAAATCCTTTTGATTGTTAAATATAGAGAACTTGAATTTAGCTGAGCGTTACTTACAAATATCAGATGGTCTATAGGAATGAGTTACAAATTCAATGCTGTCATTGTTTTGACATAGCAAACTGTAGCAACAATTATCTGTATTCAGTTCCGGTTTACTGTGAGGTTATACCAAGACAAACATTTGCGCCAACCTGGAAAAAAGTATTACAGAACAGTGCCTCAGCATTAAAATTCAGAAAGAGTGGAGTGGTAGGGAGGGAAGAATTATTTTCTGAAGTTTTCTTTTCCCTTCAGAGTATTTCACGCTATTTTTTACCAGTTTCCTTTGGGCTTCTGTTTCTTTGCAACTGACATTTGCAGGCAGAAGGAAGAACTGGCCCTAACCCTTGCTCTTTGCTTGCCTGTCCAGCTGCAACTCAACAAAGATCCATATTAATGTGAAGAAATTCAGGAGACCTTGTCCTCCTTACTGCTCTTTGCATCACATATTCTGGCTAGTACCCGCTCTCCTATTACTCCGTGGCATGGGGAAGCAACCAGAGCCAAGTCTCCACAAAACTCCCCGTTCTACACTTGTTGCTTGCCCCCAGTGGTATATTTCATATTTGGCCTCCATTCGTTGGGTCTGGACAATGACGGGATGCCACGGTGCTTCTATGAAGCAGAAGATCTCTAGGAGTCAACATGTTTTGACCCAGTTTGGGAAGGAACTTACATAAGTAAATTTTAATGTTGCAATTCTTTAAAAAAAATTAGAATAAGCTCTTTCTAGATGCCTCATGAAATTAAAAACAAGTAATATACTGGTTAGAGTGCAGTTGAATATTAATGATATTTATAATATATTCAAGAAAGATAGTACATGTATAATGACTTGTTTTTTTCTAGGTGTGCAATTAATATGCAAATATTTTTCAACTTCCACCTTTTCTTAATACATCTAAATTTATTTAATTTAAATAGGAACAAAAGCAAAGATGTTCTTACAAATTTATTCGCCTGAATAGGGACACAGTTCTTTTTGCAGTGAGTTGTTACAACTCCTCTTACCACTGAAGTCTATTCAAGCATGTATATCCATCTCAGAATGTCTCCCCATTTTCAGATGTAATTAAAGTGAATTTCTTAATATTTTGAAAGGTCTAACTGCAGAGAAATGCGAGACACATTTGAAATAGTATGATAGTCATATTCTTACCCGTGTAACCAATTTTTCTTCTTTCAAGGTTTGAGGCATAATTTGGTTTCTAATGTTGTAACTTCTGATCTTCTTTTAAATCTAGTCTTTTTCTTTCTACTAAAGACAGGAAAAATTGTGACCAGCTACTTATACATATAGAATTACAAAAGTAAGGGAATCATATGATAAAGTCAGAAAAAACATGACAGAGAAAAAATGATAAGTTCTGAGCTGTTATACATAACAGTATTACGAAGTTGTGTCACTGATTAGAAAGTGTTTTGCAGCCACTACCATCTGCCTGTATTGTTGTTGTTCATAAGGGTTAGTATTTTTTTCTGGGGTCTAGCCAGCCCATTTGTGTTTAATAATCTGCTGTCCTTTTATACTTTACTCAGCAATCATTCACATTCTGTGGCGATACCAGCAAAACTTTAAACAACTACTTCTCATGTTTAATTCATGCTGGGGTTATTCTCAAATGGTCTCAGAATGCGCCCATTCACTACAGCCTTCTTAAAACAGCCTTTGGATATACAAACTTACAGACTCTTTACTGATTTTCCCAGAAGGAAGCCTTCCACTGTACCGTATTTCCACTGCTCATAATGCAAATTAGGGAAAAAGGAAAAAAAAAAGGAGAGAGAGAGCAGGTTCCCATGCAGATGTTCTGCACCTCTTTTTCATGGCCTTCAAAATCCGTCCTCTAGCTAGTGCACAGTGAAATGTATATTTAAGAGAAACAAAGCTGGGTTTTTTAATCAGAAACCAAACCTCACAATATCTCCCACTTCCTGTTCTTATACTAATATAAATCCACTGCTATCGATAAGTCTTTTCTGGGACGAGAAGAAATATGGAAAAAGTACAGACTATTTTCTCTTCAACAGCACTTTGTTGTGTTTATCAAGATTAGGTAAAAAACACCTTTCTTCTCCTTCCTTTTCTACTGCTGAATTCAATCACGCAAAACAGATTACCAGATTAGGGTGCGAAAATTTTTTTCTGAGATTCAGCTAATTTTTTTGAAATGAATGAAAATAAATAAATTGAAGTCCGCAACATAATTCTTGTCTGTGAAATAGGAAAATTCTGAGGAGGTGTTTGTATAGGACATACACTTCCTTGTATGGAGAACTATTTCTATGGAAGCAAGCGTGGTACTGCAGAGTGCCTGACACTGAGAACCTCTGATAGAAAATGGTAATGAAAACTGAGATCCATTTTGCCCTTTTAGCTTTGTGATTGTGATTGTTTTTAATAGAAGTTGGAAAGATCACTAACCGTGCAAACACTTTGAATATTTAGAATAACACGGAAGTTTTCTGTGTCTTTGGTATGAAACATACATCTATATGAAAGACAAGTTAAACAGTCCATGAAATGATGTGCTAATACCAAGAATTCACTTGTGATTTGGGCCGTATTTTCATCTTCATGCACCTGCAATTGTAAAAGCAATTTCACCCTGAAAGGAAAGTAAACCTACAAAGTATATACATTTCAGTCACAGCCAGAAAAGCCTTACAGTAAAACAGATTTTTTCATTTTAAGGTAAAACTGTCACAATCCTTGCAAAATAACTTCTATAGCTTATTTTGACTTTGTTTCATTTTGTTTCCTCTCTGTGACTGTTGATTATTGCTTTGTTTTTGCCACATAGAACTGTTGCAATAGTCAGTTGTCCTGTTTTATAGATTTTTTTAGTAAATTTCTGAATATGTTTGTGGACTTAAAAAGTAAAAAAATAAATATTAAAATATATAAAATAAATATTTAAACATAAATGAAAAATTATAATAGCATATGTATAAAAATTGGAAAGAATGGAATGTCTTCTCTGTTCTTTCAAAAATCTGATGTTGTAGTAAAAGCACTGGTTACTTCCGAAATGTAAGGTATTTATGTTGGTTAAAACTATATTTAGATTCATTTATTATTTAGAAATAGTTCTATGAAATAAAGCTATTTGAAATTATTGTAAAAGAGGGTTTAAAAGGGTGGAAAATTAGAAGGGAATTGAAAAATCTTTCAAGACATAACTAGATCTGTGCGTCTCAGGAGACACACCAATCTGGATGAAACTAGGGTGGATTTTTCATGCTGAAAAGTTATTTTATGTTCTACCACAACATCTCTTATACCTCCCTTGGAGCACATGGAAGTCTTTGTGATCAGAACAATGAACTAAACCTGGTCTGGGCACCTGTTATTTCCAGCAAATACTTGAAGGGTCCCATGGATAGCCTTGTTTTAGAAACAACTGCCACATAGCAAGAGCTCAGACCTGATAAATGCATTGAACCAGTTCTTGTTGAGTCACAGCTGCTACAAGCCTGTTACAGCTTTCTGTCAAAAACATTCTCAGCACTGTTCCACCAGCAGCAGAAGCAAGAGTTACAGATCCAGTATTTCCTTGTTTACAGCAATCTCGCTCTGAGCTACACCATGGTTAAAGTAGGCTGTAGTAGAGATGCAATTAATGACATTACAGCACTCTTTGCAGTGGTGGAAAAGTTTTCCCATATATCTATGGTGTACACAGTACCCATAGAACCTTGGAAAAAGAATGGAAAGGAATCTGCTTTAAGCATCAGTATTTGGTGGTGTTCAAGACAACGCATCTCATCTGGGTATTACATACTGAGGTAATATTATTTAGATAAGACAATGATGTGTTTAATTGTAAAGAAATGAGAGATTTACTGACTTGGCCCTTTTATGACACAAATAAGGCATGGAACTAGGGGAAAAAGCAATATATGATTGGAGTTCCAGCCATGGCAATTAATACAGTTCAAGTGTTCAGCTAACTATGAAAGGAGTTTTTCTCTATTTTTCCTAAATATAGATGATTTCCTCTTAAAAAAGAAACAAAAACAAAACAACAAAAAACCCAAAAAACCACAATAAATTCCAGACAATGAAAAGCAGAAATCCATAAACAAAATTTTGTCTCAGAAATCTGTATTTATTTGGTTTGTTTGTTTTATACTGAAAGCTCAAACCCTATAGGAAATTGATGCCTTAGGATTTAACTTTTATATTTTTCAAATTCTGTACTGCTTAGTGTGTAACTCTGAAGTTTCTTGTGGCCTGTTAACTTCTGCTCTCTCGTGCTATTTAGACATAACAAAGCCTCTCCAGGCCTGCTCTTCAAGGACACCTAGACCGTCCTAGGCCCAAAAAATATAAGCCAAAGAGTCTCTAAGGAGGGGGAAGGGAGGCGTAACTGAGGGGAATTACATCATTAAACTGAAGCTTTAATTGGAGAGTTGGCCCTGATATGCAAGTGAACCAAACCTATAGGAGTGTGAAGAACTCGTGACCTGCCGTCCATCTTGGGTCCATCCTGGCAGTAGCCTCTGGCTCCCCAGGGTGTATCTTTGAAGGCCCTTCAAATAAATACCTACTTTTATTCCTTTATTCCTGTCTAGTCTCTTTTTCTAGGAGGCCTCTTAAGGCATCAAAATAATCAGGCAAGAAATGAAGACCAGGACAGCTATTAATCCTGGAGTTTGCAGCTGCAATGTAGCTCCCTGTTTTCGCTTCTGTCCCTTATAGCCAAGCATTGTTGATTCTTGTGCCCTTCATATTGCCTTTGGTCTTAGGATGCTGCAGCCAGGTGCTGGATGGGAGAATATTATCAGAAGACATTCCTTTTATCTTTTACTCAGTTTTCTGACCTAGTCTTAGAAATTCCCAGCAATGCCTACAAGGAATTCTTAGTGCCCTTCTGCTGCCTGAGAAAACTTTTTTAGGATTGTCAGTGACTTTGGTTGACTATCAGAATTTTCTTTTTAATGCAAATAAGAAAAGGAAAATCGTGATTTCCTCCCCCCTCCCTCCCTCTTTTTTTACCACTTAATATGTCAGATAAAATGAAATTAAATTAAGCAGAACATGGGGTGGCACTTCTACAGCCTGAGGAGTTTGTCTTTGCCAAATATCATAAGCCATCTGCAACAAAAGAGAATCCATGGAGGGGTTTTTTGGCAACTCAAAGTGATAGCCACTTCATATCTAGATAATTTATAAGATTCACCTATTCCCTATGTCTGGTGACCCTTCTTCCTGAGGAGAGTAAACTGGTGTCACTCAGTTGAAGCTAGTGTTATAAGCTGAAGTCTAATAAATGAAAATCTGGCCCTTGATGCATGAACTTAAAACTGTAAGAGGAAAAGGAATTGAAAACCAGTTATGATAAGAAAGCATCAAAAATCAGAATTAATTGACATAAACATACCTAATTGCCACTTTCATATAACACAGTGGCTCCAAGCTTCTGCTATTCTGTTAGAATGGCACACTAACCTGTGAGGAGTTGTCTTGGGGAACATAAACAGTGAGGGGTTACAGAGGGCTGCTAACCAGTTGCCCCTTTTATGATCACTTTCCAGGAAGCTCTTTCTTGTCAGTTCACTGTTGATGCATTTCTGTTCTGCGCAAAAATTCTCCATGGGCACCTTCTGCTACAGGTAAAATGTATCATGTTTATTACTTCATGCAGTCCTTCTGTGGCATTTATTCCACACTCATGTGAAAGAGTTCTCAGCATTGATAGGGAACAGTACATAGCATTAAAATTTATACCAGAAGAGTGAATTGTATTTAAATAGCTCTATACTTAGACTTAACTAAATAAAAGCATTTTAATGTTATGGGCCAGTTTTTTAGCTGGTGTAAACTGGCTTCTGTTTCTCACCAGCCAAGCATCTGACCCATTGTGTTCAGTCTGGTTAATGCAGCAGCAGGAAAATGCAGACTTATATGTCAATTGAGAATAATTCAAGTGGATAGATGACTCAGAAGGACAATGCAACAGCCCTGTATAGCTATTAATAAGGCTCCTTCAGCTGATCATCTCTGAAAGAGGTAGAAACATGTTACTTTCATGTGAAGAGCTCTTGACTCTTAACAGCCAAGAGCACTTCACATGAAATGTGAATGCATGTTGAATGTTTATTCTTTCATTAAATCATTCTTTGCTATTATCAAACCAATGCATTGTTACGGGATTTCCTTTTACTTTCAGCTATTTCTAGATTTCAATACAAGTGTGATTTGCTGTTAGTACTTGACTAATGATACTATTGTTGGTGTATTAGTTTAATCTAAGCCTGTCACCTTGGTTTTCTGTTGTCATGCACCCCATTCATTCAACAGAGTCTTCAACGGATTGGGCAAAATAACAGATGTTGAAACTATCTCACTGCTGTTTTAAAATATCTATGAAGTGAATTATAATCTAATGGAATCTCAGAAAATATTCATTCAAGGTGCTGCTCATGTTCACCATTCTGAAATGCAAATAAGGTTCTGAGCAATAAAAACTTCACAAATGTACAATAATTGTTTGCTTGAGAGGGTTTTGGGGGGCAAGGAGGTGTTTAAAATCAAAATAATGGCAGTCAGGGTTTTTAACTTGACCTTTAGATAGAGAAAATAATTGTTTTGCTTGGTTCCTGTGGATGTTGCTCTCTCTTAGACTGAAAAGCTGTGTAATTGAACTGAGATGCCAATTATTTTATATTTAAATATGTGACATTGTGCAAAATCCTACCCTTTCTACAGCAGGCTTTTTAATTTCAGGTCATTACCTTTTAGCTACTGATTTTTATCCTTCTGTTAGTAGCAGCAGTGGAACGCCACACATAGATGAAGCATGTTTATTTTAAATACCAAAAGTGAAACACAACAAGAGGCTTGAGTTCTTAAAAATTAAATACAACAGCTCTATTCCAAATCAGCTACCTTCTAATTATCAGCTTAGGTGGGGGAACAATTCAGAAATCCTACCTTTTCAGTCAGCTTTGATACCAAAAACTCAGTAGCCGTACTTCATCACTCTCCTTTAAATATTTCCAGGTGCTAAACTAAAGAACCAAACAAAAGAAAGAACAGTAATCACCACTTCCTGCTTCTTTAACACAATGCTACAGAATTGCTTTCCTTCTTGCCCAGTTCTCTTGTATGTGACATTTCTCAGCCTCACAACTCTCACATCACTGTATACACAGTATTCTTTTCAACATGACTTTTAAAAGAAAACCAGCAAAAATCCCCAAACACTCTTGACTCCTTGCATTTCATATCATGCCTGACACACTGAGCTAGGTTTGAACCAGCAGATGATGGAGCACGATTTAGACTGATGCAAGGGCATAGAAGACCAAACAGGGATATTCAGTATTTGCATTAATATGTGCAGCCTCGTAAAACCTCTGAATGGGCTACTCCTATATATCTTTCTAACTATTGTTGCTTAATTACTGAACTGAAATTCAAGATCACAGGGATAAAAGATGAAACATTTCCAGTTTTCTGTTAGATATCGGGCAGTATGTGAAGTCATTTTGTCTCCAACACATGCTTATTCAACAGGGTGGACACAGAATTGATATTCAGTGGGGTTAAGCTGAAGAGCAGTCCAAACATAAGATACCCGATGAACTGGATTTACAGGAATGTACGTAAGTGCATGAGTAACCATTGTGTAAAGTCAGCCTTTTCTCTAGGGAAAATATTATTGTCTTTATTGCCTACTATAGCAATCCCAGGCTAACATATTACTTTAATTACAAATAGGGATGTCACCTTACAATTTTACCTTTCATCCCGCTTAGAAATCTTCTCTGAGTGCAATTTGTGTGGAATTTTCTGAGGCCCAGCAGCTAAGACAAAGAAGTGGTTCTGACTAGAACTGCTTGGGCTTGACAAATAAGTAACACAAGCCAGGCACAGAAAAACTGTGGAGGTGCTCATGAAAGTACCTGATACTTTATGCAAACATAGCTTGATGTGCACGCCTAGATTTCTGCTTTTCTTCTTTCAGAATAAAAATGAGCCTTAGTAGTAGTAACTGTGCTTGAAATGTGGTTCTGTATTTGAAAGATTGGCTGTTCTCACCATTGTTATCAAGAGTATAACTGAAACCAGAAAATGGCATCAAATATTCCTCATGGAGATGCAGCCTAAATTTCAAATTAGAATGTCACCCATGCTACTGGAGTATTGTTATTTATTGAAATATGTAAGCCTAAGACATAGCTGAAGCTCCTGCTGTTCTACTTCTGTGGCAATGGCACCTAGATAAAAAGGACTGACTCTGGCAGCTAAATGCGCATGATGTTGTGAGTTAAAGTAGCATGTGACACCATCCGGTAAATACTGGGCACAAATCTTTCTGCTGTGATAGCTTTGTTGACATGCAAATACAATGAGACATATGCTTTGTTTTGATTTTTATTTTAAATACAAATAAAACATTTTAAACCTTTTAGAAATGTATGCTTATGATAGCAGAGAGTAATGAAATAGAATATGAGCATAGTTATGGTAAATCATTGTATAATATGCAATACTTTCAAGCTACTCACACGTCACTTCACCGTAACATTAGCAGTCTAATGAAATGGTCCACAAATGATTAATATTCTTAAGTGCTTTCCTTTTTCTCTTAAGTGCTTCCAGGCAGAAAAAAGAAATGTTTTGCATTATCAGTGTTTGTGTGTGTAGTTAGTGTCACAGTGTCTATTGATTTTTACTTCCTGTTACAAATACACATTAGGAGGTTTTATCTGTATATGATGAACAAATTGAGGAATGTATGTTGAGCTACAGCTGAAGATGATATAAATGATGGTAGCGCCATTGACTTAATTTGAATGATGCCTATTTGCATAGGTTGAGTATGTGGCCTCTGTTTTCCAAGTGAACTGAGAACATTCAGTACAAGTAATACTTTATCTCCCTGTCATTTAGATGTCTCTGGGGACTCTGTTCTACTCTCATGACTTTTGCTTATATTTCTAATGATGAAAAATACTTTCACTGAAATGAAAAATTAACAGACCTTGAATATTGGGAACATATTAGCTTTTTAAAAGTGTCTGTGTCTTATCTTATTTTTGTACCTTTCTATGCAGGTAACAATTTAGAGGGTTCGTGTTATGTGAAACTGCTTGAGTCTAAAAATGTGGTATGTCTTTCACAGCAAAGCTTCACTTGGTTCCAATCTCTAGCTAGGCCTTGTATTTTCAGCACTACTAATATGCAGATGTTAAATATTAGCACAGTAAAACATCAAAGTTTTGCTAAAACCATAGTCTCTCTAGTTGCTGCAACTGAGCTCCAGAGTGGAAAGCACAATTTAAGCTTGAAAGGTGGCTTGAAGAAGATAATTTTCAGCTCAAGACACAAAAAGAAAATATCTTATTCTTATGACTGTTCTGAGGAGCTTGAAACTGATCTGAAATATTTTCGAAGATAGAGAGATATTCAAAACCCAAAACTTGTACTTTTGGGGAGAAGGAGCAGGAGGGTGAATGAAAAAAAAGCGGAAAACTCATGATAATTAAGCCAAATTCTAGCAAGGCTGAAGCGTCTTCCTTATGCTGCTTTTTCTGCATTTGTTCTCACCATAGATTTATGAAGAATTGGAAAAAGAATCAGGAAAATTCTGGCAGAGAAAACATAGCGAAGAAACAAGCCAGTCTTGGCAGATTTCAGTTAACAGTAGGAATGTGGAATTCTTGCCGGTGCCCTCTCATTAGGTAATGGTGTCTTTTCCAAGTGAAGAGACTGAAAAAAAGTCCTGCTACTATTGCTGTAGAAAAAAAAAAGGCAAGTCTTTGCCATGACACTAAATCTTCATTCATAAGGAGACTTTTTGTTTGATCAAAGGTCCTGAAAGATTAAAAAATATTGAATAGAATTAGTAATAAGTAATAAGCTTTAAAGATATAGATTTTTTTTTAATGTATGTATCTATATATGTGACTGGTTATTTCACAGAAGGAATAGTTGGGAATCTGTTTAGAGAAAGAATGGAAAATCCTTCAAATTCTGAGAGAGTTCTCTGAGGTACAATATTTGAAAGCAACAGGACAGAGAAGACAGCAGAAGAAAAGGGCAGAAGGTGAGTTTGCAAATGGGCTTGTGAAGAAATAGTTTCCTCATGATTCCAAGGACATGAAGAAAATCTCCCGCTTTCCTTTAGAATGAAAGGAGACAGAAAAAGCCCTGGTAATGAGTAAAAGAAAAGCTATAACAGGGATGCTGATCTTGGAGGATATATCAGGTGGCTCCTGTTTTTCAGTGAAAATGTTAAAAGACTGGTTTAGATACTGTCCAAAATTTGCAAGGGTTATTTACAAAAAAATAGAGAGCTCGGCATGCATTCTATCTCATAGAATAAATCAAGTGAAACAGGTATGCAGCACATCAGTCGAGAGACAAGTATTACTCACACATATACTTCTAGAGAAAAATGAAGCACAATTGAGAAGGCACATATTTGCCTACGTGACTACATATCGATAATATTTAGTTTTTAAAATCTTTTTTAGATATAATGAAAGCAATGTTGAGTGGAAGTTTCTCTGATAGAAGGTGCTAGTGGATCAAATGTCTGAAGGAGAAGACGTGTCCAGGCTTAGAAATGTCCATTACCTGTGGTGAGATAAATCTGAGAAGGAAAACAAGTCCAATGTCAGAAGATTTGAATGAAAATATCACTTCAGCGCAAGCACAAATTGAACACACTTTTTTCCCCAAAACAAAATTATTTAAGTAATTCCCAGAAATGTTTTAATATTTTTTTAAGCAACACAGGCCTTGCTAAATATTTTTTAACAGAAGAGAGCAAAAATACTACCGCCCTACAGTGTCAAAGCAAGAGAAGAGCAGAGAAGTTACAAACAGGGCAACTATATCACAAACTGTATGTAACAATGCTCTGTCAGACTCACGATCCACAATCCAAATGGAAATGCCACTACATGTTTTCTTCTGTGATACCATGATGAGCCTTTGACTTGACAGAACAAGGAGTGCAACATTGTCTAAAGATTAAATGCAATCTGATTTTCATGCACAATCAGATCATTTTGTTGATATTGTGCCCAACAATGTTCTATCAAAAGGAAGAAGAGATCTAAAACAAGCTTGGCATTGGAATGCAGTTATTTTCTATTACATTGGCACGACACCTTTTTATGTTGGAGCGTTCAGGGACGCATCTTACAAGAAGCTACTTTGAGAATACATTTTATTAGCCAGGAACAAAACCCATTAAGATATTGTAATATAGTCCTATACAATTAATACATTAAAGATTATAAATAAATTTACATAAGCTGGGGACTCAACAATAATCCACCATGCATTCACATGTTAAAACAAACATCCCATAATGCAGATGTGGTTGTTTGTGATGAGCAGTGGACAAAGTGAGACACAGGTATAAATATCAATTTAAGTATAAGTGGTGCGCAGTCACATTACCTATGGGCAATGATACAAATTCAGAGAGTATAGCTTGTATCTCTCTAGAGAAGCTGTATAGCTTGTATCTCTGCAGAGAAGCTGCAGAGATTAATTACTTTACCTGTGGCTTTAAGTTGAGAAGGGGTCTTAATAAGTAGTAGAAGTAGGTAGGAGTTGATCTTTGACTGTAGCTAACACACGTTTGCAAAATGACTATTTTTTTCCTTGAATAAACCTTGTAGCAGCCAGTGTATGAAACTGACTTCTACTGAGAACTGTAGGATAAAGGGCTTTTTCTAAAGCTTGTGAAAATCGATAGAAATACAATCGATTCCAGTAACCTGAATCTGGACTTATGCAAAAATGGCTGCTACTCTATAACGGTACAATAATGTCTAAAGAAAGTAATAGTGCAGGTATAGAAGTCTGCAATTTTTATGATTTTTTTTCCCTCTTGACTAGATCCAGGCAAAACTCATTATTAGCTCAACACTGAGAGCTAACAAAGGTTTCAAAAGCCAACACTTGGAATCATGTTTAGTTTTTTATGGTTACTGATCAACAGTTTGGCTTTTTTGTTAGCATGAAAATATTGAAGTGGGGTATATAGAGAAACTTATCTTGCAGATTAATAACAGTTGTAGAATATCAAATGTGACTTTGAGCAACAGATTTATACATGAGTCAGACAAACTGCATGAGGTGAAAAGGCAAAATCCTCTTTCTGTTTTATAGAAAGATTTTTGAGATTTCTCTTTCAGAAGTGGCTCTGGAATATTAAGAGAAGTATAACATAACATAGGTATTAAGAAGACGATGGCTGTTTTTTCTTTCTGTGGATTAATCCTTTGCAAACATCTTCAGAGTTGCCATGAATTCTGACACTTAAACTGTTAGAACATGGTATTTTGCAAGCACTTAAATGTAGTCACTATTGACTTCTGTGGTTGCAGAAGAAAATTTACACATTATTATATGAGTAGATCCCTCCCTCCTTATTTCCTCATTTAGAGTTTTTGTCTACACTAAAAAAA